>OY740766.1:102067190-102667190 GCA_963513935.1 Aphrophora alni
TGTTGTCTGTTCAATGGTATGAACAATACTAATTCAATGCACACAGGGTAGAAAAACTGTGTGCATGGGTTATCACCCATCCAAGTAGGCTAATAACCACTCTCAATGTTGCTTGACTTGGGTGATTAGTCAAAACTGTCATGTAAATTTAACCCACAAATATGTTATTGAAATATGTCAATTTTGAAGTGATAAAACTTTTTTGATTACCAAAAAATGTTACCAAAAAACGAAAAATTGGTGCGCCACAGTAAACAATTACCCATCAGAGACCTCGTCATCATGAACCTGTAAAACTTAAGTGCGGATGTTCCCCACGAGTGATATTAATATGTGTATTATATTGAAAATGTTAAAAATTGCTCAATTTGGATGATTTTAAAGTGAAATAAAGTATTGTGAAAAATAAAAAGTGACCTGCGTTATAATTGAGTATCGAAATGATGGAAAAATGGTATTTGGAAGACGAATTGCCGATATTTTGCACTAAAATTGCTTGGACAGTAACAATACATATTTACATATTTTATAAGTTAATTTAATAATTATTTTATAAAATATGTCTAATTATTTTACTTTATACCAATTTTGAAATTATAGGCTATATAATAATGTTAAACTGAATTCTTTCCTCAGACTCTAACATCATAGTATTAGCTTCTCTACTGTGCTGTTTGTTACTATATCCATCTCTCTTCAGTATGTACACATAAATACTTTAAAACATTGGGTCCACTTTCTATACAAGTTTTATACATTCAATAAACCTAATAACTTTTTTATTTTGTACAGAATGGAATCTATTCTGGTAAAAGCCTCTTGAAGAACAAGAAGAATCTTTAATGGATTTACCAGCATGGTAAGTGTTACAGGTTAAAGGGCTTTAGTTTAGCTTATTGGTTAAAAGGAAACAGCATGTTTACTTTTATTGAAAACACTTTTTATTATACAGTAGAACCCCTCAAACTCGACACAATGTGGACTTTAAGGTTGTCGAGTTTGGGGGTTGTCGAGTTTTAGGGAACTTTGGTATTTAATGGTTAGGTTTGCAACAAATACTCAAAATTATTTTAAATAACTGTACATTTATTGATTATCAATGATTAAACGTTTATTGCAAAAAAGTCCCTGCCTGACAACAAAAAAATAGTGTGTTCAATCACACATTAAAATTAAATTTATCGATCGGTCAAATGAGATTTAAAAAGTGTTGGCCTTGTACAATAGGTTTAGTAAACTAAAAAGACCTATCCTAATATGCAGTAATAAAATTTACAGTAAAAAACAGACAGTCCATTAAATATTTTTAAAGATTAAAACAACTTTAAAAAAAAAAAAAAAAAAAAAAAAAAACATTAGAGCAAAGTTAGCATTGTTTGAAAAAACTTTTGATTGATCTTTGTTTTTCATTTTCGACTGGACGTCTGGCAGCTTCATCTCGAAGTCGCCGAAGAAAAAGAATGTCCATACCAAACACAGTCCAATACAAATTCTATAAATTGAACTGCTGATCGCATATAATTAAGAGTCGGATCATTTTTCTCACATGGTTAAGACCTTTATTACAAAACTTGAATCATAGTTCTACGACGCTCCGTTGAATTGTTATGACAAAAGACTTGCCGCTTACTTTAATGGCATCGGTGCTAATGACCTGTAGCATCCGGGTGGTTAGGCGCTTGGGTTCACAACAATATGAATGTTTTGACAACAAATGTTTAGGGCTGTCCAGGTCTACCTGGACCCTTTATCTTTAACTTTGGCTTCTACTATACAGTAGGATTAGAAAGTGGCTAGACAAAGGAGCATCCCTCACAGCTGTATAAACAAAAGTAACAAGCCTCAACCTCCGGGCATCTGGCAGGCGCATGTGGCGTAAAACAATGCAGTGAATGACCTTGGAAATCCCATGCTCCTTGTCACTGGCCCTGTCGAGTTTGACGGAATGTCGAGTTTGAGGGGGTCGAGTTTGAGGGGTTCTACTGTATGTATATTATAACTAGTCAACCATTGTAAATGGTACAGTATTATAAACTCTTTGCTTATTCAGTATACAAGATATAGGGTAAGTTTGGTTATTTTTTATTGAACTTCAAGTTTTATGGCCTCAAGAAAATGATAAAGGGATGTTCGACATCCTGTGGATCTGTCATCCTTATTGTTAAGTATGTAAGCATGATAGCGCCCACATAAATTTAGTATACATCTAATTTTAGCGGAACATCTAATTTAGCGCTTTCAGTGCCAACGTCCTGTTTAACCGGACGTTTCAAAATATGCAAGAACTGCCAACGTCCGCTTGGACTGGACGTTTAAAAATGTGCGAGAAATGCCAACGTCTGATTGCGCCGGACGTTAGTTAAACAAATCATAAAAAATCGAAAAATGATATATTTTAAAAATATTTTATATCAATCTGCTTAGAAAGAATAGTTCTTTGTTTAATATAATATGGTATAGTATACAAAATCAATGCAAAGATTGATAATGAGAGTGATAATTCAATCGAGTTGGCTGTGCATTGTCAAGTCAGCTGTTATACAATTATTCTTTGTGCTTAAGTCTTGACGCAATGGTTGTTTTGTTTAGTTTCTAATTCTGTACGTTGGTTATGTTTGATTGTTTTGTATTTATGTAAATTGTGTAAATATATGTAATAATGGATCGATCAAGATCGCCCTTGAGTAAGAATACAGTGAGAAACTTAGTGGAGGAAGAATATCTTGAGGATAATTTTGTGTCTGATATTTCTGTATCTGAAAGTGGTAGTGATAGTGACAAAAGTTTTTTTTTTTGACAACACTGACAGTGACCCAAATTATGATCCTGAGGATGATGTTAGACCTATCAATAATTTAGGAATTAGGCAAGATATATTATCTGACAGTTCTGATGAAGAGGTTAGGCCTAATGCAACATCTACTCCTCCCAGACCTATTGCTCGGCCTAGAGGTAGACCAACACTTCCTAGGCCTAATTTAGATGACTGTAATTCTGATAATGAATCTGAAGATGGAACAGGGCGGACTGAGATTGAGGAGGGGAATGATCCAGGTTTCAATCATAATTTCTTTTTTGCTGAAACTGCTGGAGTAAACACTGTCCCCCTAAAAACTCACAACCCTCTGATTACATGACTTTATTTTTTACTCCATTATTATTGGATATGTTTGTAAAGTATACTAACATGTATGCCCAACAATATTTAAAAACCAATGCTCATAGGCTAAAAGTAGCAGGTCCAAATCATGGAGACCAGTAACACGCCCAGAAATGTTGGCCTTTATTGCCGTAATTTTTAAAATGTGGTTGAATCCAAAGGCGACAATTGACTTATACTGGACTAGGACTTCTAGTCAATTTATCCCTTGGTTTAGTAGAATGTTTAATCACAATAGATTCCAAGCAATTCTGCAATTTTTTCATATGGTAGACACATCAAACATACCTCGTCCTGGACAACCTGGCTATGATCCTTGTGCTAGGTTCCAACCTTTAGTGGATCATGTCAATAGAGTATCTAGGTTTCATTATATTCCAGGTAAAAATATATCAATTGATGAAAGCATGATTAGTACCAAAGCCCACTCTCAACTTTTGCAATATATGCCTAAGAAAAGACATCGATGGGGTGTAAAGCTCTGGTCACTTTGTGATTCTGTGTCACATTATTGTTTTTCTTTTTTTGTCTATAAAGGAGCAAGAAATGAAGAAGATAAAAGGGAAATTAAAGAAAATGGGTTGGGTCACTATGTAGTTGTTAAACTTTTAAAAATGACAAATCTTCTCAACAAAGGTTACGATACCACATTTTATCGATAACTTTTTCACATCCATAAAGTTAGCAAAGTATTTATACTCAAAACTTACATTTCTTACTGGAACATTGAGACAAAATAGAAAGGGTATACCACCAATAATGAAACCAAAATTTAATGTTGGGGACAAGAAATATTTGAGGAAAGTTAATTTATTACTCTTAGGCTTCAGGGAAAAACAGTCACAAAAACACCAAGTTTTATTACTTTCTACAAATGATAAGGCTGAAAATGAACACAGGTCCAAAAGAAGAGGTTCGTCAATTCGAGTTACAAATAAACCTAAAATAATTCGAAATTATAATAGTTTTATGGGTGGTGTAGATAGCAGTGACCAAATGTTATACCAGTATCTTGATGACAGAAAATCATTAAAATTTTGGAAGAAGGTGATGTTTAATATTTTTGGCCGTATGTTATTGAACTCTTATTTACTTTATAAGCAGAATACTGATAAACCTCTTAGTAGATTAGATTTTAACATATCTGTTGTCGAAGAAATTTCAAAAGAGTGGCTTTCAACACAAGAAAAAGGACCAAATGTATCCGATTTAAAAAACATAACTCCAACACGAATTTCTCGTGGTGGTGGAGATGGGGACAGAGTTAGTACTGGTATAATATTTGGCCTACTTGAAAAAATTCCTGATGGAAGGGAGAAAAATTGTTGCATTTGCAGTAAGAAAAGTATACAGGCTGGTGGTAAGAGGAAAAAATCTACATTTATGTGTGTGAAGTGCAAAAAGGGCATACATAGTAAATGTATTACCGAACATAAGTGCTAAATTAACATTTTTTTTTACAACTCAATTATAAATATTTTAGTTTAAATAGTGCTTAAGTGGTTTAATTCATAATTATTCTTTTACTAGTTTGTTATTTTTGTTTGATGTGCTAAATATTTTTGAAATATAAGTTATTTTAAAAGTTATTTACTACTTATACTAGCGTTTCCTAGAAAACATTAAAACGTTCTTATTTCGAAAAAGTAGCATAACTTTTTTATTTTGCAAGATATTGGCCCAAAATTTTGAACACAAGTATAGAACAAAATGTGTCTTAAAGTGATGTGCAAGTTTTTAAGTGATATATTTTTCTCCATCTGTTTTCTTCATAAAAACTGGAAATTTTATCAAAAATTTTTGTTAAGGTAGGCTAAGCAATTTTATTTTTTCTAAATTTTTTGGCATATTATGAATGTGTTTAGAGTAGTAGATATTATTTATAGATCTATTAGAAGAAAAACAAAACAAAAATCATGATGATATCTTTTTAAATAACAAAAATATAGCTTTTTAAAAAAATCCTTACAAATTCACTAAAAACAGGTCGGCACTTTTGGATACAATATGGGAGAAAATGCCTGGCACTTTTGGGTAGTGCATACAAAAAAATGCATTGCACTGAAAGGGTTAGTATAACGGACAATAGTGTGCTCCTATAAAAAACATTGTTTAAATTAAGAAAAATCTAATTAAAATGTCGAAACAGTGGGTCATATCTTGTGTTTTCAACTTAATACACACTAACTTAGATAAAAATTTACAGATTTCAATTACAAATTTAATTGTACCATCCTCACCTCTCCATGATGTCAAATAGCAAAGTTACTTTTAATAAAAATATAATTTCGAACCTTGACTCCCCAAGAAAATAGGGTATTATATAGTTACAAGATCCTGCAGGATTGAATCACCGACATAAGCATAGTAATCGGTGGCTCCTTCAGATATGTACAGCTTCGAGGCCCGCCAGAGTTAAGATACTGACACGAACAAAGCGAGTAAAAACTTTTAAATGTATACACAGTCCGTCAGGGCCTAGCCAACATCAAGAAAACACTAATATATATACAATTAGCCTACAAGGTTCAGAAAACCTGTGTAACAACTGATTTATTCAAGTACTTATAGTACTGGCAGAAATTTTTTTCTGTAATGATGGGAATTTTTAGACAGTTTTGTAAGAATATTTTCAAAAGTTCCATAAAACATATTTGAATGCAAACTGTAAAATGTTGCTTTCCATTAATATGGAATTCCATCAATCACCGACTGTTGTCACAATAAGTTAAATCAGTAACTGCATAAAGATATCCATCTTGAACATATGTATATATTATAAACATACAAAACAAATAACAATATTTTTTAAATCGTGGAGTGATGGATTCAGATAAGATGTAGTGCAAACAAAATATGAATCAAGTTATTTGATCTTAAAATCAAACAATATCATCACTACAGAAGAGTCCAAAGCACAACTTGGTTATAATTGTTGGGTTTTGCACAATATTTAACAACAGAAGTCTAATATGCAAATATTAAGTCGTCAGAAAATAAAGAAAAATACTATTTGGCTACTTTATAACTACTATTTGTAGAAGCCAGATAAACAACCATTGACTTAGAAGTACCCCCTCCACCTTTTGTATCTTGTATCTCTCCATACAGTACAAGCGAGTAATCTAATGATATGTTTAATTTATTATTGTAATGTGAGTTTTGAATTGTCTTAAGTTTTTTCAAATGCGTAACTGCAGCTATACCCCCACACTTCCTTCCCAGCATATATCATCTTTGACTTCACATAACATAAGTAAAATTATCTTAAAAGCAAAGTATCTGCGCCCCAAATTCTAATGACCCCAAGCTTTAAGGAGGTTCAATCTTGTTATTAATTTATTGTAACTAGGTTCTCAAAGGACCTCGTGCAGAAGGCCCAAACGGGGGTTCTTAAATGTGATTGCCAAACATGAATTCAGGAGTTCTAAATCTAATTTATATATAACATTAAATTATAAATTAGATTTAACTATTTATATAAAATTATGATTACGTAATACCGTTATTTGGTTTTACAAATTTGAAGAACAATAATTGTTTGATTTGGCTTTTTATTTATCTAAACAGTTAGGTACTCAATTATCATTACATTAAGATTAACAGGATCCAGAACAGGTGTTATTTAGGACTTAAGGTCTTATTAAACTAAAATAATAACAATAGGCTGAACAATATACAAAAAATTTGGTCTTGCATGGATAAATTAATTGAATTTTTTATAAAATTAAAATAGCTAAATCTTATTTAACTATGTTACTAGTAGGCAGGACCAGATTTATAAATGGGCAGACTGGGCAATTGCCCAGGATGGGGGTTTCAGAAAGGGGGGGGGATTTTAAAAACATTATTTATAATATTTAATTTATGTAGTATTTATTTAAAAAAAGAAGTTTTATCTCGCAAAATTTCCAAAGCCCCATGCAAATGGACATAACTTGCAGTTTGCGTGACTTCAGTAACTGTTGGCCCGGCGTGGGAAGTTCCATCACATTGGCCTAGGCAGTGCAGGTGCTAGTAGGGTCTTGAAACATGAGTCATATACCCTTCTAAGCCCATGTGCACCACACTTGCCTCCCGCCCCTATGCTCACCCTGCACTCGTCTGGTCGTAGCCTGTAGTTATTCAGTGACATAACATATTTCCTTTCCTTAGTTTTACTCGCGTGCTACTCTGTTGACGTTTGTGTTTACATTGTTCCTACCCACGTTCTTTTCTTTCTGAACGTATAAAGAATGATCTGAAAGAAGATTGGACGCAGTTTTTTTTTTTACATAATTACACAAAATGCAGAAGAATTATAGTCTTGAAATACACACACACACACACACACACACACACACACACACACACACACACACACACACACCAAATTAAAATAAATGTGGTATTTATGAAACTGCTTTTGACCAGTAGGTTGGAGGTTAAGAGATAATAATTGAAATTTACAATATAACCCTTTCCATGGTGGATGATAAGTTGTGTGTCCCATTGGATGTGTTTGACGTTTAGTCACTAACTGCAATTAAATGTAGACTACTGAAAATTTTAAAATGAGGTGGGCAGTATACAGACAGTTGCTAGATTAATCTGATATTGTTTTAGACATTACTACTGCTTGGAGATAGTTGATTGGTGGATCAATACAGTGAGATTGATGTTGTAGGGATGACAATAATAGAACCTATTAGAATGTAATACCTTCTTGATTTTTATTGACACGATGATCTGTGTAATAAACCTGATAGCTTTTAATATAAAAGTGGGATTTATGTTTAAGTTGGGTTTCTGTGATAAAAGCATTATCTATTTTTATTATAAAGAACATATTTAAGTTTGGAGAAATGTTGTAGAACTCTGTTAGCATTTTCGAGAAAACAGTGACAGAATTTGATGCAACATTTTTGTTATATTTAGAATTCACTTGAATTAATTGTCATTAATGTGATTAATAAGTCAGTAATGTAAAAAGTTTCACATGTCATTGAAAAAGATGTTTATTTGAAATGAAAAATTAATAGAAAAACATGTGTTGGTATAGAGAGGAAGTATTCCACTTCATTATGTTTATGTTGATATGTTGCAGATGCAGTGGCATTACAGTCTCGGTAGTTGAACAGGTGATTTTGAATCCTTAAGGCACTAGTGGTTCAGTTTTATACTTACTTTGGTTTTTACATGAATCATGATTGTCAATACATCTTACACATTTTGGAAGATGATTACAATAGGTTTTTGTATGATCATACTGCTGGCATCATAATACTATTTTATATAATATAGTGGAAAATACTACAATTATTTGCAGTTGGTTAAAGAAAAAAGAAATAAATAAAGGCTTTGGTTTAAGTCTATTAAGCAATTCTTTTATCTAGAAATTCCTTTCCACAAGCAATTTTATATCCTTTCATAGCATTAAGCATAACATTTTAATCGAAACAATACATTTTTGTTTAAATATTAATTTAGTTTCCATGACTGATTACCACTTATTGAGTCCACACTTTGTGAACATTTTCACTTTTTACAGATATATGAGTGGGTGAAATAAATAATAAAAATGAACTTTTTCAATATACTTTAATTTAATTTTTATTAGATCAAGTATAATTCTTTTTATATCGTGTAGTAATTTTATTAACATCCTTTTCGAGTTGTGACTTCTTTTTCTTTCAATGTGAAAAGATATAATCAATAATTAGCGACACAGCTTTTTACAGTACATCCTTCCAATATCCATCTTAGCCAAAAGTATCTTAATTGTCTGGTGTCAAGTTGTAGACATTTTCTTGTGATTTACTGTCATGTAGGCTATGTAGATATAATTGTTCAGTTAATTATCTCTTAAGTATTTAACAAACAACAACAATTAAAAATGATTAAGTAAAGAGTTTCTGGTTTTAGGTTGATTTTCATTTTGAAAATTTTAAATATATTTACCATAATCCTAATTGCATTTTCTCATAATTTCAGATCTCTATACAACTGCTTTTCAAACTTGAGGTTTGTATGACTTATTTGTTACAGTAGGCATTCATAATCCAAGCATTCAACCTTAAGTTTCATTTTCAGCTATTACATTTAGTTTAACATTTTAGAACCAGACTGAGGCTGGAGTCCATTTTATGAATAAACTTCTTAAAGATCTTAAAGAGTAAATGGAAGTGAAGTTCTTTAAAAATAAATTGAAGAGAAATTTATGTTATTTTATATTTATTGGGCTACGTTATATATTGTTCTAATATTTATTTGTAGTTAAGTATTTTTTAAAAGTGTAAATTATCTTTAATTTCTTCTAAGTAATAATATACTGACTCGTACAATAGTTGTATTGTCTGGAAAATTGGATTAATATTAAACACTTGTTGTTTATCTGCTTCTACAGTCTATTTTACTAAAAATCCTTGTATCTCCTTTCTTTTTATAGAATTTAACATTTACGATGAGAAATTTACAGTTTGCATCAACTACAAGCAAAAGAAGTATTGAAAAGCAATTTTATAATTGTATAATAAAGAACTTTTGTTATCTAAAACCACAATTCTTACATGTTTTCTTCTCAAACATCCTATCAAATTTGGAAAGTTCTAACGAATCAGAAATTCCTCTACCTTCTTCCATTCTATCTCTATAAGTGTGGGTGGTTATGGTTAGGTTGAGGTTTATTATTTTTATTGTATCAACCATTGTAGTCCTGTGATTAAAAAATAAGTCATTGTCGGTGGTCACATTTCTTCTATTGTTATTAATTGCCTCTAACAGCCTTTTGACCATACTGATAGTATCATTGCCAATTTTATATGACCCTTCTGGCTGTTTACCTCAACAAACTTCCATCTTTACTCTATAAAAGGTTCAAGAGTCAACTAATGCATAAATTTCTATACCTTATTTATCTGGCTTGTTGATAATGTACACTCTAAATCTGCATTCCCCCCGAAATGCCTCTAGCATTTCATCAATGGTCACATATTCTCCTAGGGTGTAACTTTCTATACATATCTCTACAAATTTTTCAAATACATCTCTTGCAGCTGTCAAGTTATCTAACTGTGATCTATCCTTAAGAGAGTCTTTATTATAAAATCTATGCTCTTACCAACAAATGAAATCGCCTCTCACTCATAACAGCCCTACAAAACTCAGGGGCAGTCCCATCAGTTGTCTACATTTCAAAAGTATGCACATGATTGGCTTTTTTACTCCCAACACAAATATACATAAAAGCCAAGAGTTCCTCGTAATCAGTTGGTTGATAGTTGGAATTTATCAAGCTCTTGATTTGTAAACATATCAATCTGTTGAATAATCTAATCAGGAAAAAAAATGTTCAACAATTTAAAATAGAGTCCTTGTGTTATTGTTCGTTTGACCCCAAGTAATGTTTTGATTATTAGTTTTACATGCTAATTGTTGGGGCTTGTGTACAAACGATTTAGTAAAAGTGTTTTTCCCTACATAACAAAGTGGTCGCTTATCTGAGCAGTTGTTGCATTGATTGTATTAGCATTTTGTCTTGAAGGCTCAGTTCCAGGGGGTGGCAGGTGCAATAAAAAATAAATAAAACTTCACATAAAAAACACAAGGTATAGCAGAACTGGTGGGTGGTGACGCTTGACCCAGATCTGTCAAACAGGTTTCTAGCCCGTGTTCAGTCGTGGGGGATCTGTGCGCTCCAGTCTAACTCTGTCCGTGCTACTAGGCACATCACATTGTACGACGTAAAGCGGTCGCTTCTAGTTTATCCGTGCTATTGTAAAGTGATTACACTGGATGTGTTTAAACTACTTATGTTTGTGATATTTTCTTTTCGTTATTAGTTGTTGTATTTGTTACACTTTAAAGGTAATATGGAAAGAAATATTAATTTAAATAAAATAGGTGGAAAGAAAATTATTCATAGGCAAGAGAGCTTATCTGTAACATTTATAAATTCATGAAGAAGGAAGCAGAGGAAGGGCCGATACTATTAGAAAAGGTTCATGAAAGAGTAGCTCAAGCCACAGGAACATCACGCAGCAGTGTGCAGCGAATTCTTAGGGAAAGTAAAAGTAATGTGAAAGTTGGACAACCTTTCTCAACCCCACGTAAAAAATGCCCAAGGAAAAAACCAAAAACAGAATTAGATCATTTTGACAAGTGTGTGGTACGAAGAACTATAAATTAGTTTCTTGTAACAAATGGCCAACGTCCAACTTTAAAAACTTTTTTTTTTTTATTATTATTATTAAGACTGGGGAGAGTGTTTTAAAAGCGCCTCCTGCACTGCGACCTAATTAGATCTTTTGTGCCCCCCTCTTGTTGGACTCAGGAGAGATCTATGTCTTTGACAGAATTGATCAAACCCCTGGTCGGGAGGTTTATTAATTCTTCTTCCGAAATAAAGATAAATTCTAGAAATTTATGTCTTTTTTGGCATAAGGCCGGGCACTCCAAGATGATGTGTTCCATACGTTCCACCTCTTCACCACAGTACCTGCAAGTATCATCGTCCACCAGGCCCATCTTACTTAAGTGGTACCTGCAATGGATATGTCCTGTTAGTATACCACAGAGGAGTTTTAGCTCTCTTCTGCTTAGGTTTAGCACTTCCTTCCCTCTCTTTTGGTAACAAATGGCTAACGTCCAACTTTAAAAACATTACTACCAGTTTTGAGGGATAAAATAGATTTCAAAGGTGGGAAGTGGGCTCTTACGGAAGTTATTAAAGAGTTGGGTTTTAGGTGGAGAAAATCCCATGACAATAGACAAATTTTAATTGAAAAACCTGATATTAGAGAAAAAAGGCTTAACTATTTGAGAGCAATACAAAAGTACCGAAAAGACAACCGAACAATAGTATATATGGATGAAACCTATGTGCACACCTCACACACTAAACCACATTCATGGTCTGATAACTCAAAAGATGGCCTTCATAGTCCAATATCCAAAGGGCAATATGCAATAATTGTCCATGCTGGGTGTGAACAAGGTTTCATAAATGACGCGTTGTTAATTTTTAAATCTGGGCAGAAGAGTGGCGACTACCATGACGCTATGAATTATAAAAACTATGAAAAATAGTTAAATGAAAAATTAATTCCGAATCTTCCTCCTAAATCAGTGTTGATTATTGCCAATGCATCGTATCATAATAAAGAACTTAACCCTGCACCGAATTCCTCAACAAAAAAATGTGACATGATTTCATGGCTTACAAAATAACAATCCATATGATGCTCAAACCGGAACTTTACCAACTAATCAAACTTAATAAAAGTAGAACTAAAATGTATAAAATAGACTCTCTCTTAGCAGAACACGGCCACAGTGTGCTCAGACTCCCCCCGTATCATCCCGACTTAAAACCAATCGAGATGATTTGAGTGACAATTAAGGATTATGTTGCTTTGAACAACACTACATTTAAAACAGACGACTGCATACGATTAGTAAAAGAAAAAGTAGGTCTGATTACTGGAGAGGATTGGTCATCCAGGTGTAAACATGTCATAACAGTTGAAGATGATTATTTATCTACAGAACCTTTAATTGACGAACTGACAGAAAGGATAGTTGTTAATTTAGGTGACAGTGACAGTGATAGTGATAGTAACATTAGTGGTGTGGATCTGTTGTAAACGTTTCGTAAAAAGAGTAAGTATATTTTATGTTTATTTTGTCTGTTGATTAGTTTAGCGTTAAGAGTATAATCTTTGTTAGTTATATGGTTACTGTTATTTTAGTTTGTGATTGAAAGACAAGGTAAAAATATTAATATTTCTTCTTTTAAATATTTTTTCTAAGAGTGGAACCAAGAAGTTCTCGTGTTGTTTTTTATTTATAAAAAAACAATATTAATATTTGCCTGACTATTTAGGTTAAAAAGTGAAAAGCCACAATTTTATTATAAGTTTTTGATGTTGTTTTTTTTTACAAATTGTATTTAGTAAAATAACTTTTTAACAATCCCTTTATATGCCTTCTACACATGAATCGAGTATTTTATAAAGGTGTAATAATAATATTTACTAGATTTTAATTTGCTCAAGTTACATTTTCATTGTAGACAATTGTCTCATAGTTATAAATTGCATTTTCAAATATTTTTTCATACTACATTCTTCATTAATTTTTCAGAAGTACATTCTGTTCTCAATGTACATTTGTTCGCCATTTTGTTTATTTTAGGCTTTCTAAAATTTCATATTGTTTTTTGTAGTTGTAGTAGTTATTCCAGCAACTCAAACAAATTATAATTTGTTAAATGCAATTTTAAAACCAATAATACTTAGTACTTCATTAGTTCATATTATCCGCTAAAGATGTTAAATTTTTATTTTATAAATTATTACATTGCTTTACATTGAAGTAACAAACAAAAATGCAGCACTGTTAACAAAATAAAAAAAAACATCTCTAATCAAAGTATGTGAGCCCAGTTCCCCTTCGGTGGCTAGGTTCCCCATTCCAAGCCCTACACCTCTTCCTCCAAGTCCGTTATTTTAAAAATGTACAAAATAATGTTTTGGTTTTTTGGTATACTGGTGAAAGGTTACATTTTGTACATGGTTATACCAAAAAATGATTATACAAAATCTACACTTTATATCTTCTATATCCAAAGATATAAGTTGTTGTAAAAACACAAAATGGCCGACAGACAGAAAATGAAGTGTTTTTGGACCTTAGCTCTAGAATCAGCTCCCAAAATATATCTGTGCAAGTCACTCTGTATATAATATGAATTTCAAGATATGTATTTAAATATTTAAACTCAGATTTTTGCTATTACAGTAGTACTTTTATTTTTATTCATAAGTTTGAAATTTTAGACCTACTGTACTTAATGACGATTTATATTATGGTTGTATTGCTGCATCTAAAAGTAATGGGGAGGGGGGCATAGACACATTTAGCTCGATGTAACTTGGATTTGGTACCTACAAAGTGTACATTTGAGGCTGGTTGCTGGTGTTGGGCATAAAGTAAAGGCATCAAGAAATACAAAGATTCCAAGTAATGAACTTTGCTTTATATCTTCAAATGTGACTAGGCAATAAATTAATTTGTTTTTATATACTTTATAATTATTTATGATACAAAAAGTAGCATTTATGGAGGAACTGTTGGTTTGAAGTCTTCTTATATACTTTTTATAAGTACAGTATTTTCTTAGAGTATTCTGTCAAAATAGTACAATATTGAAATAATGTAATGAAATGGTATAAATATTATATGTAAGAACAAGTTTTTATCCAGACAAAGAACAATATTTCAAAAATGTTCCTTTAATATTGGAATCGTTAACCTGGCAATTACTTTCCTGTTTTGGAGTATCTTATACAAGATGTAGTTTATATATTGCAAACATTGCTTTGACTAACTTACTGTAAATACACCATAGATTGAGCAAACTTTGTAACCAATAGTATTTAAAACACTCAGTTTTCACAACAAGAAGTTGTTTCAAAAATCATCTTTGGTTGGTACCTGTACAGAAACATTGTGCCAAGAGATTTAGTTGCCTATTTTGTCTTTGTTCAGTAACATACGTATAATTTGTGTACATCTAACAATTGAAAATAATGGCTTACTCCTTTCTAACTTTGTTTTATTGTGGAAATTGGATTGTTATGACTGATTATTTCGTAGCTGTGGGTAGTCTGCTTATGATAGTGATTTATACTGCCATAATTGTTTATTTAGTTTAGGAATCATATTAGTGGTCAAATATCTTCTCTTGCGACCATCTAAAACAATTTAAAAGGTATAAATAAAAAGTTACATCAAGGTATATATAAAATTATAATATTACGGTTAATAAATCAAATAAAATAAAAAATTGAGACAAATTTATAAACTGTAAACAAGAACAGAGAATGTGATAAGTTTCTGTTAACTCATTTTCATCTAATAAAATAATTCCTACTACATGAACCAGTACTATGAGTACATTCACCTGAATATACTATGTATCAAACTCATGGTTTTTCACAATAATTAACTTGGCCATGTATTCAATTGAAAGCAAGCTTCCTATGTAAGGATAGCACAATTGCACTCGAAGGAATGCCATTATAAACAATGTGGGGAGGGAAGGGGAGGAAGAAGAGAAGCATATGCTGTATGTCAGTCGAAAACTTTCTTTGATACAAATATAAACTTAGGGTTAAGGAGATGTTCCATATGTTAAGACAATCCAAGCTCATTTTAAAATTTCTAGTGTGTAGAGTTGCTGAACCAACTCTATGGTCTGTTAATTTATTAGACACATGGAAATGAAATAAAGAATTCAGAATAGTTAGTTAACAAATTATGTAGGAATACTGTATTATATTTTAACAGATAACTTTAAAGATTTTTTGTTTCTTTTGTAAAACAATTTGGTATGCAGCTACCTAGTGCTAACATAGGACGAATATTTCCAAAGTACAGTTTTTATGTATGTATATTTGCGACTACATTAACAGTTGTTTTGTAGCTGTATAGAATATATAAATTAAAAAAAAAAAACTGGCAAACTTATAACATTTGATATGAATATTATAAATTTGTATTACTCAACAGATTCAATAAGGCATATTTAAAAGGATGGAAGTGTGAACATTGAAGTCTAACTTCTGTTATGTCTGTATGTAGGTGTGTGTAAGTTATACACTTATATTAATACTAAACTTATTAACTTTAACATACCTACACACAGAACGGAGAGGAGTGGCCGAGTGGGTAAATAATCAGTTGTTTTAAATCTGGAAGTCCAAAGTCTGAAATCTGTAGAATTTGTAATAATATTTGGTATTTTAAGTTTAATTATTCCAAACTATAGAATTATTGCATAGTTTTTACATCCCCATTTTGAAGGTAATTGGGTGATTTTTCTGTCAAAGGAATGATAAAAAAAGTGCTATAAGAAAGAACCTGCAAAGGTAATGGTAAAAACAATCTACCATATTTGAAATAAATTTGACAAAATTTGATCACTCAGACAAACACAGATTTTGGAATTTTTTATAATGTACACATATATTAAATTTTGTTGTTGGTAGACAACTTTTTGTTTTACTTTTACTTTTAGTGGAGTCCTTCATCACAATGGTCACTTACCGCATCCAAAATGCCATCATTTTTATTTTTTACTTACAGATAGGTATTTATCAGATCTAAATCATATTCGGTTCAATGAATTTTGTAAACTAGTCTAAATTGGGGTCAAATAAAAAAAAAAAAAAAACTTCCAAAATTAAATATTTTGGTGTCATTAGTAGAGACAGGACACTTAAGGAAAAAGTGGTGTTGGAGGTAATCATGCAACCTAAGCCCCAGACCCTCTCCCCATCCCCTCATCAGCCAATTTGTGACATCATATGTTACACATACAGATTACACTTTATGTCATGCTCTGAAGTCATGCACTTTTTTCTCATTGAGATTCGAACCAGAGAAGTCTTGATATGAAGCCAGAAATTATACAGACAAAGCTATTGTGCATAGTATTACTTGTTGTAGTCTATAGTGACTATATAAGCCACCATGTTTGTGTGCTGGACTAGTAGTATGGTTGTTACAGTTTCAGTGAAGAGTGTAGATGTTGGTTACTAGAGCACCCAACATGGGCTTATATAATGTATAATAGTTTTATACGACTTACAGTTTCATATAAACCTAGTTTCTGTAGAGTGCTGCAATACCTACAGTGTATTGTTATTACAGTTTCATTTAAGTTTTATTGTAGTTGTTGGCTATCAGACCGCACCACCTAAATTTATGTAACGTATATATATATATATATATATATATATATATATATTTGTATATGATATATAGTGTCACCATTGGCTACTAGAGCACAGCGCCAGGGTTATATAATGTATAATATTTGTATATGGTACATAGTATCACCATTAGCTACCAGAGCACCCATCTGTATCCTTAATGTTTATTTAATGTTTAATACATTTATATAACTTTTCTTCATAGGCACTCCTTAGCGAAAATGCAGTAAGTGACAATATTTTACTTTTGGAGTTATATACATCAATGGATTCGTCTTAACGAGATCTATCTAGTCAGCTTAGCAGAAACGCAGTAAAATATTTCTGTACAGGAATTTCTTGCAAATAAAATGCAGTATCTACACTAACAACCTGGACAAACTTAAGAAAACTGCAGTATCTTATGACTGCTAAGCTTAAATGCAGTAAATACATGTAGTTACTGCACTTTTGCTAAGCAGAGGTCAGATACTGCACTTCTGCTAAGCATTACAAAAAAAAAATCATCTGATTTGTAGCAGTATCTACATCAGCTGATTTTGTAGGTTGTGTGTTTGTTGCTTGTTGTTAGTTACTTGTTAGTGAAAGTACTTTCTTTTGGGAGAAAATGGCCAAAAATGACGTGTATGTAAGACAGTTTTCCTGACCACACTTGGCTACAAATCAAAAAATGATCGTTTCATTTTTGAAACACTATCAAAGACACCAAAAAATCAAATATTGCCCGTCCAGGGTAAAAGAGGGAAAAAAGGCCAGCAAATTTAGTTCCTAAAGATGAGATGCAAGCTGCAAGCCCACATATTATCATTTCAGCCTCAAATTTCCCATTATAGACGGGAGCATGCTCCAAAAACACTGTATCTCCCAAGTGACGTAACCATTACTCTGATGCATAAGGACTTTTTGGAAAAAACATCCTAACTCAAAATGTTCTTACGAAGTGTATCGATGTCAAGTAAGGAAAATGAGAATTTCATTCGCCAAACTTGGTAACGAGGAATGTGAAACGTGTGGTCACAAATAAAATAACTTGATTGATGGTTGTCAAGAGTGTATTCACTGACAGCTTTATTACAGCTAAATGTATGTTAATTACTCTTAATATATTTCTTAATTTTTTACTTGACATGTGGAGTTTTATTCTAGCCCCTTACTGTGTTTACATTAAGTAAATTTAGTTTAAAATAAACTCCAATACTTAGTCGAAGTGCAGTAACTGATTTTTTAAATATTAAATAAAACATAATGATGAAAATTAATGTTAAAAAATAAATTAAATAAAATGTTTGACAATATAAAACAAAAAATAGCATAAATTTCAAATTTATACAAAAGTTACAAGCTTCTAACTTTAGAGCTATTTTTCTCGATTAAGAGTACGATGCAGATACTGCGTAACTGCTAAGATCCGCTGGGGAATATTACATCTCAACATTCTTAACTAATTTTAAATCACCTCATGGCTCTTCAGATTAACATAGCCAAATATTTCCCCTCCACCACTGTCGACAGTTATGATTGGGTGAGCAATACTTATGCTATGTCCCCAGAATGAACCAACGAACTTTCTCAGGAGAACGCAGAACTTCAGACAAACCGAACACTTTAACTGAAATATGGTGAACTATCTCTTACCAAGTTTTGGATGTTAGGAAGGAATCAGTATCCAGCATTAACTGCGGAAGCAGCTAATACTCTGTTACATTTTTCAACCAACTACTTGTGTGAACTGAGCTTTTCAGCCCTAAGAAACACAAAAAACGAGGGAGATTTCATTCAGTTGAACAGGAAATGCTTGTGTGTCTGTTTTCAATTCCACCTCGAATGGAACTTTTGTGTAAGAGGTAAGAGGTCCAAATTAATATGTTTCTCTAGCATAGGCCAACATCGCCCCTACGCATTTTGAAACAAACATATTTCGTTTAATCAGTTGTAAGCCAGTAAAATGCATTTGTAATAATATCTAAGTCTTTGATTTCAATTTATGTTTTATATTAATTACTTGTTCTATGCGTAACAATAAATATTATGTTAAGTAGTTAGTGAAATTATTTCAGTAGTTTTTACCATCAAGGTTACGAAATTTTGGCGGCACAGTGGTGTGCCGCGGCACAGTGGTGTGCCGCGGCACACGGGTTGAGGACTATTGACTCAGAGGCCGACGTTGGTAAACGAGTTGAGCGTCCCCTCTCCCCCCAAAACATAATCTTTAGTTTGAGGGTCAAAGTGTATGATGGCAAATACGAAATTAGAAAAAAAAGTTCAAATGACGTTGGTTTCCATGGATGACTCCTAATTTCATTTATTATAACAACTAAGTAATAAACATTGTAAAATTAAGAATTGATAGAATTTGAAGAAAATTTTAGGTTAAATATTGTAATACAAGTTTGTGTGAGTTATCCCCCCTCCTCTACTCTTGGGAACAAAATTTTGAAAGCTCCTTGGTTACATAATGCGACAGATAATTAATTATGACAATGGACTTCTTTTAGAGAAAGTGGCACGTGGACTGTTGTGCGCTACACGAGAGAGAGAAAGAAAATATTCAGATTTTCCACAAAATAGCCAATAAAAATATAAATTAAAGGGCAAGATTTATTAAATCTGACGAAAAACTAGAGTATTAACATCACTTTTGTTAATTATTTAATTGATTAATAAATTTTAAGTAATCGAAAAATATTAAAAATTAATATTAACCTTGACTGCCATTGATAAAGACGTCAACTGACATTTTCTATTTAATATTATGTTATCTTTTATTTATGGTTGGCAAGCAGGAAATATTTAACATTAGACTTGCATTATTTGTTTATGATTGTGCAATATAAAGTAGGCCTACACCACAGTACTAGTTACATTCTCCAAAAAATATTAGACATGAACTTTGTGCGCGGCAAGATGACAGTGATTCCATAGCTTTCTAGCGTCACTCAAAAATTCCTTACTACAAGTTACTTATGTACTGACCTAAAAACATTAGCCATCTGATTAAAGGGTTCAGTAGTGAGTGATCATTAACACACTACTCATATATTTTTAGGAAAGATAGTACAGTAGTTAACTGTTAGATGTTCCCCCCTCAACCCCTTCACGTCTAATATTTTACTTAGATTATTACAATGATTCTGCTTGTTAATAACCCTTTGTATCAGACATATGCTATTCAGCACAGAATTTTATCCTAACGTACTTTCATCTGAAGTTAAACATTTAATAAGCCGAAAATAAAAATATATTTTTTATATAACTATTTTATTTCTTTTAAATATTATTGACTAATATGTCTGTATGCTGTGCTTTATGTATAAGTCAATCTGTATACATTACCTACTACAGTTGTAAAAAGATATATAAACCTACTTCTGAAAATCAAAATTTTGGTGGTAAAAATGGGCTATATATAGGTAGATAATAAATTAATTGTGACAATTTAAAATTTTTTAAAACTTCTTTACTGATGAGCGAGTAGCGCAAGGAAAGATCCAACCCCAGTAAATCTTGACGATTGCAAGTTCGAGTTATAGTGAACCAAAGTGTGTTTACCAATTAGAATATGCCGTTCCCTTTAATTGTGATCAAATAATATATTTGACTACAACTTTTCTAGGATCCATTTCAGACTAAATGCTGAAATATTCCATATTAGAACATATTTAGTATTTTTCTTTAAAACAATTAGTAAATTTTAAGATATTACAAAATTTATCGGTATTGTTGAACACGCTAAATAAATCTACTTCTCCTACATTATTTTGACTGGATTACAAAAACAACTTGATTAGAAAACCTTAGTTTTCAGACTTGGAAAGAAATTAAAAGTTAAGCTTTTATTGTTTTTTAATGATTCTGGAACTTCGAAAAGGAAAAACAGGATTTCACATAATTTTAACTGTAGACTAGTCTACAGATCCAGTTATTTAATTTGTGTATTCCTACAATTTTTAGATAGATGGATTAAGTTTATTTTAATTGTAGGAAGAAAAAAAAAGTTATAAATTAATGCATACAATGTGAATTTTAATCTATATTACTTGTACTATAATTGATTAAACTACTCAAACTTATTTTATCCTAAGTGAATTAATGAGGCGAGGTAGGGAGGGGGGGGGGGGCGCTTCATAACTATCATATTTTGAACTAAGGCAAATTCAAATGTATGTTACTTTACAGCTTTGATTAATAAAAATATCATAAACAAATTAATAGAAATACTAATCAAAGATACTTCAGCATTTAGGAAATAATTTTGAAAAAACTGATTCTACGACAAGGCATTGTTGACAAAATAAATTTTATCCCTGATAACAAATATTTGTTGAAGATTAATTAGAACCAGAAGAATACAAATATTTTACGATAGTTAGATAAAAATTTAGCAAAAACCAAAGTCCTCTATCTTACATCCTATTGCATGACTTAAAAATATCTCCTCTGTGTAAATATATATTTTTTAGTTATTCGAAATTTGCGCTTGTCCATGTAAACAATTATAAGCAACACGTAAATAATTTATATAATTTGAAAAGTTAAAATCCAATAAGTTAAAAATCTTGTGTAAGGAGTTTTTGAGGTCGCTGAAAAGGGATACGACATCAAAACTTTAGAATTGGGGCAAGAGGCCGTAAGTGGCGAGCCCAAATTTGAAATAAGAGGGTTCTTATTATTGAATAAACCAATCATTATTTTATGAACTTTTAAGGGGCTTTTCGGGTTGCTGAACAAAAATATGAGGTCGAAAGGAAAAACACTACAAGGTCCATATGTCCTCTCTGTGGACTCAACTTTAACTTGACAAGTTATTTAATACAGTTCAACTCTATAATAGGCTACCAATATAAATATAATATTAATATATCCTATATGAATAGACGTCAAGTCTGCTTACTAGTGTACCAAGATAAGCCATCAAAATGTGCCAATCTTGCCGCTGCAATGCTTATTTCGGTTTCATCAAAAAAATATTTAATCTATCCACTTGAAACCCGCTGTACAAATGTGATTACCTAAATAATTTGTGAAAATAAAGCCTATTAAATGTGTTGTTTTTGTAAGGCAAAATCAACACAAAATTATTATTGTACGGAGTGAACTAGCTCTAGTTTAAACAATTCTTTGAAACTTGTTATAAACGTCAAATTGGTATGTGTAGTTTCAAGTCGATACCATAACTGCCTGGAGTTTCGTAGTAGGCTACTAATAGCGAAATCCTTGTTCGTTACAGGTTTTATTTTCTAAATATCGTGTCAAAGTGAAAAACATAGTAGGCCCACCAAATATGGTCAGATTTTGTATATTCTTTATTATCGACTTTATAGTTGAGCTCTGAGACTCTAAAACGATCTTAAAATTTAAAAATGTCTTCCTTTTTTTGTTATTTTTTATCGTTAAATTATACAATTTGTTTACAAAATGTTTATACTGTACTTGTTTACATGGCCGAGAACAAACTTTTTAATTGCTGGAAAATAATATTTACACTATGACGGATAAAAAAAATATATATATAAAAATCGGATTTTGATATTAAAAGGTAAGGTTCAACTAAAATAAGTATTTTAAAACACATTTTTCCGCAAAACCTATAAGTGTATTTTTTTTCCAGATAAAGTAGAACAAACAAAAATTCATTTCAGTCTATTTGGAATATTGAAGTACAGATAACCGGTGATATTATCTAATCTACGATTAAAAGTTTTAAGCGATAGTTTAATAATGACAGTTCACACAAAGTGAGCGAATTGGGTCAATTACCAACCATACAGTAGCAACAAATAATTTTACAACTAAAAGTAAATAGGACAAAATGAACTCACAAATCATATTTATGAGACCTACAAACTCCATTGCTCCAATGTAGCAAACTAATGATTTAATTAAACAGACAGATTAACATTATCTTATCTGGTGCATTGGATTTATATTTTCATAAGCTATGTATAAACCAACCAAACTCTTGAGTGAGACGCAGTCAGTCAGTAGCAAGTCGAACACGTGCGTGTGCGGTTGTGAGTTGTGCGCATTGTGTTCTGCGCGATCAGCTGTTTTATCTCCACTGCTAGATCTACTTCCTGTATCTTCAGCTATTGTAATAATTATTTATAGTTTTAATATTAAGTTTATTATAACTAAACTGTAAGATGTTATTAGACGTGATAAATTGTGCAAGATTATATAACTGTTTGTCCGTTGGGTCTTTAAATGATTTGCTTTTTTTTTAACTAAGCCTAAATCTAAATTTAACCTCTACACACACTTGCTATGCAATTTGAAAGATGAAATACGTAATAGAATTGTACGAAAATGACAGAATGTATAGGTTATTTAAAAAGATAACCAGAGCGGTAGGCAAAGGTCAGAATTTACAACATATTTTCATAAAGATAAAAAAGTAATTTAGTTTTAGGAAATGACCGAATTTTAGAAAATGTTAAATTGTTGCTTAATATTAATCAATTATTAAAGTTAAATTCATTCAAGTTTTATAAAAAAGTAGACTAATATTTACAAAAACATATTTATTAAAAAAAAAATTTAGATAAAATTCATTTTTCTTCAAAACTTTTAGACGTGTGTAAGCCTTCTATTTAATTATCAATAATTATTTTGTTGACAACTTGTAATTAGATGGATATTTTTTACACTATTTATGGTGATTATGTTAATTTAAGGAAATTAATTTTGATTTGAGAAGCCTAATATTGCTAAATGCATTTCATTTCTAAAAAGAGAGTAGTCCATGTCCATGTTTCAATTCGAAATTTTCACATAAGACTCGAAAAATCGTTTTTGTTTGCTGTTGCCATTTCAAAAGGAGGGGGGGGGAGAACAATAATTGTTAATATAATTGAATTATTCTAATATAATATAAGTAGAATTGGTTACAAACAAATTTTTGATTGTGCCGATTTTGACTCTCTAGGTAATTTTCTCTATCTGACTGATAATATCGTGAATCACATTTTTTTTTTGAGAGAGTGTGGTCCATTTATATTGATTCTGTGTAAATTATAAAATTAGATTGTTGTTTAACCGATCTCGTAGCAATTATGATATCAACACTCATAATATACCTGCAGCTGATAACGCTGACACAATAGGAGGGGGATTTCTTTTGCCTCCTTTACTTTGTCGACCTCAACCTTGGTAGATCGCCAGTTGGATAAAATAAAATATTACTGACAGAGAATGTAGATTCTGGATGAGGTTTCAAACTGCCGCCATTTTGAAAATTTGCAACAATTTTTACAATAATATTCATCGACTAATAAAACTTAGTTTGCTAATTTTGATTACTAGAGCTATTATTGCTGTTCTTTTCTAATTTTAAGGTGTTTTTTTTACTAAAAACTATATTATTTTCTATCGTAGAAATTAGTTTAGGAAACATTGTTTAAAAACTTAAAGCGGTACACGTAGCTTCGTTAAGGTGAAAATTTATAAACAAAAAATTTCAGGAATTTTTGAAAATCGGTCGCCAGTCTGTAATTTACAGTTTTTTTACTATCGAACTTGTCCAATGGTTTGTAAACTATGTGCCTACATACCAAAATCGGACTAAAATTCCGACCTGGAAAGCATGTGTATGTTAGTAAACGTTCCACAAGTTGAAATTTTAATAATATTGATATATTGAGTAGAAATTGTTGACAAATTATTCCAATGATTAGGATCGATGGACATTGTATATTATAAATTAGCTAATAATTAGTGTCAGTTTTACTTACGAGTATGTAAATATTCTAAAATATATAACCATACATGTCAAATTTCGTAAACATTTGGTGGACTAATAGCTCAAAGATCGATAAAATATAAAAAGTACAAAATTATGGAAACTTGACTTTGCATTTAGAATGGTGTGTTACAAAAATTGTTTAATTTTTATGAGAGTAAACTAAATGCTAATTTAAGTTCCAAAGAAAATGTCTTCATACTTCACTATCCTTTCATTTTATTGCAACAGGGGACTGTGGAAGACCAGTCGGAGATGTTTAGACTAAATGAGAGACACATATTAAACTAATTGATACACACAGGATTTACTTAGGGGAAGTATTTTATAATTATGTAAGAAATGTTTTCATTCCGGTATATTAGAAAATGTAATCAGGGTCTAATAATACATTCCTCTGTGAAATATTCCTGAAATTCAATTTAAGTTACATTAACCTAACCTAACCTAAGCTTCTTCTAAACTTTAGATAGAGTTGCATAATTCAGATTAAATACTCTCAAGGTATAATCTGGAATATTATTTTATATTTTAACATATCGTTTATATTTGGCAGTTTAATCAACACAAATACCCATAATTTAAGAGTTCGTCTAGTACAGGTTATTCGTTTTCTCGTTTTAAAATATGTCTAGCCTACTCGTAAGGAAAAGAAATTGGCAAATTCTTTAGACCGGATAAGTTAAATTTGAATCGGTTTAGTTAAATTTTTCGTCTGAGAGGGGGAATCTTGTTTATTTATAAGCCTATCTGAAAAGGTTGTTAATGCATTTAACAAAAGTCTATACTTGAGTCCAGATTATAGAAATTACCATATTATATTCAGGAGGTTTTTCGTTATAGCCTAAAGTAACTGTTAACACATATTACACTATGAATAATATATTATTGACACAGTTTAAGTGGACATGTGTCATCATTTGTGTATATAAAAACTAATAGGCCTACATGACGTTACGAGATTATAACTCAACCGCCGAATCAAGTGATAAACTTTAGATCATGAGAAAATGTTTCTGGTTTATTATTTGATAACGGAAGTTGAAACGTCATGTATTAATTATTATATACATAAATAATGGGAAACACCCGCTTAAACTGTATCAATACTATGAACAATTTATTAGTAGTAAACACTTTAAAACAAAACTCGATCTGGTTATTTGAAACTATGTAGACAGAGTTTGCACATCTACAATGTAAATGTTTCATTGATAGGAGTGTTTGAAAACAAACTATGAAAATCATCTATTCTTACATTTTTTACAGAATAGATGTTTAAGCCCTAAATTATTACTCCATTCTGTGGATAACCAATCGTTACATTTTTAATGATTGCAATTTCGTCTTGAATATTAACATCAAATTTAACGGTTTGATAACGCTAACGGAGGCTGGAAAAACAAAAAAAAAATATATATATTTGAAATGTCAACACTTTAACAAATTGTTAACAATTTAACATTCTGGCTCTTAGTGGAATCCTATAAAATTCGGTAAACGAAAGTTTCATTAAAGTAAGGTTGCATTGCATCTATTTTTGGCGGTTTTATTTTACTGTTAAAATTGTAGAACGGAGGTGTCTATTCAGTAATACTTCTTTTAACCCTTCCCTACTGCTGTTGCATTGTTACCCCCTCTTTGCTGCATCTCAACATGCTTTTATCCTTGGGAACTAAACAATAGTTTGCAGAAAGAAACATCTTTGTGTACCTAACTCACGCTGAGCTACTAGAAGGGGGGTTGGATTGGTAATGGAAAGTTTAATATAATTTTGTGTTTACAAAATGTAGCTTTATATTTACCAAAGGAACAGAATGTAAAAGCAAGACTCATTTTAATAAATTTATTAAAGTATTTTTTAAACCGTATTTAGTAAATACCAAAAAAATAAATCTAGTGTTTATTCTTGGATGAGCCTAATCTAAAGAAAGTTATGTAAGTCAAAAAATGATGTTACATTTTGTGTGCAAACAATTGTAGTGCAGAGCTGTAACGACGTAACGCCATATCTAGAGAATTATTAAAAATTTTGGTTAACACAAAATTTTGGAAACCTGCCAAAAAGACAAAAATACTCAGATTTTCTTAAAATAGTCAAAATGTAACCCTTAAGCGAAATGGTCGCCATTTCATAATGAAACTTAGACGTGTTCTATGAGATTGAAATCGTCATAGATTTGAATAATTGTGAAGGTTTATGCCCCAAACCATTGTGGAATCGCACGTAAATTGGCAAAAATAAAGAAAACAAAGAACCCTGGCTACTGTCGGGTTTCATTTGTCCGCAGTTTACTTGAGATATTAAATTTTCTGTTACTTGTGTCTTGGTACATTGGTTTTGGTCATGAACCTAAATATTCCATCAAAACTAAATCGTTATGGTTAGGCCCGATTGTGAAAATTTGATATTTTAAGAGGGTGCTTGTGGTTCATAGTTTTACTTTCCCACATATTTGTAGTACGGTAGGCTACAGAAAGTGTTCTAAAGGGAAAAAAACGATCATGAGTTTTTAATGGAAACGATTTTGAAATTATCTACGTTCAAAAAGTGTTTTATGAGTTATCGGTAAAAACAAAACAACCTTCATGGAGCTGTTATAAAAAAACACATTTAATCGACTCTATCAATTCGGTCAAATTCTGATGAAATGTCAAAAGTAATGAACTAAACTGAAGTGATAAATAGCAAGTAAAACTCGCTGGTCGAGGTCCTTTTATCCAAACGCACGCGCTTAACCCCCATCACACAAAATACGTATCACGAATAATTGGCAAAAACGAAAATGAACCTTGAGCACCGTCGTTACAAAAAACGATTTAATCTAAATACGATTTACTTGTAAAATGTATTTATGACACATGCGAAAAGAAACACAATTAATATAACATATCCTACATCAATTTATCTGTCGTAAGATATAAAATAACATTTCTCACGTAAAGTACATATGTAGATTTTGGTAAGACGTTAATAATTTACAAATGAGTGTGTGAGGAAGATAGTGCAATGTATTTGCACTGTTTATTTACTGATAAAATCATAACCAGTATTTTTTTGAGACGTGGTGTCAAATACATTTAGATTTTGTTTTTGTATGTGTGTGTAAGAAAATTTAATTGGCAATTGGAAACACAAAAGAAGACGAAGAAGCAAAAGAAATATAAGTCAGTTGGTAGCACAGACAGTATGTTATTGTATCTTACTTTTGATCAGTAATTAAACACGTATAGCAAAGGAAGTTACAAGTCAGTTTCTAGCACACACAACAGTATGTTATTGCATAATACTTCTGATCAATAAATAAAGACGTACAACAAAGGAAGCTACAAGTCATTGCTAGCATACACAACATGTTATTATATCTTAACTTCGAAAAGTAATTTAACACGTACAGTAAAGAAAGCTACCATTCAGTTGCTATCACACACAGTATGTTATTGCATCTTAACTTCGATAAGTAATTTAACACAATAAACGCAGCATAATATTGCATCTTACTTTTGATCAGAAATTAAATACAAACAAAGGAAGCTACAACTCACTTGCTATCACAAGATGTTATAGAAACTTACTTTTGATTAGTAATTAACCACGTATAATAAAGGAAGCTACAACTCACTTGCTATCACAAGTAGTTATAGAATCTTACTTTTAGTAATTAAACACGTATAGTAAAGAAAGTTACCATTCAGTTGCTAGCAAACGCATCATAATATTGCATCTTACTTTTGATCAGTAATTTAACACATATAGTCAAAAAAGGTACTATTCGGTTGCAAACGCAGCATATTATTGCATTTTACTTTTGATCAGTAATTTAACACATATATTCAAAAAAGGTACTATTCGGTTGCAAACGCAGCATATTATTGCATCTTACTTTTGATCAGTAATTTAACACATATAGTCAAAAAAGATACTATTCGGTTGCAAACGCAGCATATTATTGCATCTTACTTTTGATCAGTAATTAAACACGTATAATAAAGAAAGCTACTATTCTGTTGCTAGCAAACGTAGCATATTCATGCATTTTACTTTTGATCAGTAATTAAACACGTATAATAAAGAAAGCTACCATTCGGTTGCTATCACAAGTAGTTATATAGTTAAGAAAGCTACCATTCAGTTGCTAACAAACGTAGCATATTATTGCATCTTACTTTTGATCAGTAATTAAACACGAATAGTAAAGAAAGCTACTATTCGGTTGCTAGCAAACGCAGCATATTATTGCATCTTACTGATCAGTAATTAAACACGTATAGTAAAGAAAGCTACTATTCGTTTGCTAGCAAAAGCAGCATATTATTGCATCTTACTTTTGATCAGTAATTAAACACGTATAGTAAAGAAAGCTACTATTCGTTTGCTAGCAAACGCAGCATATTATTGCATCTTACTTTTGATCAGTAATTAAACACGTATAGTAAAGAAAGCTACTATTCGTTTGCTAGCAAACTCAGCATATTATTGCATCTTACTTTTGATCAGTAATTAAACACGTATTATATTATCAGTGGAAGGAGATGGGCACTACTTAACATTACTTAATAGTATTGTTCAGGAATCCAGTGTAATTATGGGTGAAAGGTCAACTGATAATTTCAAATTATCAGAACCTAAACACTCGTGTCCCGTAACTTGAAGTTGACGCAATAGTCGAGTCTTGTTATATTTATAAAATGAGTGTTACCAGACTTAAATGGTTTGATTGATTTGACAAGACAACGTCTATTGAACAGTCATACATGTTTTTTCATCCAATTTAATTGGCGGCTCAAAGACCTTAATAATGAATCGCATTGATTCAAACTCATAGTTCATTGAGTAAGGAAGGACTGGTTGTGGATTAATGTCTGAAGTATGTAATAACAATTTATAAATAAACTATAAAGTCAAATAATATTTCTATAATTAAAATTATACAATTTTTGGTTGCCTTTTGTTTTATCTAAACGCATTGCTCTTTTGTATCCCTAACAAAAACGACCGATGTATATAATCAGCTAATCCTTGTTTTGTACAAAATTGTCTCACTCTAAGAGCAAAGTCAGATACATAAAATATTATCTGAATTATCATAATAAGTAGACCTGGCTTAATCAAGTAGATTATTTTACCTGACTTAATCAAGTAGATTATTTTACCTGACTTAATCAAGTAGATTATTTTACATGATTTAATCAAGTAGATTATTAATTTTACCTGACTTAATCAAGTAGATTATTTTACCTGACATTTTTACGGAGATTAAGAAAAACGTCGTCAACAATTTTGAAGGTACGTTTCACCCTTTTTTGGGCAAAACACTGTCCTTAAGGGTTCAATTTTATGGAAAGCTTTGGTTTTAAGGAAAACTATTGAAACCAAATGTCAAATTACAAAATACAAGTTTTCTTACATCATGAAAAAACAAAGAAGAAATCATAGAAATAGTTTTTCCCCTTTTGGTGGTTTAAGTACTGAAGAATACTATTGTCTAAAATCCTTGGTTTGAGTAAATCCAGTCAACAAAAAGTCATATCACTTATGTTACGTAAATTACGAGAAATTAAAAGATGAAGCGCCGACAAACGCCAAGGTAGGTTTCACCCTTTTAGAATGTGTAGAATAAGGTCGCTAAAAAAATTGTCAAATTACAGGAATGTTTATATAAATTATGAAAAATTCAACGTCCACAAAGGCCGAGGTAGCTGTCACCGAACGTCTTCTAGGCCAAAAACCTATGTTAAGGGTATATGTTGTTTACATACTTCATTAGAGCTAATTCATCCCTTTCGAATCTATACTAGGCTAATTAGTAATCACAGAAAAGATTGAATACCAATAACATCAAGTAAGTGCTTTGACAGTTTAACTACGATCTTCTTCAAAGCAATAACAATTCCTTCTAGAAATAAATAGAAATCCTGATTTTTAGCCATCTAGAAAACGATAAGGTGAAGCAGATATTTAAGCAATAATTCAAGTATTCTACTTCTTAAAACCCATGGTATGGTCAGTGCCTACGAAATATTTTTACTGTAAATACTTTAATACCCAGTTTGATTGGAATTATTTAAAACCAAACAGTGCCCTAAAGTCGGATCGGAAAAAGAGTGTGGAAGCTTCCTCGGATTTTGTAGGTGAACTTCTTTTTGTGTATTTTGACTGTGTTTAAACCAAGGATTAAAAAAAAAAAGTATTTGAAGGGGGGGTTTTGGGTCCCAAAAGGAGTAAAACATATTTCAGAGTGTCTTCTTTCATCATTTATGTGAACTATTGTGTAATTTGACTTAGTTCATTAAAAACCAAAATTTTCGAAAAGGATAACACTAAAAACAGGTTTTGTGTCCAAAGCTACTTTTAGTAATATAAAATGGCGTTGCTTTAGTCTAATTTGACTTTTTGTTTGACCTTATTTGTCAAAAGAAGGATGTTGTTCAAAAATAGGACATTCGTGTTATTTAACGTTTTGTTTGATTGAATTTGATCAAAACAAATAATTTTCAAACAGTACTAACCTAAAGGGTAGTTTTGTACCCAAAAATGGTCGAAAAATGTGCTTTTCGTAATCCAAGTACAATTTTGAGTTAAGTGTGTGAATTGTGAATCATATTTTTTTACGATAGCAAATTCTGGGAAGTAATCAATTATTTACAAGAAATATTACCATAATATACTGTTCAAGAAATCAGCAGAGTTAGACTTTGTTACATGAAATGGAAAACCTAAATTTCGATGTCCAATAAAATTATAAGCAGTGCAATAACATTGAACTAACTTTCTTACACACCCATCCACAAAAAAATAAGAAAAAGTAAACTACTAAATGACTACTTTACTGCTTTGTCTGTCTACAGCTATCTAAATATCTCTTTTGTTGCACTACCGGTTTCGGAATTCAGCTCTCTCTATTGTTAAGTCGAACACAATCATCATCAATAGAAACATTTCCCAATAAGTTGGCGTTTAGAAATTAAAACGTTCTGACTGTCCTAAACTTGACAATGGACAAACAAGATTTACTAAACATATCCCGTAACCTACTCTAGGAACACACAAATCTAAAATCGCAAAACATTTGGTCTAGAACAACAAAATCGATGGCATTGAACCAATTTGGAAATTTTCTTCTTTGAAAAATTCTTCCTATAATATGCTATTGAGGAAATGCTTTTTATATATAACGTCATTAAAAATGACAATGTACTATTTAACACAATAGAATGGATCAAGTCAGGTAACCATAGAAGTCTGATAAACACTCCTGAATTCAGACAGGTGGGGGTAGTTCACATGCAATAAGAATTTATCAATTGGCCAACGCACAACTATCCAACAATAATTTGTTTTTAATCTTATTTAAGTGTGTTTTAAAACTGTTTGTTCTTGTTTTGTGTTGTGTCCTTTTATAAACTTTTTGTGATTTTTTGAACGATATTCATATATTGACAGAGTCTAAGCTTGTTCCCCTTGTGGTAATAACTTGTCCAATACGTAATTGTATTTTATAAATTAAGTAGGAGGCCTCTATACTAGTTTGGTTCATTAATCTTCACATTTTACCAAAATTGGAACGAAATCGATAGAGCCAAATTTTTTAAATTAGATAATTTATTACAGCTCAATGTACGATGTTTTAACTGATAACTACAAAGTCAGATTTTTTGGGAAGTTATTCTCAATATTTAGAAGTCTTGACATATTGCCAATTCATTTAAATTGGTCCACTCGTTTGAGCTGTAAAGCACTATATATATTCCAAATACCGCTACGGACATATCTGAAATTACACCTTCGGATACACGACCTCAATTTTTTGGGTCTACATCTCTTTATACTGTGTTAAGGGTGAAAAAGTAAGAAATCTAAATTTTAGTGAAGATCAGTTCCTTCTCTCAATAGATTATTATTTTAATTTGGTAATAAGCGCTCAAACAACTCAAGTCCGCTTTGATTGCGTCAAATAGTCCGCATAAATTTAAATCTAGTACAAACTTTCTCAACAGCAATTTGTAGAGATTTGTTGGAAGTTGTGTGCTGAGGTTGATGTCGGTGAAGCGTGGAACTAAAGATGAAAGGTCGAAGCAGCTGTTTGCTTAAATCAAAGCGGAACAGAAAATCTTTAGCAACTGTCCGCTTCGTTAGCTAATTCAGAATTCACTTTTACACAGCCACTGGAAGAGCGTTCGGTTGCAGATGTGAGGACTATAAGAAAGTACCTGGAAGACTGAATCACCATAATAAATAATGAAAGAGACACCAGAATTAAGATTTAATATATTATATTATGATAGCAAGACATTTTTTAACAAAATGTTATTCTTTTCTGATCACAAACACAGATAACGTAGTCTAATAATGATAGAAAATTGTCCTGGTTTAGGTGGTTAATCATTTAACAGATTTTGATAAATTAGGCATTTATAACAACAGCTCCTTGAACTATTTTTTTATTATAACTGATAACATACGAATCGACATTTTTGGGGACAAAGCAAATACGTTTTGTTCTGAGTTCATAGAGGCTTTTTTACCAAAATTTATTCACGTAATTTGTAATTTAAGTTTTGTTCTTATCATAAAATTGTAAAAAAAACACCTCGTGATATGACGAAATATGCACAATTTGATAAAATTCAGTCATCTCGTGTAGGCTGCAGAACATGGCACGACATAGTGACAGACAGACATCAAAACACGCGTCGTGGATTATTCAACACATCGCATATTGTCTCAATACTTGTATTTAATATAAATAGTCTGTCGATTACCCATGAATTTTATCAGTTATTAATCTAGTTAGTAAGTGTCTCAGAATAGTGATAAAGCGAAGCACTAATCTAAATATGTATAGTTGTATATATTACACCTCTTAGTATTACACAGAAAGCAATATTCATCATTAATTTACACCCCTAAGAGTTTCAAGTTTTTCCTTCAATTATATCTAATAGGAGATTTGTAGCAGATTTTTTCTTCTTCTGTTTTACATCAATGAGGCAGAAAAAATAAAATGATACTGTACGCCCTAAGCATGTTTGTTTTTACCAATTTTCCACAGTTACAAAACAATAATTGTATAAAATAAGTTTAAATAAGTTACGTTATATGAAGCAATTTCATTTTAATTTTACAAAAATTAGTAAGCCTATATGTAGTAGGTATGTAGACATGGATAATAAAACAAAATCTATCTATCTAACTATACTTTAAACATTATTTTGACGTGACGCGTCCTATAGAACACCATTAATATCGAATATTTGGTTTATCACGATTCTGAGACACTTAAAAAATAGAACTGTATTTGTTATTGATAGACGGGTTGACCAATTAAGTGCTAAAAATTGAAAATTTGTGTGTAATTTGTATAATTTCAATCAGATATGCAAATGTATAAACTGTTTAAAAACAATAACATCGAATTTACACAAATTAAGAACTAAGAATATAACATTTTCGTGTGTATATTTTATAGATTTTTTTTATGATATATAAAAGTGTTATTTTGTCTTTTATTTTTTAACCGCCTTATTGGCGAGAACAATTAATTTTTTAATACAATTTTAATTTTTTTAAATCTAGGGAAATAGAAAGACAAACACAAACATTGTACATTTCAATAAGATTTACATATTTAATACTTGACTTTTTTTCCCGAAACCCCTCGTTAAAAAAGGAAGTTTTCGTTTAAAAAGTCGAGATTAAATAGTTGTAGGATATTTCCATAAAGTCCTTACAAAACATTTAAAACAACTTTTTGAACTTTTTATATCATGCCTCTTTTGAAATGGATAAAACTATTCGATTACAAGTTATTTAATATACCTACGTTCTACTCATCACAAAATAAATTAGCTTGTAGTATTCGATTAACTAACCTAACCTAACTTTTCGGCATCATTAAAGTTGGACATGATCCTAACTAACAAGTTGTTATTTTGATGTACAGTCGTGGCCTACATGAGATGTCTTGATTGGGGACAGTTGTTGAACTTTGGTCGACATCTTGTTTGTTGTTGACTTAAAGTCATTGCCGTTAGCTCCTCCCATTGTAGGAGTTATTTTGTTGTTTAAGTTAGAATCAATTGTTAATAAATGTAGGCCTACTATTATTTATTAAGACGTTGTTATAAGCAATTGCTTTACCATTATTATATTTCCATTTTAAAGAAGTGGGGTATACAATTTACATAATATTGTTTCATGTAGACAATTCTAAAAATCATTCTTCAAAAAAGACAATAAAGATGTGTAACTTTTGTTAAATTTTGCAGTTTAGATGATCATTTAAACATTCTGATAATTATTTTTTGTCTTATTTTCCACTACATGTTAGAGGTTGATGTCGACATGTAAAATTTTGAAACGAAAGTTTATTAAAAATACAGATTCAGATCTTTATAAAAGTAAAACCAGATGAGTGTTGGAACGGTGTTTGTCTACAACTTGATCAGATGAACAGATTTAATGTAGTTTTCCCTTTAATTACATTGTCTATTTGACCATTCCAAAGTTAAATTTTTGAATGTTGGTCCAGAAATGACACCCCCCCGTCTAGCTTATCAGATTTTTTTTTTTTTAAGTACGACGGAAAAGGATGCTTTTTTAAAGCATGCTGGCTGGTAAAAATAATGAAGTAATAGCCTATGTTTAATCATTTTTTGAAACTAGTATTTTGCTGGTATACGTTGAAAATACAATCCGCACAGTGTTATTGAATGTAGTAACTATGCTTTTATGAAACAAGTTCTATTCTCACTATGACCGTGTTGTGAATGAATAACTACAGTACAGTAGTATGTTATGTATCTTTAAAAATAAATTTCACCTCGAGAAGTCCTCCATTACTGTAAACTTTTATGACCTGAAAGAATCTAGTGCTTTTAACCTTAATAGTGATTTTTCTTCTTGAAACTTCTCTAGTTGTAATTAATTATATTGCGAAGTAAAACGTGCTTTTATACAACCCGAGTGACTGAAATATTTTATCCTGCAATCAGGTTTTCGTTTAAATCAGTGATTCTCAAACTGTAGTGGGGAATCTTCAAAGGGAGGGAGGGGGTTTAAAAGGGGTTAAGAAAAGGTTCAGGCAATAAATTATTACTCAATTACTGGAGGGAGCAAACTGTTTAGTTGGATGCAACTTTACATTAGAGCAATATTTCAATTAATTATTATGATAAGACCGTTGTCCTCACTTATAATAATATGTTATATTACTTTAACATGCAATTTATAATGAAATATGCGCAAAAAAATAACTAAGTATTTATTCGCCAAAACAAAGGTACCTCCAATCGCCACACTTTTATTTTAAATAGATTATTTCATACCAGATGTGTACAAATATTTTATTTCTGAAAATTGTTTATAATTATCTTAAAAATAATTATTTAAGTCAAGTTTAAATTTCTGTTTTTTTTCTTTAAGTACTCAATCTCTAAGAACAGATATACTGGGTAAGACAATGCAATTTAAAGCCCAAGAGTCAAAGTTTTGAGTAATTTAGAAGATCTGCTTGTATAACAGTGTATGAAACCCATCAACTTGTTTCACATTTCTATTGATTACTCATTTGGATAAGGGAAACATTGCGACTTCCCATTTACTCCCTTTAAAATGAAGAGGATTTCTAGGTTGAGTTACAAAATTGCCCTCATTTGCCACAAGTTGGCTTCGTAATCCTGTAAAGATTCCAATGAATCAACATTAATTTGTGTCTGCTTAAACTTGCAATATTATATACATGTACACACATACATATTTTTCACCATAAGAACGTATAAATAACATATTAGGTAACAACATAATATATGTAAATTTTAGTTCATAGTTGACTGAAGATGCTTAATTGCGAAACAGCTGTCACAATATATGTTGATATGTGAGTTATTATTTATCTTAATATTATTCACCAAGTACCGACTGTATTTACACTTAATAAACATTATAAATAACATAATAGGTAAAAATAAACTTTTTTTAAAAATATTTTGGCTCCTGCTTTTGTCGACAACAAAAATGAGTGGAGATATTATATAAGAATTATTTATATTTTCGTTGAATAAACCCATTGAAAATTATGTGCGGATAAGGCACAAAAATGATACACTAATGATGTAATATCGCTTCTCATGTACTCAGAGAATTAACTTTTTGCACCTTTTTTTTTTGTAAAAGCTAAAAATTAAACAGTTTATATATTATGTTATACTTTTCGTACATTATACATTCATTGATTATATAGGCTACACTGGCTGGCTAAAAGTGCCCCCCCTCCTCTTTAACTTTCTTCCATAATTTTTGTCATACCGATTAGGGACTAAATAAAATTTATACCTGTAAATGTTTTTAATTTTTGCCATCTTCTCAGATTTAAGTAATTTTTTTTTAGTGGTCGGGTAACACATGGTTTTTCAATGCTAATTTCAATGGCAGAATTGGTTTTCTGTCTCTTACCTTCAGTTATTCAAGAAAAACTATTAGATTTTTACTTTTTTTAAATTATTACTAAAAGCACATTTAATGTCTCAAACTATTTGTGACACATGATACTGTAAAACACTTGGATATTTATCTCATTGGTAGAACCTTTTTTTCATTATCTACTTTGAGCCATTTAAGTTTATAACATTAAAAAAAACTATTTCTTAAAAGATAAATTTGCAAAATGATTTCAAGCTGTTATAATAATAGCAGTTCCCACAGCTGAGATAAACATCTTATCATTTGTTATAAATAGCGTAAAACATTAAATATGCATTTTGTAGTATTTAAAATAAAGTAATATTTTTAAATTATCAAGTAATTTTTCATAAATAACAGGAGATAAGATTCTGTCATTAAATTTTCTATTGTATATCATGTTATCATCAACTCAAATCGTAGTAGGCGGCCAAAAATTGTAAACATAATAAAACTTCTTATGTGAATTATGTATTAACTTCATTTTTGCTTAAACTGATATGACAAAGATTATGGAAAAGTAAGGAGGTGGGTTACTTTTTAACCACCCGGTAGATCGATGAATGTATACTAGAGAAAAAATGTATTAGAACAAAATATACAGGGTGTTTCAAAAATATGTAACCTAACTTAAAGAAGTGATTCAAAGCATCAAAATAAAGTCAAGTGCTTATAAACATATGTCTGTAAACAGCTTGTTATCCGTCTTGTTGGCCGTTTAAATTTTTTAATTTTGAATATCTCTATTAACTTTACAAAGAAAGTCAACGTCCGCCATTTTTAAAATTTATAAGATAAAGTTTTGGTTCTTGGCATAGGCCTACTGATAAAAAATATGTACACCACATTTGGATTCGAAGTCATATAATTTCTCAACTTATAATTTTTCCCTTTTTCGAAAAAAAAAAACTAAAAATTCTAGACAGACGGACATAATGAAGAGTTTTCGGAAATAATGTAACTTATATAACAACTTTTTCAAATTTTGATGCTCTAAATCATTTTCTGAATTAGGACACATATTTTTGAAAACACTGTAAGGGTGTCCCATAAGTAAAGTGCCAAACTCTGGGAAAAGGTTACATGGGTCAAAATAAAGAGAAAATCACGAATAAAAGTTTTTCGAAAAACGCTTCGTTTACCAGATATCCGCCATTTGTTGCAAAGAGCAAAAAATCCATTTGTTGTAAAAAATAGCCCCAACAATTTTTTGCTGCCTCTTAACACACATATGTATCTCGGTTATGTTTTGTTCGATTCTCATGTTTTTGGTGTTGACAGATTGGAAATAAAATTTTATAAAAAAAAATTATTCCTAGTAAATTTTTGTATTTTTTACCGTTTTCCCGCCATTTTAGATTAAAAGTTTAAAATGGCCGCCATTTTGAAATTTTAAATTGGACCAAGTTGAATTTTTTTCTACAGTAGGTCACTTTTATTTAAACATACTTACTGAGTTTTATAAAGATCGGTTTAAAATATTTGAAGATAACAATTATTTTGTAAAAAAATACAAAATGGCGGATATCTGGTAAACGAAGCGTTTTTCGAAAAACTTTTATTCGTGGTTTTCTCTTTATTTTGACCCATGTAACCTTTTCCCAGAGTTTGGCACTTTACTTATGGGACACCCTTTTAAAAACTGTTTTATTATTTATTTTTATAAATCTGCTCCAAAAAATATAGTTTTATGTAACGTGGGAATTAAAAAAAAACAAAAAAAACCTTAAATTAAACCTTATCCGCACATAATTTAGAGTATGCTTATGTAATGAGTGTATAAACTATTTTTGTTTTTTTATGGTTTCAGGTTATTAAGGAATATATCAACATAATCAGATGAACAATAGCCAGTACTCAACGCCAGTTCTGGAAGTGTCAATGAGTCAACTTGGGTGTGTACCACGGCATTGTTGATCCTCGACTGTTTGTTTCCGAAACAATAAATGACGCCATAAAGTGTTAGTGAAGTGTGAAGTGTTATTAGTGAAGTTCACGATGAAGTTTGCGGAACATCTGGCGGCCCACATCACGCCAGAATGGCGGAAGCAATACATAAATTACGAGGTAAGATTTCTACGATGTTTAGCTATATTTAGCTTCATATGTGTAGATTTCTTGATGAACTGATTGTTTGGCTCCTCCCTGAATTTAGAATATTTCAACCAGCATCATTTTCATTTCAGAATGTTAATGTGATTTTATAACTCATTAACTAATTATTACGTTTTGAAGACTTCTCTGTGACTGACAGCTTCTGTAAAATATACGATAGTTGCAAATGATTATATATTAATGACTTTATTGAGTTTTTATGATTAACTGAAATTATTGACTGGACTGATCATGTCAATAGAATGGATTGAAAAAAAATTTGTATCCATCTTTTGTTTTTAAACAAACATTTTGTATAAGGCATGTCATTAATTATTCTAGTCACTGATATAAGCATAAACACATCACAATATATATCAACATTACCAATCATCAACTACCATAATAGTTGAACTTTACAGTTTACATAACTCACAATATGACATCTACAATTTAGCAAAACACACCCTGTGAAGCATCTAAAACCCTGTACAAAGCTATTTTTTTTATTCTGAACATTCGTTCAAAAAACTGTCAACGATATAATAAATTTTCCTCAAAAGAAAAAACTAAATAGGTAGTTTCTACTTTAATGATATCTGGGAACGGGTTATATAATTGTACCCCCATGCAATGGATTCCTTTCTAGCTTTAAAAAAGGTGATGTTTACATGCAAGTCGATTTTTTGGCTGGTATTATAGTAATGATAGTGAGAATTTAGCCTAAACAACTCGGGGTGTTTATATACAAGTGACACATTCTCTAAAACGAAAAAAATATATGGTAAATGGAATATTTTATTAAACTGAAAAGGAAGCCTACATGACGTTCTTCTATTTTGTCTAAAAATAGTTCTAAGAGCTTGTATACTACTAATAGTTGAATTTCCCCAAAATATGATTCCATATGACAATATGGAATGGAAGTATGCAAAATATACATTTTTTATAACCTCCAAGGAGCTTAGAATAAAACCTTCCTTGAATTTACTTCAATATGTGACCCTTCCAGTTCAGATTTTCATCAATTTTTATCCCAGTAAGATAGTACAAGAAACCCTATTTATACCAAAGAAAGTTGTCTCTATTTGGTTGATGGCTTGAATACTTAAGCAGGAATGTTATGCAATAAGCTTTTGACGATTTAGAATAAATCTTTGTCTGTGTATTCTAAAAAAAAACCCAGTCGTTCAATTCCTGATAAACGCTTTTTAAAATGTTAGTATCATCAGGAAACAGTCCCAATCTCGCGCCCTTTACTGATTCTTGAATATCATAAATATAAATTAGGTACACTAAACTCCACATTCCTAAAACCCGAAGCCTCTTCAACAATCAGTAACACCCGCAATGTCTGCCTTTGGATTAGATTCATTTCCTCTGACACCATAATAACCTAACTTCTTTAAGAGGATTAAATGATCAAGAGTGTCAATGCTTTTTTAAATTGCAGAACACCCCTAATTAAAGTTTACCATCAAATCCATCTAAATTATTACTAGGCTAGTATTGCAGTATCAATAAACTTTTTAATCGTAAAACCATGATGAATTTCAATAAACATAGGCTATTGTGCTTTTTTAAAATATCTCGAGTCTACTTTTCATAATCGATTCAAAGTCCATTAATAAAAAAGGTTTAATCATAATTGAAATAAGAAAACTGGTCTATAGTTTTCGACATTTCCTTTGTCTCTCTTTTTGAAAATGGGCTTAATTTTAGATATTTTCAGTTGTTCAGGTAAAACTCTTTCAGCAAATAACAATTTATAAGATTCAAAAGAGGCATAATCAAATAGCAAGAGAATTTCCTGACCAAAAAATCCGGTATTTCATCCGAGCCACTGGATTTTTAATTTTTTAATTTCGAAAGGGCACTATGCACTTCTAGTGCAGAAACATGAAACAAAAAACATATAGTTTTAATTTTGTTCACCTTTAATTATTGGCTGGATAGTACGACGAGTTAGTTTGTCCTAGCTACATTAACAAAAAATTATTAAAAATTAATGCTACACGGAATAGGTCAAACTTTATTATCTTTGAAATTTATCACTGGGGAAAATTGTTATCTGTGACCCCAATCTATTTGCAAACCAGTTTCCATGCTGGTCTGTTTTTATTATTGCTATTTTGTATAAAATCATCATCATAAAGTAGCTTTGTTCTTTTCAAAACACGTCTGTAAATGGTTTTATATTTTTTGAGGCAAGAGTCAAAGATTGAACATTTATTAATCTTAGCTAGGACACATAATCGCCTAAGATTACAACAGACACTTCTATACTTTTAGTTACCCAAGACTTATTACATCTAGGTGATAAACTTATAATCTTAAGAGGAAAACTTGTCTCCAAATAGTTTTTAAATATTTTAGCAAATGTTGAAAATTTAGATTCAATTGAATCCTCTTTAAATTCTCTATCATGTCTCCTCCTGCAATTTAGAACTGAAATTTAAATAATAGTTTGTATCTTTATAAATTCTAACATATTTATACATTTTAAATTTATTATTTAAACATAGATACAGGTCAAAAGATATCAGCTGACCTATGAATTACATGAAGGAATAAGAAAAAGAAACGACTATTTGTGTCTATTTTAAATAAATTTGTTTGGACAAACTAAGACGGGATTTCATTTTTTGTGCTGTTTTTTAATTTTATAACTAAAGTTAAAGCTTGAACTTGTGTATTTTGGAATGGTTTTTTAGAGTTTACAAATTATTTATTCCACTAAACACAAGGGTTTTTTCTACACTCTTTTGGGGGCGAGAGATAGTTGAGAAACGTGCAAATTTGGAGTTTACTGCTCTCGTAAGTAACTAACGAACCCCGAAACCCTCGTGTAGGGTTTATTTTGGGATTCTGTAATATTTGTGACGTACCAAGGGGATTGTGATGTGCTTCTGAATGAATCCCAGTCTCTTGTGAGTACCAAGCTTGGTTAGGTTAGATTAATATTGGATGAAAGTAATTTTGTCAGTCTCGTGTTCTTGTTCTGCCTATTGCTTGCTTGGCGTGTTAACCATTAGGCCTATATCGAAGTTTATGACGTGTGGTGCTCAGGTTTTGAGGAGTTTATTGAGTGTTAGGTATATTTAACGAGTGTTGATATGGCTTCGTTTTTACTGCGATTAACCAATTTCTTAGTTATGTCTCTTATTATGTGTAGGCTATCCAACTTGTGTGGACGATGAACTCTGCTCCAGATTAAAGACTAGTGATAATTGTCTTGCAGGAACATAAATCTTAATTTCAGAAATTAATCTCCAAAAATCTTAATGTCAGTAATCTATTGAGTGTAAAGGTTACTAACACTACCTTATGCAGCTAGCAAGTTTGCATTATTAGTTATAGATAGGCTACTGAGTTTTTCGCCGAAAGTCTATCCCCGTTAAACCAGAGTTTGATTCTAAAATTGACGTTGTTCATATTCTACAATAGGTTTTGATTTGTCATCAGCACGAAAAAAGTTTTATTATAATTGGATGTAAAACGAGAAATGAGGATAGTAAATGAAGTAAATCAGATAAAGCTTAAACTTTTGCTTGTGGCGAAAATATAAAATTTCTAGAAATCAAGCTTTTTTTAATAGAATAATAATTTTCGAGTGTAGTACGATTTTATTAAAATTACATTATAATTTTCCATAATTTATACCAATGCCAAAACTTAATCATCGCAGCAGAAATACTGTAGGACTTTGATTTTGTTATGAGTCATATTAATAATTTTTTAAAATCAGACAATGTATTGAAACTTGCTCACTTTCTGTCTGTCTCCTTCTAACTGACCTTTCTAATTATTAAAATCCAAACAAGAGATAAGAGTGCCACTAAGATATACTTTGTTTCATTCAAGAAGTCCTTTAATTTTGCAATCTAATCGCAATGTTATAAATGAAGCTACCCATTAGTAAGACCAATCCAGTGTCTTAGATTGTAAAATTATCATGCTATCTCGCTAACAGAGTTATTGAGTTAAACAATGTCATATTTACAATTATAAGCATGAGTAAAGACGTTGGAAAAAATGAAAATTATAGATTCATAAAACGTTGGACATTTTTAAGAACATTTCAAACATCGCAGCAATACGTAACTTTAAGTCTTCTTTGCAATCGGACAATTATTTTGTATGCAAATAAAAAGTTTTAAATTTATCTAATTATTGCCATTGAAATAAAGCTTGTTCTTAAGTCAATTAATTAAAATTACAGGAATTAAATTATATTATTGTAAAGCTAACCTTAAGATAAAGTGACATATTATAGTTACTTATGTTCTTATTGTTCAACACTTTAACACTTGAATTCTCTAAATTAAACTTAAAAACCTTTCAGGATTGAAATGTTTTATAATTGTACTAAAACAACGTCAAAAATTATTTAATTTTTGGAAAGGAGAAGAATCTATAATTAATATCAATTATTTTACTAAAAGTCATACTTTCCCCATAAGATCATTAGGCTAACTAGCAGCAAGAAACGCTTGTTTATTCAATATTTACAGGCAGATGTAAATCATTTGGAAAAATCCTAAGAAATGATGCAACAGGAAAGTAGATTTTTGCGTTTTTTAAAACGTTACATATATACAGGGGTCAGATAAATATTTCCCGATTTTTAAAAGTGAATAAACGAGACATGATAGAAAGTAAAATAAAATGTATTTTAAGTGTAAAAAAAAATGTAAAAATTTTACCATTTGCGGAAAAATCTCCCGGATTTCCGGTTTCAGGTGTTAGGTTATGATACCGTCAAATCCACAGGGAACTACTTCACGCAACTAGTTTCTCCACAAATCACGGCAAACACTACCAACACACGCACACCAGCGCCACATCACGTCTCCGGCCTTAAACGGTTAGGCCTCAGCCAATCTTACGTAGAGATCTCCACATTAGTTAGCTTGCTTCTGATAGGCCAACAGCTTCACGTTAGGTGACAGAACCCGCTAAAAAAACCGCAACTACAATACAATGGCGCTCCGTCAAAAACCTACGGACCAATCACAGCCCACCTCGGTACCCACTTCGCCCAACCACAGTACGAATACAAAGCTTCTCGAAGAACAGTAAGCTGAAGTTTGTATTAGTAGGGTGTAAAAACGTCCAAAAATCACTTCTCCTCAGGGAAACCACCATTGAACTATCTTCACTTCTCTCCAGAGAGACAATCATCTAATCACTTCCCTTCAGGGAGTTACCAGTGAACACTAGACTTCTTTCCAAGCCGACCCCTACTACACTCCTCACCATCTACTAGGAGAACAACCACTAACATTCACTTCTCCTCCGGGAGACCACCCGAGAACACACACTGCTGACAGGTGTTGAGGGACCTAACCACAGACCCTTGGTTAGAACCACTACAGATCTATCTTATTCTTGCTCTTATATCCATCTTCTTCAAGGGATCATCCCCCAGCACACAGAGAAGACTCTACGAGTGCCTCCCGACAGGGAAATAAATAGGGGGAACTGTGGCACCGGCAGCACCACAAGCAACCCTATCGCCTCCTGAAAAGGAAATACTAAGACTGACTCTGGCGATAGTGGTTAGTCTTTAGATGCCCAAGACCAAGAAAGGGTGGCGAGTTGTCTGTCGAGAGCCTGACAACGAGGACACCACTAGACGCCCGCCCACCACTCTCAGCGTCCCAAGACGGGACCTCCGCACAAAACGAATCTCTAGGGAGATTCCGTATAGTTCCCTCAAGCTGATCTACATAACTATTCTGCCCGTCCTCCTCATCAATCCTTGCCAAGTTACGTCATTCTCTAGGTTCCCTTCCTCTTTTGGCCGAATGATACTTTTCAGTTGGCAACAAGTGTACCTTAAATAACGCTACCATTCCCCGCACCAAACATCCTCGATCCTCCCGGGTCAATCCCCTTGTAACCACCGTATACTTCTCACCTCGCCGCTACCCCAACGTCCTCCTAAAACGACTGAGCTTCGTCAATTGGCGCCCAACGTGGGACGTTCAAAGGTCAGTTATTGCTACGATTGTCTAATTGTCGAATTTTACATGCTGACCTGATATTTCATACGTACAAAATGAAAGTCGTAAAGCAGCTAATTGAACGTGATTTTCAAGAACTGGGTATTCTTGAAAATGTTTTAGTGAACTCTATTATTGTGAGTGTTGAAGCACTTGCGTTAGTAAACATAAATTTCGATATTGGGCAGAAAATAATCCCCGACAGCTCTACAAGCGACCTCTGCACTGTGAACGAGTCATTATTTGCTGCGCCGTGATTTTCAAGTAATAGGTTCGTACTTTCTTGAGGTAGATTTGCTAACCGTTACCGTAACTTCCGATCATAGTGGCGACATCTTACGCCAATTTATGCAACCGAAACTTAATGAACTCTGAGACTTTGTGGTTTTAACAAGATGGTGTCACAGTCAGACAAACCACTGATGTCCTTTTAAGAGAAATGTTTCCCTGACGACTTATTTTACAAGGCGACAACCAATGGTCTGAAAGTTCACTCGACCTCGCAGCGTGTGACTTTTTCTTCTAGAGGTATATGAGTGAAGAGTATTTACACGGAAAACGAAAACAATTGATGATATGAACGGTGCTTGCGACAAATACTTGCTGCCTATGGTACCTTTACACTTCTGTAATATCTACGGAACGGTTTAGTATATTCAAGGTTGTGTTCGTGCTCTTTACCCATCCATTGCAAGATGTTGAATTAAATATTCTCAGGCATTTATCAACATATGGAGCTCTTAGAGACCATAAAAGTGTACTTACAAAAAAAGGTGTTTAAATTACAAATAAAAATATCTCCTGGATTAAGGATGGTATAATTATAAGGAATTAGCAGAGTACCCGTCCTTCGTACTGAGTTGACGTATATTTCCTATTGAGTGTTACGGGAGTTTTCAAGGCCAGAGGGGCGGTGCCCTGATGGAATTTTTAAATCAAAATAGGCCTGTGTGTTAACCAGAGACCCTAAGAATGTCCATGTACAATTTCAGCTCAATGGGCCCAGTAGTTTTTACGTGATTGAGTAACAAACACACACACAGACAGACACCATTAGATATTATAGACAAGGTTTTATGTCTTATTTACCATTAGGAACCAACAATCAACGCAGGTGGAACCAAACACAATGTGTTATCAGATTATTAAATGTGTACACGCTGGTTTAAAGAACAAAGCTGTAATAAAATTGTCGATTACGTCATAATGTGAACTGCTTGTAGCTTCTGAAACAAAACAACATGACCACAATAACAAATTCATTGTTTAGATAACACTAACTCGGAAGATAACGATGAATGTAAAAGCAACATCACTAGATTCCAATGAAAGACCTGATCCATCTGAAAATAACACTGATGAATATTAAGTGAAACCGATAATTTTGTTAGTGAAGTTGAAATGAATTATTCTTCTTCTTTTGTAACAGAGATGATGGAAACGAGAATGATAATGAAATATTATACTCTGAAGACGACATAATCGATTCAGGTGACTCAGAAAGTCTATTAAAATAAGATAATTCTATACAAAGAATTTTATTAAATTAAATAGACCCTACTTTAATATCATAAAAAATTAAGAAAACACGCAAAATATGTTTAGGCCTAAAAACCCTGTTTCTTAAATATCAATAGTAAAACCTAGGTACACCTTGGAAACTATTACGCTAATTTAGAAAAAAAATCAGTTCACTGACGAAATATATATCGCTGTTAATGAATATTTTAAGATTATAATTCAAATATGTCGAAAACTCTCATTTTAAAATTACCCGTGGAGACAAATATTATTTTAATTTACTGAATCGATTTGAATAAAAAAAAAAACAGTGATATTTATTAGTTTTTTTTTTAAATTTTTTAAATAGAACTTTTTGTAAGGAAGAGTCGCCTTTTTAGTTTAGATAAAATTTAATAACAAACAATTTGGGTTTTAAAATATTTTACTACACCTATAAACAAAGATATACCTATATTCAAAGAAATAGGCCTACCACCAAAAAAATGTATTTACTAAAATGCAGTTTTCTCAAAAAGCTCCAGGGGGATGTTGTAAACATGTTTAAAAAATCCAATTCACCCTTGCATTCCGTAATAGGGTAATCGTATGTCCCCTCTACTATTAAAACATTTTTACATTAGTTATTGTAGCAATCAAATTTAAAAAAAATTAACACAACTGACTCATTAACTTCACATCTTATCTGGTTATTATTAACCAATTGCATTTAGGAAATATGGTCATCACTCAGCTATATAAACTGATAGTTATATAGGCCTACTATTTATTACAAATAAATGTCGTATTTTTGGTTGAAATCGAGTTATTAATTATACGCCGGTCGAGATTTTTTCCCCTTTAGTTATTTTATTATAATGTCATATTTTACGGCAATTAAGTTGTTGTAATTTAGAAGAAATTCAATAACTAAGATTAATATAAAAACAAATACACACCTTACTAGGGTATTAACGTTGATTAAGTCCAAAGTTTTATTAGTTACATAATTATAAAGTTACATTTTCATCTACAGTAAATTATAAACCAAAACTAAAAGTTTAAGTTCTGATGTAGCCTACTAATATATATTTTTATTTAAATTACCGAGATGTTAAAAAACAACTTTTATTTAGCGTGGGATCAGACATTTACGGTGTTATGCACTTGAGGAAAATTGGGGACCAAGAATTGGTAGCGAACTCTGGTAGAGAATGCTTGAACAACGGCGACGGGTATTTCGATGTAATTACTACACACTGCTCTATGAAAAGCAGGTTTAGGTCTTCATGGGCGGGAGATTTTTTTAACTAAAAATAATATCCATGCTGGCCTAAAAAAGAATGGGGCGCAGTATTTACGAATTTACGAAAATTACTAAAAAATTCCCCCATGGTCTTTTTAGACATGAATGAAATTTTACTAAAAGTAGTAGTATTGAAATGTAAATAATCTTATATTTACTTTTTTTAAAGTGAAAGAAAACTGGTAGTACATTATTATCAGATTACCAAATAATATTTAATGTGTCTTCAAATTATTTTTTAGTTCTGTTCAAATTATTTTTAGTTCAACATATTGACTTAGAAAAAAAAACCTTTTAGTCATAGAACTCTTCATTAAAAAGTAGGACTGTATTTATATCTAAATTTATTAAATACTTCTGATTTTAATTAAGCCTATACACTGCATTAAAATCAATAATAATTTAAATTAAACATATTTATACACTTACATTCGTGGATTAAATTATAGTTTGTTTTTCACATTATGGTCACATCCACTCACACATAGCAAAAATGTGATTAAAAGTGCAAGTAACCAATAGACCGTATCCCGAATAAACCATAGTGAGTTAAAGAAAAGCATTAAATAATGCAGCACCATTGAATTTTACTCACGTCTAATTTGCAAGTTTAAAACTCAAATTATTAGTGATAACAGTCTTATTTAAAATCGTCAAGGTAATCATGGTTCATGGGATGCAGAATATCTTTGTTGGTTCATGATTCATTTGATTAGGCTACATTGTTGGAAGATTTTTCTGTTATTAGCTAAATTCTCGTAAATACATTCTACTTATTGAGATTGCTTTCTTTAAATAAATTCCAACTAGAAAACCAAGTTATCTAAATTTCATACTAATTTTTAATTACTGTACGTTAGTTGTAGGTATGCAAAGATTATGGTTCTATTTTTAACAAAAAATTAGTAAATGTCAGTTTTCGAAAACCAAAATCTAAATTTTTGTCTACTACATAAGATCTGTTTTTCCTGGCAACATAATATTTATTTTTATGTTAATCACGTTTGATGCAAGGCCCAGCAAAGCTGATGACGGCAACCTAATCACAATTCTAGAAGGAACATTAGGAAGTTTTATTAAGAAAATGGATAACACAATTAGACAATAAATGTGTGTGCACTTCAAAGTTTTGGTACATAAACTTTGCTTCCACTTCTAATGTAGACTTCTTTCACTACTTTAGTTATTCCTTAATTTTTATTATAATATTTGTAAATAGGAAGGTCTTTTAATTGTGGAAAAGAATGTCTGTTATTTTATATAAAATGTTTTTACTGGATGACAATCGATCTTACTTTTGTTTGCTGCCCCGCCCAAAGCTAATCCATATTCTAACCTATTGTTTACTAAAGAAAAATAAAACATTTCCATTTCATGATGTGGAACAAATATTTCATATATAAAATAGAAACCTCAAAATATTCACTAAATTTGAAAAACGCAGAGTTTTATTTCAACCCGTCTACCTTTTTTATCAATGACTAGTCAACATTCTCCACATAGATTTTTTAATATTATTATTATTTTTTTTTATGGATTAAGGGTGATCATTGCCTTAAGACGACCTTGTGATCATCATCATCTCAATGGTTATCAAAAACCTCTATGGACGTCACCTTTAACAAAAGATCATAAAATAGACACTCTTAGCCTTCCAGTAGCATTTGTGTCGAAAAAGAACAAGAATTGATTAAGAGAGACCTGGTAGGAATGATGACAAAGAGGGATTCTAACCTAAGAAAGGTGTAGATTCAGCTAGTGTACCTCGGGATCGCCACAACTATAAGTGAGCCCCGAGGGGAGTGTTTAATATAATTGTAGTTCCTGGTGTTTTTTTGATTCTTTTGTATAGGGTAAGTTCCATTTCTAAGTTCAGGAAGGAAATATATGTATATGTAAACATGTGTTAGCTTTTTAATATTTATGTGTAGTATTTATTGATGTATTGTTATAGTATAATGTTCATTTTTAAGAACATTAAAGTTTATTACAATGACAGGCTAAAATTGATTATGATTGTCCACGTTGTGAAGTCATTGAGTTTGGGCGCATGGCTATATTGCCTCATTTTTTTGAGGTTGTGGTGTAGCCTTTGAAGTTTCAGATGTTTTATTTGATATGTATATTTAAATGTTAGTGTATTACTTAATTGTTGAGGACAATAGAAAGAGAGAACCCTGAGGCACTAACCTCACCTCAGAAAGTAAAGATGTATTCTATTATATTCTAACAAAGTTTCACATTTAGATCCCTTCTTATTACAATTAAATTATTTGTCTTTTATAGACATGCTACATTTAACAACACTTATCAAAATTAAAATAACATATCTACCTGGACTAGAACCTTAGAGGGATAAAATCATTTGTCATATCTGCTCTAATGTGGTTCTCTGTGTTTTCAACCTTACATGATATCATCCGCAATAAACCAGATTAAACCATTGAAATTTCCCTGGCTTAGACTATTTATATAAATTATGAATAATGTTGCTCCTAATACATAACTTTCTGGAACTCAAAGTTGTACCTCATTCTTCTGACTTTGCTTTTCACACAATCTTACATAGCCTATTGCTTGGTTCCAATTTAAATGTAATGGTAGTTTTCGTTAGCAGCAGCTAAAAAATTTAGCTTAGACATCCTAAACAAGTTATCTATCAGTAAGTAGGTAGTCTAAAACAGAACATCTTAGAATAAACTAATTTTCCATCACCAAATAGGAAAAAATCACACACAATTTCCACAATAAATCCTTTTTTTTTGGACACCGTTTCAATAACTAAGTTATCATATTCGGTTATTTATAAGTACAGAAAGCTTGAACAACTGAACTTAAAAAGTCCAAGTAAATATTTTCACTGACTATATTTTCTCACTAGCTCTGACAAATATTGGTCTAGGCTTTTTAAATTCATTTTCTCATATGTACTTTATGTACGTGGAAACAACTGAAGATGATCATTTACTCATTGAAACATAATTTTATTTAAAATAAATGGTTAGTTACAGAATTTTTTTTATTTGGTACCGGTAATTAATTTTTGTATTTACAAATGTTGCTCATTTCAAGTGAAATCTTGTAAATGAAACAGTTAACGCCATAAAACATAGTAATATCTAAAAACAACATACAATTGATTATGGTCACATTAAGTTGTCTAAGGTATATTAAAAAAAGTAAATAATCAGTACAAGAACATTTCACTAACTTTATCACACATTCATTCACAATCGAAATATTAACCAAACAAACCTATTCATAGCCAAAAATGTCAGTTTGGCAGTTGTCTGTTAAAATTGAGAATCAACAATGGACACTATTGGATATTGTAGATTATTTTAAACATTATTTATGTATTTAATAAGGTCTAAATTTGCTTCACTTGTGTCATAAACTAGTCTTAAGAATAATAATAATTAGTTGAAATCACATTTAAATGATGGTGGTCAAGGTTTGTTTTAGTTTTTTGAAAAATAAACCTTACCGGTAATTTTTTACTTTTTGTAATGCTGCACACTATTTTGGGTCAATAATCTTCATATTATACCTACTAAAATTTGAAGTACCGTAAATCAGTTGAGGTGATTTTGAAAACGGCTTTTATATGACTGATTTTTTGTTTTTAACAATACCGGTAACTCAAAACTGTTTTATTTTTTTATTTTTGAGAGATAGGGACCAATTTGTTTTGTTTTGGGTACATAGGGACTAAATTTTAGTAAAAAAATCTATAGAGTAGATTTTGAAAATTGGAATTTTGTGTTTTTTTAATGTGTGTACTTCATATTTTGAGTGATTGAAAAAATATGTTCCGAGATATGGCCAAAAAATACCCCCATACCAAATGTGATTCAAATAGGTCTGATTGTTTGGACTGTAGATCACTGTCCAGAAGACAGATGACATCCGATCAACAGACATGATTCAACAATGCACAATTTATAACTCAAAGGATCTCAAAACAGATATTTCCATGAAATCTCGACTCCAGTATTTTATCCGTTATATAATTTTTCTTTTTTGACAGAAAGTAATAATCAAATTTTATAAAAGTTTAAAAAACAGTTTGGTAAATGATCTCTTGGTAACTACAGTAAGAATTTGAGGGACATTTCATTTAACAAATGATTTATTTCACCAATCATAGACAGTATATCTATTCTCTATTGAGGATTTTAGGTTTATGCAAGAATCGATATTTAATTTGATGTATTTATTTTTAAATATAGTTCTACCTCTCTAAACTTTGCCTATATTGTTCCTTCCATTTCACTTGTACTGAGGGTTAGAAATTAATAATAGGTGTAACCACTTGTGTAGGGTTGTACTAATCTGTGAAAAAATCTAATAATTTAATTGAATAGATGTATATCGTATAGGAGATGGAAAGTTATCTCTCATCTTCAGTGTCTGCCTGTACTGCTGAAGGATTGTGACAATATAACGTTGAGTATTTTAACACTTCTTGACTAAATATTGTGATAATTTTCACATCTACCAATAACACTTGACACTTGAAGAATAATAGCGTAAAGTAAATTCACGGGAATCGTTTCAAGAATTGAAAAGCTTTTGATAGCCTTTATCTAAATTATCCCTATTAAGATAATAAGATAATTGGTGTTAAGTAGGTAGTTAATTATTATTCACAAACCCTTTTGATAGATCCATTGTTATGTGTATGTTTAGATTAGGCAAAGAGCATTTAGCACTCTAGGACTGCAAATACAAAATATTGTTATTTTGTAGATATTTAAAATTAATAATCTAATTAATTTGTTTTCCACAGCTCATTGAACAGTCACCATTTTGAAACAGTTGCTTGAATCAGCAGGTTAATAACCTTAAAACTATAGTGTATTGGTTTTTAATCTGAGGTTCGAGGAATATATTTTATTAAATAAAATTAAATAATTAGACAAAATGACCCAGTTAAGGAAATATTTTACATCCATAAATAAAAAAAAAATCTTTTAGTTGAAAATAAAAATGAATTACCTCATAATGAAGGATTATCATGTGGTTCCTTCTTGTAGGTGATATTATTATGTTTTTCAACGCCATTGCTGGACTTTTCGTAACATCCATATGGATTGTATTCTGTGATTTCAAAATGGCCACAATTTACTTGTAATACCTGCTTTTTTTCTTCTTGGGGGTGTCTATTTATAAATAAATTTAGGCCAACAGTCCTTATTCATCCTCATGAAGTGGCCAAACCACCTGAATGCATTACATTTAATCCTATCCATAATAATAGTATCACTCACTCTCATGGAGTGCTGTATTTCTTCATTCCTTACCCTTTGGAGTTGAGATACTCAGTCGCTACACTATAAATAGTCAATTTCCATTGAAGTAATTCTGCGAATTCATCACCCATATCACACTGCCATAACATAATACTTACTCCACCATAATACGACATACATACTTTTTATTCTTCAGGGATATATAGCTCTACTTATCCCACCCAGGCCCGTTTTAAACCTTTTTAGCGCCTCTGGGCAAATCAAAGAGATGCGCCCCCCCCCGATTAATTCATCTTTGCCAGTTTTGGTTCGGGAGGGATTTCTCCCTTAAGGAAGGGATTTCTCCCTTAACTCCACCGAACTCGTTTTATTTGGTGAGTCGGTAAGTCTTTCTATTATCCACCACCTATGGACCCGCCGTGTCCCGGACTGGCAACCGGCTACTGTAAAAACTTGCAAGTATTATTACTGCAGTTACAGGCGTAGATGTTATGATTGACGTCACAACATAACAACCTTGTATTTTACAGTATCACGGACCACCCACCCACCCTAAAAAATAGCTCTTAATTATTGCAAACGTTTATTTCTATACATAACCATAGCTCATTTTATTTTTATTTTTAATTGAGTCTTGTAAAACAACTTTAATACTTCAACCATAATATCTCTTATTTCCTTCATACTTTCTTTCTCTAATTACTATACTTTATATATTTTTACATATTTGTCATACTTTCTCCTTATATAATATTTACATAATTGCTTTTTTTCTACTGATCTTTGATGTAGCAAAACTATCAATTATATCTTTGAAGTCAAGCTTCAGTGTAATGTCACTCTGGGTACATAACAGCATTAAGCCATTCAGCTTTTCGTCTTTTATTTTAGAACGATTTTCAGATTTCAAGGCCAAAAAGCTCCTCTTAGCTGTGCAATTTGTGATTGGTAATGTTAAGTAAATTCGAATAGCTACCACCAAGTTTGGGAATGTACTTTCTAAGCTGTGTTTTTTTTTTATATATTCGTAGCATTCCCTAATTTTTGTGATGTTTTCAGCTTCCATTTAAAATGTAGACACTCTTGCACAAAGTCTTCCTTGTAAATGTCATTGGAGTAACATTGAGCTACCCATTGAGCCTGCTCTCTTATATCGTCATTCTGCTTTTCTCTAAGAGAACTGAAAATTTCAAATCGTTGTGTTTCAGTAAGATTTGGCAAATCGAGGCCTTACACTTACTACCATTGAATGAATTTATACGAACGAGGTGATTTTTACGATGCGCGGGTGAAGAGGGGGCAAAACGAGTTTTCTGTTTCGGACGCTATTTTCTAACCGATAAGCATGGAAATGTTACCATATTGTTCAGAAAGATCTGAAGAATGGTTGTGCTACCTTAAAATTTTGATTTTTCAGCTCTATAATTTTTTATAGTTTTTTAAATTTATAAACTTTTATCGACATATACTGCCTTAATACTGGTCAATTAAAAAAAAAAATGTATGACCCAAAACCCTTGCGCCCCTTGTACGCTTGCGCCCCTGGGCAAATGCCCATGTTGCCCAGTTAAAGAATCGGGCCTGATCCCACCAAAAGAAGTTCAGGCTACCATGATTTATTTACTTTCCTGGATTCTATGTTTTATTTCACAATCCCTAAATCCATATCTATTGACCAAGATACCTACCTCACTTGTTTCACTGTGGTATTATCATTTATCAAAATTTCAAACAGCTTGTATGTTTACTACTAAATAGTACTTTAATTACTAATAGATACCCTTAGTCATAATTTTTAAATGTAAAAACAAATTATTTCTAAGGAAATGAAAGAGTCTTTATATAATGATAAACCCTTATCAAACATGATGATCCTTTTCCTGCTGGGATTATCTTAAAAAGTTAGGGGTGTCACTAGGAAATATAAAATATGTACTGCTTTAAATAATCAAAACACTATTAGGCAACATCTTGTCAAAACCAAAGCTAATGACAATCATGATATTAAAAACTGTATTTACATATTAAATGTGAACTGACAGGAAATATATTGGTGAAACAAATAGTCCTCTAAACATAAGAATTAGTGAATATAAAAAGAATATGTGATAATGCCTAATGGATAAATCAAAATTATCTGAACATATTTGGTCAAAAAATTACAAATTTAATTGGGAAGAGGCAAAAATAATACATGAGAAAAAATTGATATAAATGAAAACTAATTAAAGCCTCATATAGAAAGCTATCAGACAAACCCATTTAGAAACAAGGCAATTATGGCTTCCGTTAATAAAAACTGAATTAATAATTGGAGATAGAAATTCCTCTACTAATAAAGGCTGAAATTTTGCCACTTATTCCACAAATGGGAATCATGATGCGATCGAGGACTAAGATCTTGAAAAATGAGGCAAAAGGTTGTTTACCGGTACTTCAATAAACAGTTAGGAAAACTTTGTCTTGGCTCTTACAATCAGTTGCTTGTCAATTTGTGTAGTCTAGGCTTACTGTATATGTTGTGGTTTTAAGCTGAACACGTTTGTATTAGTCTTAGCCTTGGCTGCTCGATCAGCCTTAGTTCTTTTCTTAGGTAATAAAATTAGTTTCCAATATGGCTTTAGGCTACTAGGTTATATTGGAGTTTTTCTCTTTTATGTTCTAGTTTTCCACTTGATAAAAAGAGTTGCTTTGTACTTTTAAAATGTCGTGTATTAGTTTTAATATATACAAATGTTGACAAACATCCGATTAAACCATATTAATAATACTACTAAATACTCGTCTATTACTATACAAAGATGATTTAAAAAAATATTTATAAAATATAAAATGTATTTTTTTTGTTATAATTATTTCACATGTAGGCTATATATAAAATATTTTTTTAGACTGAATTGCATGATAAAAACAAAAGTTATTTCATTCTTATTATTGCTTAAGAAAGTATTTAATCTTATCTTTTTGTGTACAATCATCAATTTTTTACGTTCATTATTTTACAATCACCAATCTTTATTATACATTTTATGTTCTCTAATAAAATTGATACTGGCTTATTATGGATAAAAAAGTCAGTTATTATATTAGAAATTTTTTTTGCCAGAAAAATTTCTTATTTCAAATGTAATGTTTTAAAATACATTAGGCCTACTATATAGTTTTGAAAAGTACCACAAAACAATTCCTTCCAATAAAAAAAAAGAATGTTCAAGACAATCTCAACTGAAACTAAACCCGATTATTTATTACAATTCTAATGATTTGGAGAGGCAAGTTAAGGGCCATATCTAACTTTACGAATCAGAGATATTTTATCTCAAACTCTTTGTACTGACAATACAAATTATTTTAATAAACACAAATTTAAATAAAAATAAACATGTTTGTATTCTAATTTTTTATGTACACCAAATAACGAAAAAAAAGAAGAAAAAAAATTAATATACATTCAAGTACATATTCAAATAAACAAATTTAGCATTAGTAATGATACAAAGAAAACTACAATAATTTGTAGTAAGATCAAACCAAAATGAATGAAATATTTAAGAAATAAACCTAACCACACCCACAAGCATTCTAATCCACTTAAAAATGTAAATAGTCCAGACTCCATTAATTACTGATGGCTACTACAGAAGGAGCATTCAAAGCCTTTTTAAACCAAACAGTATCCTTGATATTTTTCACCAAAGAATTCCAAGGCTTGTTTGCCGCTGCTGTAAACAATTTATCAAACATAACAGTTCTGTGCTTTGGTATAATTAAAAACGATGCTCACTGCTAAGTATTTCTAGAATTACTGATGGAACACAGAAGGAGCACTTTAACATTAACTGTCAACAAAAACTGTAGTTTGTTATATATAATTCAACACACCAATAATTACAGTGTAGGAAAATAATATGGAAATTTAATGCTTTCGTCAATTGCACTTTAACATTAACTGACAACAAAAACTGTAGTTTGTTATATATAATTCAACACATCACAAATTACAGTGTATGAAAAAATATAGAAATTTATTGCTTTCATCAAGTTCACTTTTACATTTACTGAGAAAAGCTATTTTACATTGTTTAGTATAGGAATTATGAAGCCTAAGGCTTTTGGTATTATAGAAACAGAGAACACTTATTAGAAAAGAACACAGCAAATGATATTTAAACGATCTTGAAGAAATAACTTTCGAACTAGATGTTCCAACTGAATTAAATCTGTAGGAAAGATCAGTCATATGAATAACTCAATAAAGTTTGTAAGCTGTGGAGAAAGTGCTACACTTTGAATTTGAATTTTTTAAAATATTTATCATAATTGCCCAGTATACGAAGTAATAGAAATAAATTTGATATGCTACAAAATTTTTGACCTCCTTGTTTTTTTAACCGAATTTTACATTTCATGGCCTGAGGAAACAAAAAAATGATTTATACATCAAGTTCCTTTTAATGTCATTGTCATTCTCATCTGTACAAAAAAGTGCATAACAGCCACAAAATTAAGATAATAATTAGTTTAGGGGACTAATGTGTGCTCATATAGAATCCTATTGAAATTCAAAAAAATGGAATTTAAGACTTCAAAATAACGACCATTTTAAACAGTTTTTAGTTCATATATTGTGATGTTCAACTTATATAACACTGTAAATTATATTAAAATTTCAATTCTGCTTGTAATGGTGACATTAGGTAAAACTTTACCTCTCTAAGGTGACAAATTGCAATATTTTGAAAAAAAAAAAAAAAAAAAAAAAATTGATCTGTGACTTCCCAAGAAAATGTGATATTCATGTAGTTACAAGATTCAGGAGGTCTGAATCACCAACCCGAGCATAGTGAGTGGAGGTTCTTTGACATATGTACAGCTTGAGGCCTGCAAGGGCTGAGACACTGACATGAGCGAACCGAGTGGTATGGTTAATAGTTCAGAAATCCTGTGTAATAACTGTTTTAAACAAATTTCCCCTAGTGGGTAAGATCCCTTGATCTACAAATACAATTTAACATTTCCTACAATGCTCAAGAAAGCAACTTTTGGACATTATATTTAGAGGATTTGCTTGTATTATATTGTATAATGGTGCAGTATAAGTACCATAATGGTGGTATCAACTTGATATTTATTATTTAAGTTATAGAATGTATATATTGTATATATATATATATATGAGCTTTAACAGAAGTAAAGTAATGATAAAATATTAACATTCCACAACTAATTGTTTTCATGGTTTACTTTTAAAAGTCATGTGTGCAAACCTAATTTGCATTTTAAGATAAGAAAGCAATGATTGCACAAATGTTGATTTTCATTTTATTGTCCATGGTTTTAATTATAATGTAACTATTCTCAATTTATATGTTTAGATCCCTTATATACGCCATTCCTGTCATTCAAATATCACAGAATGAAACAATACCATTGACATAAAATTTAGTAATATTCAGCAAAATCTGTGAAAATACAAAATTTGAAAACAAATGAAAATACAACAAATAATTAAATATGGCTGCTGACATTTTTAAAGCAGCATATCTAAATACAGTAACTATGAAAAGTAATATAGTAGTTGTTCAATCATTTGACAAAATTCACTTCATCTGATTAGAATTGATAATTTTTATTGCCAGTCTGTTAGTTAATTGTATTACTTGATCTTAATTTAATAAAACATGTTTTAGGAAATGAAGGCCATGCTGTATATTGCAGTAGAGGAAGCCCCATCATCAGAGGCGGTGGAGCCGGAAGAACTGACCAGACATTTTACTAAATTTGATGAACACTTCTTCCATTATTGTGACAAAGAGCTAAAGAAGATAAACACATTTTATTCAGGTTAGACCTAATTCTTTTATCAAGTACCTATTGGGCTAAACTTATCAATGAGACAATTAGTTGACTCAGAAATCCACGATGTGCTTTAATAAAATAAATTAAAAATCTTTCCTTCTTTCTCAAATATACTGACTAGTAATATTGATTTTACGTGGAATGGCACGAAGCTTATAAATTAGAGTCTCTAGTGGTGCCATCTAACAGTCCACTGATGTTACCTTCGAGGACAGCATGCCTTGTATGATCTGACTCATCCAACACTAGCGTATTCTGTACCTAAACACAGCAAAGTACACAGTTTAATCCACATATTAAACCTCACTTTATCATATGCTATTGGACTTCATCTTAGATATAAATTCAATTGTGGTATAGAGAATGTACCGGTTCAAAAACCGTAAGTTTATTGCAGAAATATCCGGTTTCAGGTCCTTTGGAGTACAAAAAAAGAAGTTACGGGAATTATGTCTGTCTGTGTATCTGCCTGGCATATGTAATCTGTGCAGTATTTTACATCCCAAACAAGTGGACTGATTTTAATCAAATTTGGTATGTGGACAAATTTTTGCCATATCACTATTTAAAAATTGTTGGTAATAATTCAGAATTTGGCGGTAATTGCCATAAGAAAAAACACAAAATTACAATTGTTCAAAATTGGCTCCAAAGATATTGATAAAATTTTGCTAAAATTTCTGTCCTAAGTACACAAACAAAACATATTGGTCACCATTTCTTCAAAAATACCAGTTTGTGAATTTTTGATAAAAACAAAACAAACAAAATGTCTACGGAGCTGTAATAAAAGACTTAATATCTTAGCGATACTGATTTTGTTCAAATTTTTAAAGAACTTTTCAGGAATAAATGGTAAAACAACCATTTTCAGGTGAATGGTAAAAAAAAAAAAAAAAAAAAAAACCATGACCATTTAAACTTGATTTCTCAAATACAATTTTCATTTACAAGTTTGTGAGACAACTGAGGAAAGTTTAGGTTTTATTTAATTATACTGTAGTATAAATAAATTATTATTAAATAATTTGTATAAGGTGGTGTAGCTTTTTGATTAACAACTATCAAATTTACATTTTTGGCGACCAATAGTTTCGTATGGTTACTATTTGGTTTTGTGGACAAGTGTGTGAGGAAATTTGTGTGATATCTTAGCACCGTTTGTTGTCTTTAATGTCATTGTTGAATATTGTGTTAATCCACTGAAATTTTGTTTCAGTGGATTAACATATTTTAGTTTGGAGGATTTATCTCATCGGAAAATAAATAATGACACAATGGATTTTCTTAATGAACCAACTTAAATCTATCAGTATTAATGTTCCATTAATGTGTTCATTTAAGCAATGTTCCCTTGCATTTGTACCCTTGCATTTAGGAAGCAAATTTTAATCATGTTATTACCTTATCTTACCTATCATCTTTGGTCTCTCTTGAGCACAGAACCACCACAACATCCTTTCATTAAACTTGGTTTCATACCACAGATTTCTATTCTGCCAATGTTATTCCAATGACTTTAATTTTTGCATACTGAGTTTGCTTCAAGGTGTTCATTGATCTTCCTCTGTTCCTTTATCCCTCAATCGGTGTTGAATTTGTGATGCTCCTCTCTTTTTCTTTTTTATAAGGTATGGTCTATGCTTTTCCATTGTCTTTCTTGAATAGTTTTGTGTATAGTTTCTTGGCTTGTCTTATCCTAAAATCTCTGTTGGGAATTTTTTGAGGCCGGAATATTTTTATGTTTATAAGCCCATATTCCCATATATTATATTTATAAATACCCATATTTGTAACTTTTGTGTAAACTTTGTTATGACTTTCCATGATTCTGACCGCTAAATTTAGCACTGATTTACATTTGTAATAAATATTCTAAACTTGGACCTTACCGATATTTGGTTGTATCTCAACACATAGTTTAATATTGAAAATTTTGCTGTGATTTTAATATTGTTCTCTGAACGTCTTTATTTGCTCCTCCTACCCAAAGAAACAAATTCGTTCACTTCTTTCAGATCCCTACTGTCCACTTGTATATTGTGCCTAGGTTGATATTTTTTAATGACTTAATCTTGACAATGTTAACCTCAAGTCCATTTTTTTATCCACATCACATATTATGTTGCAGGTAAAAATTGTATATTATTTGATTTTATTACTTCTTTAGTAAGTATGCTGAAGTGTTGGGTAAGAGTGAAAAATAATTGATATTTCAAACCTAGATGTGGCGCAAGACTACCAATATTTGTGAACTTTGTCTTAAGTAACAAACAAGTGACTACCGGTACCAGCAGTTCTTCTTTTTCTTACTACTGGGCTTCCATAGTTACGATTTTCCAATGTTATTTATATGTTTTGTTTTTCTAATTCCCAGAGTGATGGTATTTCTAGTAATCATATGTAGTGACAATCCCCCCTCCCCCACACCCCTTTACCAGCTTTTGAAGGCGGTGTCTCATTTCACATTATTAACTATAATGTAAAAGGGTACAGTTAATGGAATCCCAATCTTTGTTACTGAACTTGCACATTGGTGTATTGGAAGGGCCAAATTCATATAGCCTTCAGTCACCAAATCTCCAATTCTAATTCTTGCTTCAAATGTTTGAATTGGTCTGATGTACTCAGATATGCTTAAAGTAATAATATGGAATACAAATGACGATTCCATACAGGAAGTAAGAAGCAAACTAAACATAGTCAAAGGTTTGATTATGCAGAGGAAAGGAACAGTAACTTATAAGAGATTGGAGGTATGGTGTCAATCATACAAACAGGTTTTAGTAGTGAAGAACTGGTTGAAGGCTCAGACAAGACCAGATTATTATTATCATCAACGAAGCAACAAAGTTTCTGTAAATCACAATGCATATGAACCAACTGCAAAGAAATTGGATCTCTTTTAGTATTACAATAGAATGCTAGGAGTTTGATCAACAAATCAGGGAACCTGCAGCAAGACCTTTATGAACAGGGTATTAAAATAGCTTGTATTCAAGAATAACTTAAATAAGAAACACAATTTCAGCCCAAGTTTAGATTACACATTTTACAACATGTCACATATTGGTAGAAAAGAGAAGGTGTTGCGACCATGAGAGAGTGCTGCATCAAAGAGAGTGCTTGGATGATTGGAATTGTACAAAGATTTTATTGTTTCCAAAGCGAATGCCTTTATCTGTCCTTTATATTAACATTTCCACAGAAAACTAACAGTAGTTGTGAAGCTATATGTTTAATATTTAAAGGGCAACTTTAAAGAGAATGCCAATTTATATAAATCTGTAATGTTTCAAATCTAACATTCTATACTTTTACATTTATATATAAATATAGTCCTTGGAATACAGCTGTGCAAATATTTCTTACCACAATTTGAAAGATTCTTAATTTAGTGAGCTATTCTAAACACCTGTCTGAAAACATCAATCAAATATCCATTCTTTATACACTAAGATTAATGTTTTGCATAAAGCTTTTTATTACTTATTAGTAGTGATCAAAGGAAAACCAACTCATTACTGAACTTGAGAATTTACATTTTGTTGTATCACAGAATTCAGTTTAAAGTAAGAAAATCTGATGTTTTCAGTTTTGACAGTGGCCTTGAATGATAGGAGGTGATGACACCACTGGCATAGTAGCATAGCTTTGTTGAATAGACTGTAAACTGTTACTAGGTGTTGTAACATTCATAGGAAAAAATGTTAAAATACACACTTTGTCAACATTCACACTAATTATGAGACCAGAATCAAATCTATAATTTTCTCACTTTATTCCTCCTACAGGTATATTTTGTACTTTATGGTCAACATTAGTACCACTAAGAACTATGGCTCCTATTGTGTCATCTGAATCCCTGCAATTTGTTTACATATTTTTTTAATCATGTAGTGAACTTTTGTGTAATGATTATAACTTACCCCCTACATGTAATAATCCTGACATGTCCATGATCGTTTTCAGAAAGTAATTTGAATGTTTTTTTTTGTCATTATTATTCATTCATGAAATGAATAAGAAAGCCAGCAGTGATTTAGTTGCCAGTAGTGATTTAACGCTTAGGTATGAATTTCTACTTGAAAATTGAAATTATGCTGTTTTGATTTAAAGTTTTGATTAATATTGTAGCAACTGTCACAGTGGTCAGAAATGCAGGACTATATTGATGCTAAAATGTAGCTGTTGATACTTTATTTGTAGCCTTATTGTTCAGTCTCTCCATCACTTTTGGTGAGATTGTCCTCAATTAGCCCTATGTGGTTTTTTATATTTTTTTAGTTTATGCTGTGATTAATTTACATATTTTTAGATTAAAACCATGATGAATAAATAGTTCAGTTTGGTTATTTTCCAGTTTACTGGTGAATCATAATTTTCTTTTCATAGGGTTCAGGACAGTTAGGAAGACCAATTTTCACATTGCAACAAAATTCGATCACAGTAACTATGTCCAATTTTAACATATTTGACATTCTAAGAAAATGAAATTTGAAGATTCTAACAAAATATGCCCATGTAAAAATTTAGGCTACTCTTTTGGGCTGTAGCATACTTTAAGTAAACAGTAGACATAAATGTCATTTCTATTTTTTTTTAACTAATTTTTTTTGACTTTGGTATGGATATTTCAATTAAATACTTAAATACATTTTATTTGATTCATATAACTTCTGTTATACTGTTACATATTAGCTAGTAAAATTACTATTTCGATTCAGTGAGCTTCAGAATGATATTTTTATGTAAAATAAACAATTATCTTTTTTGACTTATTACAATAATTATACTACATGAGAAAATAAAATAATAGCCTTACAAATGGACATGTAATAAATTTAATTGTGTTAGAGATCAAATACAGTATGATATTAGTTTCAATAAGGGATTTATAACATTTTAATGTAAATTCTCATCAACAAGTTTTATAACTTAATCATAAAATTGCATATTGGTGATGCATAAAACGTCTTATTTATACCTGATCCTAGATTTCATTAAACTGTAAAAGAAATTTAAAAAAATTATTTAACTCATATGTGAACTGCATATCCTAAACTGTAAAACTAAAAGTTAGTCATAAAAATAGGTACAGGTTAGTAGGCCTACTCTCTATGTGTTTATATATATGTGCATTGTAATAATATCTTGTAGATATTAAGCTTTAAATTATAAAGGGGTTGTTGAGTATGACAGTTTAATTTTAGCTGAATGATTATTTATTATTATGAATACCCTACCTTCAAGTTGATAGCAAGTTAATTGATTTGTTGCAGCATCAGGTATTTTGTTGTTTAATCTTGGCATTCTTAAGCTAAGTACTTGATGTTAAATTTATTTTCACTTTACACATTACATTACAAAACATAATTAAAATATAAACTTTTAACATTTTATTCTATATATATTTCATAGGTACTTGTAAAGTATAAATAGAAAACACCTTTGTCATCCTGTGTACCCTATCCTATTAATCCATTGGAATGGAAAAACATCTGTCCTGGAGTAAAATAAGAAAACTACTATCAAAGTGAAAAAGTTCCATTAGGTATAAATGGGGTCTTTTCTATTATAATTTTCTATACTAGTTGTGTGACTATTTTTCGCTATTTATTGGTTGTTTTGATAAAATAAAAGTTCAATAAACAGGATGTGCATTGTCTCCTTATCTTATCAGTTACTCATCATCATGCTCAGTTACTCATGGAAACACCATCAAGAAACTGATCTGTTCGATCAAATTAGCAAAGATATTGTAGTATTTTGGCCACCAGAAGTGTAAAACCTAACCTAACCTAACCTAACCTAACCTAACCTAACCTAACCTAATCTAACCCAACCCAGACCTAACCAGAAGTGTAAAAGTCATAAAAACGTTCACATGTAATTAGTTTGTGTTAGTGTGTTTTTCTATTTTGTATATTTGTGTGTTTTGTGAAAAACAATAAAACCATTTATTTTATAGATGATTTCATCAATTGAGGTGAGAAAACCTACTTTATTATCATTCTGTTAGTATAGAAAGTAATTTGAGCCATATGCGGTCGTATAATAGGAAAGACACTACATGTGAATTAGATACTAAAAAACATGAAACTGCTAACAACTAAAAGGTATATTATAAGTAATATCAACATATTGATGAAGGCACCATACAATAAATGATCTTGTATGTTAACAGAAAAACTTGCTGAAGCTACAAGAAAATTTGCAACTTTAAGAAGTGAGCTAGAATCATCTGTAGATCAAAAAGGAAGGGTGCGTAAGAGTAAAGAAGTACCTGCCAGAAAGCTTAATGACTTAAAGCTAGCATTTAGTGAATTTTATCTCAGTTTAATCCTTTTACAGAACTATCAGAATCTCAACCACACTGGCTTTAGAAAGATCCTCAAAAAACATGATAAAGTAAGTTTGTTTATTAAATATCTGTAGTTAAAATGTTTATAGAAGTTAAGATTGTATCCTTTTTGCAGTTGTGATTAGTCAGGTTAAAGAATTAATGGAGATTTCACTTACTATATATTTTACATTGTTCTTAAAACAAGTACTTCCAAATGTAAAAAAGAGAAGGTATTAGAATCTAAATTTTATAAAATAAAGTTGATATATTTTTAAATTTGTAAATTCAATGTGTCAAATGTAAAAGAATGAGACATTTTAGTGTAAAGGAATTTAAATATCATGAAATTTCTAGTTTTTGTTGTTTTAAAATTTTAGAATAGGGTGGTTGTTATGTTATTGACAGTGTTGTGTTTTTAGCTGTGGGAGAGAGATCACGAAAGAAAATTTGTTGTCTGGTAGCTGGACTTTTTATTTGTATCCAAGGCTTTTACAGTGTTAGCTATTATAGGTTTTGTTTGTTAGTTTACAAGACTCTAGTCTAAAGTGTGTCTTAAATAAAATAAAATGAACTAAGGATTTTTCAAATGTAAATGTTAATGTTAATGTACTAAAATTTCCATGCTGGAAAGTAAGACTATATGTATAATTTAAGCTTTTAATTAATTAAACTATTGTCAAAATGTTTACTATTAATATGCAAGTTTATTTGATGAAATCATATTACTACACCTGTTATTGTTATAGCTCCAATAGATTGGTAAAGAACCTTTAATCAACTAAATACCGTACAAGGGATAACTTTATCCATGTTTGTTCTCTTTAATAATTTGTACTCAAACACATTTGTTGTGTTAGTAAATTCAAAAAAATTGATTATGAGTACACATTAAAGCTTAACATCGAATTAAAAATTATTAATTTGTAAATTTTCAGTATGAAATTCCACACACATACATATATATCTATACTTAAAAATTCCACTCATTCATCAATCAAAATTTTAACCAACTTTTAAAGTTTTAGAATGTTAAAATTAGCCTCACACTAACAGATAAGTTTCCCTACAAAAAAAAAATTTTAGATCTCTAAAATAGTCCTAGTTGTTATTGAATATGTCAAAATGAAAAAGATATAAAAATTCCATATATGTTAAAATAACTGTGTTACTTATGGTTTCAGCTTCTCACCACCGACATTGGGGCCAAATATCGAACAGAACAGGTCGAAATGTCTCATTTCTACACAAATAAAGACATTACTAAACTCATTACAGAGACTGAAGCTACAGTCATCCAAGAACTTGAAGGAGGTGATCGGCAGAAAGCAATGAAGAGACTTAGGGTTCCTCCTTTAGGAGAGAAACAAAGCCCATGGACTACTTTCAAAGTGGGGCTCTTTTCTGGATCTTTTGTTGTATTGTTTATAGCAGTAGTTTTGTCAGGTATGTGAAGTATTTTGTTTTTATGAAATAATGAATTTATTTATTTCTAAATAAAATTAGATTAAACCTTTCACGTAATAACTGCTTGCATCTCTCCTAAAGTTAACCATTATTATTGGTTATGTGCTTAACTTTATCATGAGGAGTTTTCTCCAAAAAAAACGAGCTTAGGTAAGAACTGAAGTTCACTTAATTTCAGAAGACTGAACTGTCATCATCAAATAAACCAAATATCACATATATATCTACAGATTTTTGTAAAAATACACCAGTACTATAAACTTACAGATTTTTGTTTTTAGAGACTTTATTTACCCTTTTGCAATCATTTCTTTAATTTCCTCACATGTACATAATTTGGAGATATATGGCTACAAAAATTTATGTTGAGTTTTTTGAGAAGTTGGTGTTCTGAGTCCAACAAAGAAGGTATTAGAATGTTTACTATTTGTCTCCTGTTATCCTTGCAAGAAATGGGATAGAACCCTTTTGATTAAATTGAGTATCTGTGCATATTTTGGCCATATGCATTATTATTCTTATTATTCCATTATTATTATTATTTTGTTAAAGTTTTGCTTTCATATAGACTTCAAGGACCCAAATAAAACACATTGGTGTCATCTTCCCTAAAATGCTAGTTACGCTACTTATCAATCAAAAAATTAAAGCGAACTAAGGATGCCATCTTAAATAATCAAACTTTTAAAAATCAGTTTAATTAATTTTCGTTAAATGTGTATATTATAATTCAAAAGAGGGCACAATAAACCTCAGGTTGATGTACCAGAGGAATCCACCAAAAGCAAATGTAAATCTAAAAAAAAAAAGAGACAAAAGTGCAAATTGTAAGTTAAAATAATTCATAGTTCACAAGTAAATTGGAGGAACTCAACGCTGATGGGTTTCATTTTTTAAATGTGTTCTTTAACTGTAGTTTTCTTGTGTATGTGTGGGACATTGCTTTAGGTCATGAATGTACCGTTTCACCAAACTTCAATTTGTAACTTCAGCTTCAGCCAATTATGAAAAATTTGACCTTTTAAGACAATATCCAAGGATAGTTTTCACTTTTTAACTTGTGATTACCGAATCACCATTTTTGAGAAGAATTTAATAAATTTATAATCTATATAACTCGTCAATAATGATAAATAATTCATTAATCATCACATTTTTTACACAATAATTAATTAACAAATTAAAATTGAAAAAAATTTGGCTGACATTTTATCAAGATAATGGAAGATAATTATTACCTTTTGAAGTATTTTTATATGATTTTTTTTTACTGAGTTTGGACGACCCTGTCGAACATTTTGGTGCAAAAATAAGAAGTCCATAAATTGAACAACCTATTATAGGAATAAATACATTTTACTATAGACTTTATGATTATGTCTTATGTTTAATTGCAGTTTGTTTTATGTTATAGTCTGTAGCAAATGTCAGATATAATTAAATTATAATATCTAATATAATATTATAATATTAAATTAATATATATATATATATATATATATATATATATATATATATATATATTATATATAATTATATATAAATAAATGTTAAAAGTTGGCAAATGTCAGATTAAATTATATACGATTAACAGATCACCATCTATCATAACCTGTTTGTTAGCTTTAATCATTATAATTTGTTCATAATCTGGTTATACGTTTTTCTTCCTAGTTTCATTCAAGAATCAAAGCTGTCAAATATTTATTTTTGTGTGTTTGTATGTATGCGTGTCTTCCCACTAAAATTTTTTGTTTGTTTAGCAACGGATTATAACTAAATTGTTACTAAACTTTCACCACCACTCACTATTTTTTTTTTTATGTATTAAAGCAAATTTTAATTTTTATATATCCTAATATAAATAACATGTAATTATTTTACATTACCTGTAAATCTACTGTGACTTTATTGATTCTAACCATTTTTTAGGAGGTTAGGAATTAAAAAAAGAGTAAATTTATTTTTTAATTTTAACATTTTTTTTAATGTAAAAAAGAGTGATTATAAATTAGTTAAACTACAAAATTAGTCTACTTTTAAAACTTGATTTATACAAAGAAAAGTTATTACATTTCTTAAAGATTTGAATTTGAATTGTCGATGTTGCTATTTAGATTTGTTTCTTTCTATCTAGTATTTCAGTTCTTTATGACTTTGTTAAAAGCAAATAAAAAAGAAGTTTTTATTAATGTAATATTTCATTAATTTTATTCAATACTTTATGCACTAGGTGGACTTTATGTACATTGTGGATATTTTAGAATTCAAATTGATGAATCTAATTATAATAATACCCATTATATAAATAGGTTTTTCAAAGAAGTATGAAGCTACAGGGGAGAATTTTAAGGCCATTTTTGCACCTTCTTTACACACATTTTATAACATACATTTAATAATATCACTGCTGATAGCAGAAGGTAACAGTATCGAAACAATGACTACTCAGTTTCAATCCAACATATATAGTATATGGTCGGCAAATGGACCAATAAATGGTGTACAAAATAAAATTAATACATCTTAACTACATTAATCGGAAAATTAATTACTTATCTCTTAAGGTTAACCAACAAATAAGTACACAGGAATATAGTTTAAATAAATATGTAGGATGGCACTGTGTCAGTAATACCACCTTAAAAAGAAAACAAAAGTTTTTAACGTCAAATTTACACAAATAAACAGTTGATTATACTATTTTAAGTTTTTTGGTTTATTAGGAAGTTAAAAATAGTTGAAATAATCATTGTCATTATTAAAACTTCATAAACAAAAGTCAAGTTGAGTGGTGTGAAATCAATGAGGCCAGGAAATAGGAGAAAGCTAACCTGAAACCTCTTATAGTGGGATGAATATCATCTCACTAGGAGAAGCCATATTAAACATTTGAAGCTGAAACATTTGGAACTTAAAGTGTATATTAAACATTTTGGTATATAGTTTCATTTTAATATAGGATTAAAACATACTTTTCTGATTGTATTTTAATAAATAATATATTTAATGAAACCTAACAGATGGATTGGCAAGTAATTAAAGAAACAGTGCTCAAACATTGCATTAACTTTTATACATACAAATATACAAAACTAAAGGTCAAGTTAAAGAAAAGTATTTGTTACCCTCAGTGGTGAGGCGTAATGTTTTCAAATGTGTAAGCATTAAGCAATATTTGATATTACCTCCTCCAAACTAGTATATAACACAAAATACTAATATACTAATTATGTATAGCTTAAAAACAGTAGATATTAGGTAGGTTATATTCATATACAATATTAGGCTAAATAAAAATACTGTAATTAATTTAATAGTTTATTTTCATTTGGTTTGTAAATTTTAATACTAATTGTACTATTTCAAACAAGAAATTATACACTTAAATGAAAATTAAATCATTTATAAAATTTTTTATTTTATAAAAATATTATTTGTTGTATATTAGTTCTATTCAACAATTTTTTAAGGCAAATAAATCAATTTTAGCCACTCTGTCATAAAAAGTGGATTGGCTTTTCAATTTTTATAAAAGTTTTTCCTCAATAGATAGCATTGAAAGAGCTGTTAGTCTATTTCCAGACTGTGAGTTTTGCAAGTACATTTAAATCCACTTTAATGCTGGAAATGATTTTTTGACTGATGCACTTGTCACTGGAATCGTAACGATGAGACAGACGAATTTCCAAACTTGCAGTATAACATCACAAATATCAGCGGAAAATAAGTATTTCAATAGATCATGAACACTATTTTTACGGAACTATTCACTCAATTAAAGAACTGAGAGCTGGCTTCTGAGCAGTGGAAATCAAAGTATTGTCCATAAGTCCATTTTAAATATGGAAAGTATTCTACTAGAAATGTTTTTGAAAACTTATTAAAGCACCTAAAGTCTAGTAAAACAATACAATTTAATTGATTAATGTCAGAAAATCTTTGAGTAATGTTCACTTTTACCACATCGATAATGTCACAGAATAGTCTTGTATAGGCTGTGACTGCATATCAAAATCACCACACGAATTGTGTTCAATTCTAGTACAGAAATTATCAAAATCGTTTCTCAAATACTCCAAATGTTGTTTGAACTCTTAAATTCTTTTCAAGCAGTAACTGATGTCAGAGTTTTTTTCCCCTGTAAAATGTCAAAAATTTAAATCCACTTAAGGCAATATGGAACTGAACAACATGCATTGAAATATAAGTAAAAATCCATGAATGTAGAATAAACCCTCTTACACTATTGTAAGTATCACTGTCCTACTTTTCTCCATTTTCAATAATGGATTGGAAAAGCACACAAGATCATTCTTGTGGTCTATGATAGTTGATACAAATCTGCTATTGTAATTCCACAGTGTGGGTACATGGATGGAATTTTTTTCTTCTTCACAATTTCATGAGTTTGTTTGTGTGATTTTGAAAATGACTTCAGGCAAGGCCTGAAAGTGACGAAAAAATATTTTGCATTCTTTTATATGGTCAACAGAATTTTTTAAAACAAAATTAATTTTGTGAACATACCAATGAATAAAATACAGCTTGTTTGTATCATTGTTTCATAAGGGGCTGCAAACCACTGTGTTCTCCAGTCATCGCGACTACTCTGTCATATGGTTGTGTATCTAATTTAGTTTTGCACTGATATTCTTCTAAGGTAATATATACTTATTGAACCAATGCATTAGCTATTTGGTTGTCACTCAAATCCCTAAAATAAACAAACCGCTCTATTTCCCCAGTTTTAATAACATAATGTAATACTGTTGATAATTGACATTTATTTATTATATTAGTAGTTTCATTCATTATTATAGCTACAAATGGAATTTCAGGTACTTCCCATTATATTTCCTCTACTGATAATTGGGCAATAGAGTTAATCAAATAATTTTGTATGTCACTTGATAATCCAGAAAATATGGCAGAGTTTTAAAGGTGGTTGTCTAATATTACATCATAATTTCTTAACAAGCTGCGGGGAAACGTCAGCCCTGGTTATTTGTTAGGACCGACGTTGGATCCGCTTAACTTCCGGAATATGGAGTTTTTGGAAAACGTGCTAGGACCAAACCTTTAAATATATTTGGACGTTAATTACGTTTAGTTTCAACCCAAGTAATCCCAAGAACCCAAGTTCACAGCCAGCTTATAATGAGTTATTATTATTTTACTAAATAAGTAATTATTTATTATAACTTACTTATGGCCCTCATCTTACGGTTAGGGACAGGCGTGATGGGAGAATTACGTTAACCCTTTAGGTCATAATAATTCCTTGTTAATTTACTCGGATGACCTACTAATGACTACATAACACCTGGGGGTCGATCAGACACCGCAATTAAGGGTTTAGGTAGCCATTAAGGTTTGTTACCAATAAGTTAAATTTATTAAACGTAACCCACGTCCGCTGATCTAGGCGCACTGAGAACAACTGTGGGACTGGCTTCTGTCTCCTTCTGGTGCGCACGCACCAGATGTCTTATTACGTGATCTTAATACAGCGGTGAATATAATACGGCGGTGAATAATACGGCCTGAATACCCGTGGAATTACCACAAAGCCTACATAATTCCCTCGATTTAATGACTCAATAGATTCGTCATGTCCATGAAAAGAAAGTTCATTTTAAGTAGCAAGAAACATCAATCAAACAATGAACAATATGTCTGTTTTGCTTTATAAATTCATTTTGATTTTCTTTATTAATTTTAAATTGTTCACCAAGACTATGTTCAGTCCTAGTTTGTCCAAACATTTTAAGTTCTAGGTGTGAGAAAATATGGCTTTGTGAATGTTTATATATTTTCTGCAAATTGGATAAATTACTTAAATCAGAAACACCTAAACTATTCTATATGTTTTTCTCTTTTGAAAAAAGAATACAAGCCCATCAACATAGGTTTGCTTTTTCTTTTCGCCCACATAACCATGGTATGCCCTCATAATTCTTTGGTGTTATGTATTGCATACATTTTGTTTTTGTTTTACAAGTTAAAAAAGTGATTATTGGTGTAGGTCATTCCTTAGTTACTGTATTTATCATTAAAATTTCTCGGACTAAATGGTTTCCAAACAAATCCTTAATTATACAGTTGCAATCACTTGGTTCAGTCGACAAACATATGGCAACCAAGCACTAAATAAAATCCCAACCGAAAATACAAAGCACAGAGAGTCATGTAGCAACATAGTTAGTAACCAATTGAAAGAATTGCTTACAGGGGTTCTATGCATCTGTGCTGTGGAGTTGGAGGGGAGAAACCGTTTCAATATATATTAGGTGAAGGGGTCAATGACTTAAGTCAGAGTGTTGTAAGCAAAGAATATTGTAGTTACAGTAGTGTTATATGTTGCAAAACTAAGCCTGTCTCTATTCTTTGTAAAATATTTATTAAAATAAAAATAGTTCTATACTTTTATATAACAATTATTTATTCCAAATTTTCCACATTTTAAATTGTAAGGGCTGCGAAATTTTCATATAAGCAGTGTAGTGCTTATATGGAAATTTTGTCACGGATTGCCATCTTTCCAAAAATATTGATTCAATAATTATCGATCAAAAAATGTATATGATCCATGGACCATAGAAAATAGAAAATCTCAAAATTATTTCAAATAATATTTATAAAGCTTTGGTCAAATATGTACTTTTATAACCAATGTCAACATGCCAAACTGGAACTGTAAAGGAAAATAATTGTAGTTTGAGTGTAAATTGGCAAAACCTTACAGCAGTTAGTATTGACTTGGGATTCAATCGAATTTTCTCGTGACTTTTTAAGATAGTTGATTATTTAAGACCAATTTTGAGAAAGTTTTATGGTAGGGACCTTTAAATTTTGAGTTGTCAAATTAATAAAAAATTTAAAGCTTCAATGTATTTCAAATTTATTAAAAATCAGGCCACTACTTAGGCTGGAGAGCACTACGTGGATGACAGACAGCAGATGACAAATATACATCATTCCAGAAATCACTGTTTTGGATTCAGGGAATCTCAAAACATATATTTGAGACAGAAATGGGCGACATTAATTTTTTACTACTTAATATTCAATATAGGAACAAGTATATGAGAAAGTAAAAATGAAAAACTTAAGTTCAAATATAAAAGAAAAAATTAGCATAATAATTTGTCCACAGGTTTTTCTTGGAAAGTGTATAAAAAGACGTTAAAGTATTCTAAGAAAATAATATATCACATGATCCGCAATTGTAGATAGTTCAATAAGCTTTCTGCAATATCATTACATTGATACTAATAAGATAAATTAAGTAATCTAAGACAAGTCAAAAGATTTCATCATGAATAATATCTTTCCCATTGGCTTTGTTGGTAAGACACCAATGTTTAAGGCTGGTGATCGGTAAGATCGGAATTTTTTCACTTATCATTTAATTTGGTTAAAAAAAAAGAAAACTGTTTTAAAGTACTATATTAGTATAAAAGTAACAAACTTGGGTTAATTCTGTTTATAATATTTTATTGTTATTTTTCAGCTGTGTTCCATGATAATGGTACTGCTAATCTGAATATAGCCTTCATGTTGTACCGAGGACCTCTACTCATCGTTGAATTTCTCTTCCTTATTGGTGTTAATGTTTATGGTTGGAGGTCATCTGGAGTAAATCATGTTCTGATATTTGAATTGGATCCGAGAAATCATCTTTCTGAACAGCATCTTATGGAGATGGCTGCCATTTTAGGGGTAGTTTGGACTTTAAGCCTATTAAGTTTTTTGTACAGTGCTTCTTTAAGTATACCACCTTACGTCAATCCTCTCTCTCTTGTTTTCATATTCGTCGTATTCACAATTAATCCAGTGAAAACGTTTAGACATGAGGCAAGATTTTGGGTCCTTAGAATTATTGTAAGTATAAATTATATGTGTTTAATAATTTAGAAACATAAGTGTATTAATAATTTTATATTTATTGAATATACTGTATTACAAAAATGGATTCATATATTTTTAAGGCCTAACTTTCTAACCTTAATTACTATGATTATATACTCTGTTGACTAATCTAATTGACATTTCAAGAGCTACATTAGATGATAACCCTTAGGCCATAAATTATAATCATTCATTTATTGCATTTTAAACAACAACAATAAATGCAGATAAAATATACTTACTAACAGAGACAGCTTGAATTATACTTAACATTATTAACTTTAACCAACATACACACACACATAGTGTTTAAAATAGACATTCAAATAAATTAATATTTCAACTAACCATAATCTTCTAACCTAATGTGTTTTACCACTAATGACTGAATAAATTGTTCTATTCATTAATTTAACTCAAACCAATATTAATCAATTAATATTAAAAATCAATCAATTTTTAAATGAAATGAATAAAACATCCCTTCTTCCTTCCTATCAACTCTTTCCCACCTCACCCGCCATCTTTCTCTTATACTCTCAAAAGTCTGAAGTTTCTCAAGTTTTTAGTTAATTTTTAGAAAAAGAATATCAGTTATGCCTTTAGTTGATGAGGAGGAGTAAAAGTAGGGCCATAGACCCAAGGCTGACTATGGCTATGACAATAGACTATGGATGAGATCATGGCAAAAAGTGGAAGTTTGTGAACTTGATTAGCTGAAGGATTGCATTGCTGCAGTAGAGCATTTTTACCCCTAACATACAGAGTTTTTCTTTTCAATTGAAAGTAAATGAAAATGGTTGTTTTATTATGTAATATAGGTACAGTACATGGCAACCTTGATTGTTTATAATCATTTAATCAACATAATATTATTTTAGTTAGATTGCTAAAAGAAATTAAATTAAAAATCAAAGAAATACTCAAATAATGTTTATCAGCTTCCATGTTGTTACAGAAAAATAATATGTAATTTTTATGACTTTTGAAAAGTAACGGTATCTCCATTACTTAAAAAAAAAAAAAAAAAAAAAAAAAAAAAAATACAATGTTCTGAGTCTTTGAAGGGATATGTTATTAATTGTTATAAACGTGCATAACACTTGAATGAATTTCCTACTTTGTGCAGATTATTTGTATGAATAAAGTTCATTCCTCTTTTTTTCCTGGAAGCAAACTTCTCTATCACTTTTTCATAAAATCCAAGGATGTTATCTATCATTTGTTTTTCACAACTCAGCGTGTCAGAAGTAGAAAAACATTGTTCAGTCATAGTGCTCCGTAAGAGAGTCTTTATTCTCTTTAGAATAGAAAAACACTTCTCAGGTTCAGCAGTAGTCATATGAAGTAGTTAATGCAATTTTCATTAAAGTAAATACTTCAATTAATGCATCATCAATACCACTACCTACCTATCATAAGCTGGTGTTTTGTTGCATTTCTCCAAAACTCATTTGAGTTAATGTTCAATAGTGAATACAATAGTTTACATAAGAGAAAATATAAAAAATTAAAGATTTCTTGACATTATTAAAATCACAATTATTAAACTAATTGTGAGTGAGTATAAACCTTTTTCAGTTGTACTACATTTAACTATCCAACCCTTACATCTTATGAACTATGAACTTGGCCTAGAGCTTATTTTATTTTGTTGACAGTCATATTTAATTTTTTTTTGAATAACAATTACATGTTTTTTTGTCCCATCTTTGGGAAAAGCCAGCACCAAACCCAAAACCCCAGATAAAAGTTGTGCTGTATAAATTTTAATAATAATAAACTTGTGAAAATTTAATAGACAATCCAGGACGGAGAAAATCACAAACTTTACTAGAGATTACAACCAGTCAATATTAATTTTAATTTTCTTAATACATATATACTTCATGAACTATCTTTAATTACTTTCCTTTGTTAAGTTGTTTGTTTCATCTTATAACTTTTTAATAAATAAACCAAGATTATTTATTTATTATAATTTGTACAATTTATTTCAATCAGAGAAATAGAATTAATTATTTCATTTTAAATATATTAATATATATATATATATATATTTCAAAAACCAAGCTATTTTGTTATTCTAGCCATATTTAGTTTTAAATGCTTATTTTCAGTGTTATCAACTTTAATTTTTGAATGGTATATTTATGCCAAATACAATTTCTTACAAAAATAAATATTCCTTGGTGAATTCTAAGATTTTTGATTTTTGTTAATGTTTTGAAATACTTTCCTGATATGCCAAGATCTTTTGGATCCAGCCGTAGCTATCACCCCTTGTATACAGGGTAGGGTACAGGGGTGAAAGGTATATTGTTAATAAAAATATACAATAACAAAAATTAATGTCTTGTTTCGGTTACCGAATTGTACAAGTTAATTACATGTTGGTGATTTGTGGCTGAGGACGGGTGGCACTGCCACAGCTAGAGGTAAAAGTTCAAGTTCATTTTTAAATTTCATAATTTCTCGTAGTAGCACTTCTCTGAATTTTCTCAATTCCCACTATTATTTCTAACATGTTTATCCTTTTTAATTCTGAGTTAGTAAGTTAAAGAACATATAATAAGTTAAAAAGAAGTATTAGTCTAATTATTATTCAAATTTACTCTCATAGAATTGAATAAAAGATTGATCCTCCAATCCCTATTTTATGAATTATGCTCATGAATTTAAATATCCAATGAGCCAGTATTGTTCTGATATAATTGGACACCAATTGTCTTATAGTAGATTTCAGATTAGATCCCAATGAAGCGAGGTATTTGTGTAATGTAACTATCATATTGTGGTTATACACATGAAGGTAATTTATGTCTTTTTTATTTATTGGTTTATTTTCAAACAAAAAAATTTCATATATTTTAATCAAATTTACACCCTCTGTACAGGGCAGGATGTTAGCTGCACCGTTCTTTCATGTTGGTTTTGCTGATTTCTGGCTTGCTGATCAACTTAACAGTCTCGTCACTGTCCTTCTAGACTTGCATTTTCTTGTCTGCTTCTATATCTCTAATGGTGATTGGCTAGCAGCTGGAGGTACAGTACGTATTCATTTTATAACTAGGGATTATTTCTATTCAAATCTTAATAAATAATATTTTGAGTATGATTTTTGGAAGCAAATTTTAGCCTTTTAGTAGTAAATAACTCATGTCTGTCTGAGCCTCATTTTGTTTCACTTTGGTGAAGATAATTTGTTTCATTGGAGGGGTGGAAATTATATCAGTTTTGTGTATTGACATATACCAGAAGTGGGAGGTTAGATTAATCTAATTTCATATAGTTAGCTAAGGAGATCATATAGATTAAGGAAATTCAGTTCACACCAATCATAAAGTAGAGCATAGTGTTATGTATTAGAGTTGAGTTTTGTAGTTAGAACAATATCAATACATATTATTTGCAGTTTGAATATATTAATTATTGTTAAAAAGTAGCAATAATATATTATATAATGATAGATACTACACTTGTATCAACCCTACTACCAAAAGTAAATGTCTATGGTAAAATAATTGTTAGTTTATAATTTAATTTCTGGGTAGTGACATAAATAATAATAATTCTGGGTAACAAATAATATAAAACACAATCGCATATGACAATGAGTTCTTTTTTATAGTGTTAGAATTGTTTAGAGTGAACCCAAATAATTAACACAAGGGAGGAAATTAAAAAAAAAAAGTATTAGTCTGAAAGGCTCGGTGGTTAAAGCATCAGATTGGAAAGCTAGAGGTTCTAAGTCCAAATCCGTGGACTTGTGAACATTTTTCAGTAGTTTTTTATATACAATTCTTACAATGGGAAATGTTAAAAGTAGTTTCAATTATTAAAGAAAACCAATAATAACTTTGTAGATACTAAGTAATAGTAGTTTTTTATTGTTTAAACAAAATGTGTCAATAATTCCTTTATTACTATAAAGTTATTTGTTTCATCTTTTTAAATATTGTTTAAATAAAGTTTTCTTATGAAAGTTAAAATTCACTATGAAATATTGTCATTTTAAAGATTGAAGAGGGAAGTTAAAATGTGTGTTAAAATGAAGTGCCCTTAATTTATAGATCTTGACCATCTCGCTATTGATGACCTGGAGTGACTTAATAACTGCTCTGTCTCTTTATTTCTCTATCACTTAATGTTTCTAGATGCATTAAAGCCTAATAAACTTGTTTCTACTAAAAAATATTTTTTAATTCAAGTTTATTACATTAAAAACAAATAAACCCAGAGAAAGTTAACAAAGGTTTTCATTATGACTATAAAAATTTGAATAGGATTTATAACAACAATTAAAAACCAATAAAATTAAAACAAATTCTACAAAATTTATAGAAACACCAACAGTTATAAAGTGTTACGAGGTACGTCCAGAAAGTAAGTTCCGTTTGTATTTCTTGCCGTACCAATGCTGCGATTGCAGTTCAGCATAAACACGGTAGTTGCTCTGAGTCAAGAGATAGGAATTGATGCCATTTCGTCATCGTTGTTTTTTGTTTAATTTTTGTAGTGCTTGTTTAGAATGAAAAAGTTGATTGCATCAACAGATCTGCTGGTTTGGTGAGGTTAGGTGAAGACGAAGAAAATTTGATGAGCCATTTAATGTTAAGGAGATGGGTCCGATAGTTCAATAAAGGACATGATCAACTGCACAATGATGAACAAATTTCAAGATCACTTCTTTATGAAATTGTTTCTATAAAACTGCTTTTTCGAAAACTTTGTGCTAATTGGGTGACATAAACTCTTACAGAGCAACACAAAAAACAGTGTCAGAGCAGTGCATTTGACTTTTTGACACACTATGACAAAGATGGTGATGAGTTTCTGAGCCAGATATCAGAGATAAGACTTTGGTCGCTTATGAAACCCCTGAATCACAACGGCAATCAATGGAACGGAGGCACACTTTGTCACCAGCAAAGTCTAAAGTCAAGTAAATCTTGACAACTCAAAAAATCATGTGCACAGTGTTTTAGAACAGACACACCATTCTAATGGTGGATTTTTTACAGCAATCAATGCAAATGTTTACAGCGGGACGCTTAGGAAACTGGGAATAAGTGCTGAGGAATGCTCACAAACAGTATTGTTTTGATTCATGACAATTCCCGAAGTCATGAAATTACAATATGTAAATGCCGTAAATATCAAATAATGTAATTATCCTTATCCTGGAAACATCAAACTAAATAGCATATCTAGTTCACTCAGTTCATTCATTCTGTAATCTAATATTTGTATCTGTTTCAGAATTCCAGAAATGTTCAGGAAGTGATTTCTTGATTACTAAATCCATTGTAAACTGTATTCCTGCATGGATTCGATTTGCTCAATGTCTGCGTCGATACAGAGACTCCAAAGAAGCCTTCCCACATCTTGTCAATGCTGGAAAATATTCAACAACATTTTTTGTTGTTGTGTTTGCTACTTTGAAGGTTTTGAAATCAGGTTAGTTGAGTTCATAAGAAACAACACAAATATGAAGTAATAATTAAAACATAAATTGTATTAAAAACTTTTAAAATAAGTTTTTCTTTTGGAGAGAATATTAGATAAACACATAATTCTTAGCCTGCACACAAAAATGTTTTAAAAGACATAAATTAGGCTCAAATTTTAAAGACATTATTTATAACATTTTTGAGCCTATTTTTTGTATAACTCTTGCCTTGTGTACAAGAGATAATGACTACAATTTTGTAAATTAATATCACATTCATTTTATGCTTTAGACTGTGTAAGTTCTTTCTGAGGCTCACCTACTAATGATTTTTTAATCTCAACATCTTTATTACTTGATAGGTCCATAGGAACTTTATCTTAGGGTTAGGTTCATCTCCTACAGATTCTATAAACTCTTAATTGTGGTAATTTTCAAAATTATTAGGACAAATACCTTCAATGACAAAATTATGGTTTGGATTAGAACTTACTTCTTTGTACATGGTGCCAGCACCATGGGATGCCAATATCACAATGTCCATTGTGGAGTCACTATAGAAAATCTCCATAGTCCTGGTAAAAAAGTGGATGGTACACAAGGCTTTATATATATATATATATATATATATATATATATATATATATAAAAATAGGCCGTTTCAGAAGTGCCACCTAAATAGTCATCTAAACTCTTTTCATTTATCAGATAAATAAATCTAAATCTCTATCCACTTCACTTTAACAAAAAGATATTTAAAAAAAAACATTCTAAGAAAAAATAATGATAATACAAATTAAAACCAATTTTTACAACAAATTGAATGCAGGATTAAACTCACCGGAGATAAATCTTAATAGGTCAAAATTCTGGTAACAGATGGAAATGCACTGTATAGTTGATTACATTTATAAATATGTATTGACTTGAAAGAAGATAATTTAGTGATATTTTTTGTTTGTTTATATTTTAATTGCATAAAATTAATGAAATACATTGCATTGCTGCAATAGATGAATTTTATTGCAGTGCAAAAGTTTAAATGTCTGATAGATTGTATATAATCAATTGGTATTTATAGATTTTCTTGTATCATCATAAGATTTATATATATGTGCATCGCAGTGATAGTGTTTTAGTATTTATAGGGAATCTATGTGTACAGTAGTTATAATAAAAAGTACCAGGAAAGCCGATCTCCGATCGGGTTATTGTCTCATCTACAAAAATGTGGGCATGTTATTAGTTATTTGGTTTTGTTATAAGTACAATAATTATCTCTCATTATGAAATTTTTTAAAATATATTTTAAAACTTTTATTTGTAGAATTATTTTTTTAAAAAATGTATTGTTCAATTCTATTGAAAAGGATGTTGGAATAGGTATGCTCGCTAAATAAATTGACAAAAATTTGTAAAGAAAAGGTATAATTTATAAATAAGAAAAAAAAAAATAGGAATATGTATAAAATTATTCAACATAATTATTTTTAAAATAACTGATTCATTATTAAAAAAATTTTATAAAAATAAAATAAAAATCTTAAAATACCAATAATAAAAACATATGAAACATAAGTTGTTTTTTTTTTAAATAATAAAAACTTATGTGAAAATTTTCTAATTCTGAATCAAAGGCTTCCAAATTTTCAAGGGAAAAATCTTTTTCTTGGTACAAAACAGGTTAATTATAATTTTGTTTTAATTTACATAATATATTTCAAGACTTATTGCTAAATTTTATAACCTTAAACATCAATATGTATGTAACTTACTAGAATTTACTGAATTGATTATTATTAAAAATATTCAGATTTGGACTAGATAGAACTGTGCCCTGTTTTCTATACACCCCACTTAACTATAGAAACAATTTTGTTTAAAGACTTTTACTACAATCTAATATAGAATTTCTTACTCTAACATAATGAAGTATTTTCATATTATTTAAAGCTATGCATTTTTAATTTCTATATGATATTTATATAACTTTTGAGATTTTGATGTACGATGGAAAGAATTATTTCAAATTGTTCGCTATGTTTAGTTTCGTTACCTTAAATGCATTATTTCTCCGGTTAAATATTGTTTAAATAAAAAATTTAAAAAAATATGTATCTAATATTTTAATGTCAGCTACAAAACCAACCAAATAAAATTTCAAAATTTTTTCATGCAACAACACTAAGGGAAAAGTTATTTATATTTTGATGTATGATGGAAAGAATTTAGTTCAAATTGTTCGCTATGTTTAGTTGCGTTACCTGTGTAGTTCTAGATTCAACTTCGGTCGATATGACCACGAAATTCACTTTTTCCTTACAAAAAAAGACATCTAGCTCATTCAAAGTTTCTCTCAGAAGTCCCACAATAAAGCGTTATGGTATTTTAAGCTTGCCGGTTACAACTGCATTGTTTTGAGTCGTCCATTTTTATTGGGCGGTGAATCCGTTGTCAAGGCAACGAGTTTGTTTTTGAGTGTTGGTTTACTTTATAATAGGCCAAATTATATTTTGGTATTTGAACAGAATAATCAGCCAGTGAATTATTTATTCAATAATGATATAATTTTGGATATGATAAAGAGATATTATTAAAAACGTTATTATTTACATAACACACTACAAATAACTTCTCTGCATCTAAATAATTAGTTTAAATACAAGTTACATATTAACTTATTTGAGATTATTTTAATTCCTGCTGCCAGCTGATTGCAAATACTGTTATCATGAAATGCTATAATATAATATATATATTTTTACTGTGTATTTTTCGAATCGTGAAAACTCATAGAAAATGATTTTTCTCGAAATTTTGACAAAGTTCATTGGATTCCTGATGTTGAAAACCCTTTATATACAAAATATGGAGAAAATCGTTAGTCGTTTTTGAGATAAAATGACTGGAAATAGGTACATACATACAATTCCTTGCTCGTTTAATAGAATAAGATATATATTATTATAGTTATACACAAATTGCCTATAAATACTAAAATACTTAATCATAAGCAGGAAAATAGTCTTGTATATATAAAAGACCAGTTTAATGGCAAGCCTCCGATTTTTCTCTTATGAATTTGCAACATGCTCAGCTTATTTGGATTCAGTAAATCTTCTAGATTTTTTTTTTTTATTTACATTGTTACTCAGCTACAGCTATTTTGGTACTTAAATTAATCCAAGAGTTTGCCGTAAAAAGATTACTGAAGTTTCAGGCTTCTTATGGCCGTCATAAGATCACAAACAAAAGTAACAAATACAACACAGTTTAATAAAGTTTAGTCAGTATGGAGGTTTTTAAGTTTATAAAAAGTGTAACATTACTTAAAAATACAAAATATACAGAACACAAACACACTTATATGGAAGGCGATTTGACATGCTTGGTCATTGTAAACTATTATTTCCACTGTTCTGAATGTTACCTATTGGGTGATTGTCTTCCATTCTGTGCATCTTGATAACATTGTTATATATTTAGTTAGAATGAAATAATAGTTGATTGTTTAATACGTGAGTAGGTTCATTAAATGTTGTATATATTTCCAACTCTTTCAAAGAACTCATATGACGTCCCTTTCTAAACATATGTAATATATCCATGTTGGTACTTATGTCAGTAGGTATATGTGTGGCAATTGTTATGAGGTGTTCAGCATACTTTGATTTTTTTGGAGTTGATTTTACTTGTGGGTTTAGGCTCTTTAATTTTTTTTGGAAGGATCAACCTGTTTGTCTGATATAGAAGCTGGGGCATTCATTACATGTTATTTTTGTATATGCCAGTCTTTTCTTTTGTGGCCACTTTGTTTATGCTATCAGTTCACAATTTCGATTTATGTTTGTTGTGTGTTTTAAATGTGACCACTATATCAATTCAATTTTTAGGGTATAATTTAATTTGTTGCCGAATTCATATGAAACATTTTTTGTTTTTTTATTAAAGTCGTAGGTTTGTTCTTGTGTTTCATTATAAGTTTGTCAACAATTGAATTTCTGTAGCTATGTACAATACCTGATCAGCATTTAAAGTTGAGGTTATTGCTTTAACAAAATCTGTAGCAGAAAGATCCTTAGTCGAAGTTATAGAGGTGCAAAATATCTACGTACTTTCAGACAGCCAAATTATGGTGAAAGCATTAGAGTCATTCATATTTAAATAATTTGAAGCTATTTTGGGACTTTTTATTATAGTGAATGATTTTGTGGAGCACAATAAGGTCATCCTGTAAAGGATGCCAAACCATGGAAGTATTGAGGGGAACAAGGCTGCTGATTGATTGCGTGAGGTGTTCCAGACTTTTTGTGGTCTAGAACCTTTTTATCGGTGGTCAAAGGCCATCTGAAGTATGTGGTAAATATAGTCTTCTACTGGGACTAAAGGGCTTTGACATGCATTAAGGTTTTTCCAGTCTCCAAGTCTAATAAAGCTATGAAGTATATTTCACTGTGCAGGCAAAGCTATAAAAAGCCAGTGTCATTGTTAATCACAAAATATCTTAATCTAACTTAATACTAATGAAATCATTTTATTATAAACTTACCTAAACTCCAACACTTTGTATTACTTTTTTTTAGAAAGCAAGATAGGAAAACCTAGCTGAGGTTTTACCAATTAATGCATTTCCACTACTAAGAAACATAATTTCCAGGTTGTTTTTGCTATTGTTATTTCTCTAAAATTAAAATAATTCGAAGTGTGATTATAAAAATTGTGATAATAATAACAGATTAACAGTTAAATTTTAAGATTTAGAATTTTTACCCAAAAACTTAATTTCTTCCTACTTTTGTTTTAATTGGTTAATTATATAAAAAACATTTTCATATGATTGTTGTAACAATTGATTTCTTGACGCCCCAAACTGTAAGGCAACAACATGGTTTTCAATATCGATTATGGTTAATATATATAAAATTAAAAAATAATATCTCTGCCTCTTTTAGTGCATACTTAATGTAAGCTAGAACCTCAGCAATCTACTTCATATTCATTTCCACCAGCAAAGAGTTTGCTAAAACAAAGAAAAGAAAAGGCAACAGACATCGTCTTTAACTAAATCATTTTTGAATCATTGGAAGTCAGAAGATACCATCAAGAAAGCTAACTAGTTCTTGAGGGAGGGGGATATTGGGTTTCGCGATCTACTTCTGCAGGTTTTCTCCCATGCTGAGGAAACCTTGCACATTCTGTCTTGAATGTATCGAGTCAAATGATTTGACTATCCTAATGAATTTCTCATCTGAGCCAATAATGATTTGTTTGGGCATCCCGTGGATGGTCTTATAATCCACAAAACTGACCTGTAGTACAATCCATATGTAATCCTGATCTCTTATATTTAAGGAGTTTACCTGTCAATTTCTTCTCTATGACAAAGTAAGGAAAGGATTTCTTCAATGCACTGCACAATTCACTGATAAAGGATAAAAACTTCCCTATCAAACTCTGTGAAATATGCTTTGCTGAATATATCTTACCCCCTTGGTACTCATTTTTTTTCCAAATTAATCTCTTATCTCCTTTTACTCTTCTTTTAAAGTTTTGCAAAATAAACTCTAGTCTTCTTCTCTAACTGGGCTCTTCTTTCCCACATCAGTATAGTTTGTAGCCTGCCTGCAGCATCCTGTTAGCTACTATTGAAATCTTCCAGCTTGCTCTTTTTAATTTTGTCCAATATATTAAGTAAATGTGATTAATTTTTTATAGAGATTAAAAGAGAAACATTTAAAATTAATGGGATTTCACAACATAATGTACATTAGTTGTGTGTTTTGAGATACACAACTTATTTGCAACTGTTTAAATTAATAATGATTCTTGTTTTATAAGTATTGTCTAAAACTGTAATGAGTTATAAAGTAAAATTCATTTCAGGTGACTATGATTCTACTTGGGATAATCCATATCTTTATTTATGGCTGGTTTCTTCCTTAGTCAGTTCAATCTATGCTTATACATGGGACATCAAGATGGATTGGGGGTTGTTGGATGACTCAGCTGGAGAGAACTGGTTTCTGAGGGAAGAAGTGGTTTATTCTAGCACGGTTCGTAACAGATTTAGTTTATATAATAATTACCTACATATATATATATATATATATATATATATATATATATATATATATATATTTTTGCACAATATCATATTTACAAAATTAGAAGTGTTGAATTATGATTGATCAGTCTATATTTCCAGTAGAAATGTCACACATTTTCAGGAACTTATCATAAAATTAGCAAAAATTACTTACAATTTTTGTATAAGGGTTTATATGAAATTTTTGATTTTTTTTTACAGTTTCAGAACAAAATTTTGTTACAAAAAAGAAACAAGAGATTAGTGAAAACGGTGTGGAATTATTTCAGTTATTTGGGCTGTAAGAGATGACAGCATATTTTTAATATAGTTACTAAATATGTTCCATGTTCTGACATTCTGATACACATTGATTTTTTTACTAGTTATTGTTAAAAAGGTTAGAATTTTAAAAAAAAAGTCAAGTTGTATTATGTGTAAGCACCTCAACATCCCCAAAATTAGAGTATGAGCACAACTTATTACATACCTAGAGAGTTTGAAGTCCATTTGGAAGAATATGGCTATTTTATGAATACAATGAAAAACAAAGCAATGAAAAACGTTTGCTGATTCTTTAAAATAATTTATAACTGAAGATTGAAAAAATATAATGCTGAAGCTGATTAGAGTACTAAAATCTAATAAGAGTTCATGGAAAAGTGGCAATAGAACAGAGTACATACTTTCAAAATAAAGTGGTTGTCCCTATTGTCAGATGTCAAGTGACTTTAGATTGGAACCATGAAAATAGAATGTGTTAAGCTTTTCTTTGTCTTTGTTAACTTTGGAAATTCCAGGCTAAACTGTTTTCACTTATGTCGATAAAATACTGTGTTAAAAAAAATAAATAAATAAATAAAATAAAATAAAAGATATAATAGGTATTTCAAAATCATATTGTAAAAAATTCATTAAAAATCGGATTATGAAAGGATATCATAATGTATGGTAGTCAATAATTTTTAACTTATAAAAATGTAACATTTTCACCTAAGAGAGAAATGATCAAGCTAGAAATGTAAAAACAGATTAATTACACAATCATAACCTACAACTCATTATTTTATTTAACGGCTATTAACTTGAGAACGAAAACAGATATATATATAAAGTAATGAGTATATTGTAGTAATAATAAAAAAAATAAAAATGTGTTTAAAGATCAAGACCAAGATTTATATGTAAGATTTTAAATTTACCTCTAAATGGTGGTCAAAATTGTTTTTCCACAATTTTGTCCAATTGTGAATGACTGTGATTGTCAATAATAGAAATAAAATCATAGAAAAATGTGTGAGTGTGTGTTTGTGTGTGGGGGGAAGGGGTTACAGACTTAACATAATTGATATATTGTTAATTAACTTATACTACCGATGACCGTAGGCACTTGGTGGAATTCCTTTATTAATAATTAAATAAAAGGCAATTTGTACTTCCACAATATTTTTTAATGAGCCGTGCTTGTAACAGTCTGTAAGCTGCTTTTGACAATGCCGTAGTTGGTAAAACCTCGATCAGCACGGCTCATTAAAAATTATTGTATAAGTACAAATTGCCTTTTATTTAATTATTAATATTGTTAATTTGTTATATTGTTTATTGAGTGATAAAGAAATAATAAGAAGAAAGCAGGCAACAAAGAACTAAAATTTTAAATTTACTGTATAATAATATTTTGTGTGTGCAATATCATACATTAAATTTTATAATTTTGAAGACCAGATTTTTAATAACTAATTTTAGAACATTAAGTTTGTACAACAATCCAGACAACAATTTTTAAAACACTTTAGAGTGTGAATAAGTTCTTGAGCGTGTTGAACAAATAACGGTAGAAAAACATGTTTTGGACTATTTTTGTGGATTAAAGGAAACTATGTCTTGGTATATGATGTAACCGGTAACATTTATCTAATAATTTTAGTACTATATTACTATGTCACATATTTCAAATAGTAGTTTGATTTTGGTTTTAGATATGAAAAAGAGTATTTAAGTGTGATACTTCATAGCATAGACATATTTAATTACAATGCTACCAACAGATAGTTTGATTATGTAAAGAATGACCTATAATTAATTAATTAACTTTAATTTCAATTTAGAGTAAAAATAATGTCTAATTACCACCAAGTAGTATTTACATATAAGACAGTGGGTTGGGATTGCTTACTCTTGAAGAGGAGTCATCTAGAGCCAACAAGTTGCGACTTCGTTATTTTGGGGAGCCAATCAATGTAGTTACACCACTGTTTACCCAACAACAAAAATTCAAACTCAATCCACTCATCATATGCCGAACATCTAATGGACAACCATCATAATTACACTGACATACAGAGGAATATGACCATATTACACAGATTAAGAAAGGGACATAAAATCAACGTTATGGAGGAATTTGAAATTTATAAACACCTTAAGATTAATCCATCCAACATTTTATACGACAAACTAAATTTCACCTACAACTATACATATAATTTGATATTTGAACATCAGAATAGGGAAAAATACATACTATCTGATAAAGAACGTTTAAAGTAGCAGTATACCAATATAACTCAGCAAGTGAACAAATACTGGGAACAAAAACAATTTTTAACTTTTAACGAGTGCTGTTTCTGCATGATTATTTGTGCCCGGCCGAGATTTTTTTATGTGTTTGTGATGTGTATTTGAACAAAAGTGTTAATGTTATTAGCTGGTCTGATGATGCTGCCTATGGCAGCGAAACATGTATCCATTACTCTAATATAAAGAACTACTATCAACTTGAAATAATGTATGTTAATTGAATAATATTGTTTATAAACATTAGTGGCAAAATATTTTATTTTTAAAATACTTAAATAGAACATCGTTCCATTGATCAGGTGAAATAATTAAATAACACAAGTAGATATTCATATATTTTACTATTCTTAGTAATCTGCTTGAGAATATCTTACCAACAGTGCTAAACTGTCCTATAATAAACTATCCCCCAATTGACTGTAAGAACTTATTTAAAAATTTGGCTCTTATAGTAAATTTAAATTAAAAAAAAACATAATTGTATTTAAATAATGACAATTTTATCTCTGGCCAAAGGTAGTTACATGTTGAATATTGGTATAAAACAAAATAAACTTATAGAGCTACGAAGCTGAAACATATGGTATGGAATTTTCTATGTACTTACTTCCAGGCACTCAACATAAATGGGTTTGTTGGCTTATTCAAACCCATGGGCTAGTTACCCATTCTACACCAGTTTTGCTACAAACTTCTTATATTTGGTACAATATGTCCAGGGTTCTATTCTATTACAAAACCCCCAAAAAACAGTTGGAATTTCTTCAAAATTGGACAATAAATACTTTTTTTTTTGTTTTCTCAATTAGCTCTGGACCTCATAAAATTTAAAGTTTTTAACAATTATTTCAAAAGTTGTGAAAATTGAATGATCAGATCTACTTTAATTTTGATTTTCAACAAAATCATATAATAAATTCAAATTGTAATTTTTCTTATAATGTAATAGAACCCTTAACCTCCAAAAACAAAAGTATATCAAACAAATCCTTATAATATGTGTTTCAGGAAGTACATGGCTGTAGTTTTAAAGTTGATTTCCTTTTAACTTTAATAAGTAAACTCCTATAGTTAGAGATAAATTGTCAGCCTGAATACAATGAACATGTTATATAAAACCATAATAATCAACTTTTTATTACAATCAGCTCTGTAATACATAAATTTAGATATTTGAAGTGTCTCTCTTGATAATGGAAACAAAAAGATCATGATCATTTAGGAGAAATTCTCAAATGGCAAGAGATATATTTTTTATACAACTGCAAAAAAATGATTACATCTTAATTAAATGTTTATAAACCAATTTGACCTACTTTATCAACAACCTAATTTCTTTCTTTTGATTACACTTAATTTATATCATGTTTAGAGCACTAAATATTGATAATACATTGTGAATATGTTCATATCTTACATATGTTGAAATACCATAAGCGTGAAAAAAATATTTTGAATTGAATTATTGATAAACTTAATTTAAGATGAACTATGACTAAGCAATTACTGTTATTAAAAAAAGTACGCTAAATATATTTAAATGCAAATGTCAAATAGGTTATACAAAAATATTGTTTTCAAAATAATTAAATCATATATGTTAGTTTAATTGAAACAAATAAGGTGGAATTAATATTTTTACTAACTACAGCTTGAAGGCTATTTCTTTGTCAGACATTTATAATGAAGTATTAATTTACATTTTCTTAGCCTTCAGACAATGCTAATTTTTTAACTACATAGAGATTTCTGTTGTAGCAGTACATGATTCTTTCCTTTTAAATGAAAAGTTCTTATATAATAGACTACTTAGATTTCATAGAATGGGAAGTAATAGATAGTAGATAAATGTGTAAACATTCATTGCATATAATAAATATTGTTATAAAATATGGTGGAAAGTTGTTGTAATCTAGGTGTAATAATTAATATATTAATACACTTTAGGTTCTGCTCTGCCTCATTGGATTTATCATCCACAAGAATAACTTCTAATTTTAAACATGATTATAATGGTTTTTTTCCCCTTTAATTATAATTTATTTTTCATTTTTATGAAAATGTGAACAGAAATGTTTCCTAAAAAAAACAAAAAAAACTTTTTATACAGTATGAATGAATTTGCCAAATGGCTGGAATCACTAAAAGATTAACATTTACATAATAGAGAGTACATATAATATAATAAAATGTTATTTATATATTGGCTCATGCCTTTGTCAAGACATTGTACGAAAATATTGTTCAAGCAAATTATTGTATATATAGTTAGTCTTATTATATCTGTACTCTATTTTTGTTAACAAAGGTAGGAACCGAAATATACAAAGAACGTTTATTTATATTTATTAATTATATTTATTATATTATTTAGATGTTTAATTACACACTCTGTTATTTAGATGTTTATCATTTGGTGAAATCACATTATTTTACAAAACATGAGCATAAGTTTGTAAATATCACACAATATCTTGAGTGTGTGTCAATTGATAAATCGTGGTGTTTTATGTAAAAAGGGAAGCATTATATGTTTTTTTATCTATAAAAGAATATATTGTTTCACTAAATAGTTTAAGGAATAGGGTTGACATAAGATTTACAATTTAGCATGTACATGTATGGGATTAAGTCTTAAAAGTATATGCCTCCTTAATATCAACTCACAAAACTCATTTCACTCCTTGCTTTAATTTTAAGGCAATTACTAAAGTGAAATTCTTTAATATTAAAAGTACACACAATTCTAGAAATTTATTTTTTATTATTGTGAAAGGTGGAAAATATTCATAGACATCGGGGAACCTATACTCCCAATATTGTGTGATTCTTACACTAACTAATCTCCCTTACTCAGGAGTGATAGGAGTGAATCGTAAAGGACAAAAATTCAGGTTTTCTATGTGCCAAGCTAAAGAGTTCTATTCATGGATAAATCAAGAAGATTAGTGCGAAGTGCTGAAGCCATGCGAATGATCAAATTATCGGCTTTCCCAGAAAAGAGACCAATCAGCAATAACCTCGCTATAGATCGTACAGGAACTCGGGTAAAGGCAAAGGGACCATCCAGAGTTTAACATGGAATGTGAAGGATGTAAAGGTACCTTACAAATACTTTATTAGTGAGTCTTCTTTTGAAGCCTGTTTGAAACTAAGCGTGCAAAAGTGGATTGCTGCATTCAACTGCATACTCCCAGTTATGTGAAAAATGTTATTTTAGGAACATGGAACATCATTTATGCTTGCCTACACTGTTAGGGATAGACTATTAAAAGAAAGTTGCTTTGAAATTTCATTACATCTATAGATTCTTAACATAACTGATAAGCAGATATGTTTGGAATATTTACAAAATATATTATGTTCGGATTCAAACGGGAGTTGGATGTTGTTCACATGTCACGGACAGCAGCTGCTTGTATTTATATAGTTTTGTGTTGTACTTCCTAATATCAGTGTTGATGTAGGGTGTGCATGAGCCCCTTTGATGAGATTCACAGCTAGCTGCTGTTTGATAAATAGCACATTTAAGTTTTTATGGTGTTTTAGTGAGTATTTTCTAAATCTTCTTTTGAAATAGTTGTAGTTTGCTGATTTGAGTGACCCCCATTGTAGGTAATGATACTTCTAAGTAGTGACAAATAATGGTGGCCTTTTATAATGCAAGAGTACTTGTTTTGTTGACCAGCTAATATTCCTAGAAAACATACATGCTACACTAGAAACGTATAGACAGAGGTGTCAAATTGAACGGGCTTGTACAATTGAATAATGTTTAGGTTACAATTTTAAAAATATATATACCATATAATTATATAAATACAGAAGAAAACAAAAAGAAAGAATTTAGATATACTTGAAAGAAGTAACAACACATATCAACATTTTTTATACATCTATAATTTATGTATTTAAATTAAATAGTTATTTATGTTTATTAGATGGTTTATATTTAAAAAAATATAATACCATGATGTTACAATTCATTTTATTCTATTGTACAGTGTCAGGCTACATGCATCAATAATAAAGGGTTAAACTTCAGTCTACCCTTCAATTTGTCTGATTTACATTAGAACTGTAAGTTTCCTAGGAGTGTATAATATGCTGATTTCAACTAAGACTAACAACTTAGTCCTCTTGTTGATTTGTTTTTTTTGTTGTGAAAACTGGAGTTGTAATTAATTATCGAATATATATATATATATATATATATATATATATATATACTCAACTAGTTTTACTCTATATTTTAAAGTAATTACTAAGGAGTAATTTTCAGGGCATCGAATTGTAAGAAGCTTAAGAAAATTTTTGTTTTTTTTAGGAACAATTTTGCTATTATTAAGTATTTCCCCCCATATTTGGCACCATGCTAATTGATAGCAGTGCTTCCTAGGTAAGCATTTAAATTATCTTCATTAGAACCAAAGGAAAGTTATTTTCAAGAAGAGAATTTGTTGGGTTCTTTTTAAGCATTTCTCCAAATATTACATTGGGATTGTGAATACTACATACTAAAATGTTGTGAAGAATACCAAGCTTTCAGTTATGTTACATTAATACCATTCTTTTTACACATTTGTCTGCTTGCAATAATATTTGTAAGTAATACATTTTCTATCTCTAAGTTCAATATATATCTGTAGCAATAATATATGGTATGAAAGTTGATTGTGATGAAAAAAAAAGTCTGAAGGCACTAAAGAAAATAAATCTGTTTTTCTTTTATTGAACAGTCGGATGAAGGTGAAAGAGAGGTTGAAATAACACTAACCACAAGCATAAAATACCACTACAAAATAAACATTTCAGTGCTCATAAATCAAGTGTAGCCTATGTTTTAACAGAGTTGTATATTTTCGAGTTTTGCAAAATTTATAAAGGGAAAATGTTGGAAAACGGGAATAGGTGGAGACTTTTAGGCCTTAGTGCCAATGTCCTAAAGTTTATTTGATATAAAGTTTAAAAAAATATATTCTCCATACATTTCTGTAACAATTTTCTACATGTGGGTTACCATATAAAGTCATTTGGATTTAGATTTTTAAATTGAAGGATGACAATAATTAAGTTCTATTGAACCCAGATCAAGGAGAATGTACAGACAAGGGATCCCAACATTTTGAGTTACAACAATAATTGTAGATGTTTTGGACATTTTTCAAAATATTATTTAGCCTCAAAAGAACACCTCCAGTTCTTATCAAAGTAATAGATTTAGCCTTTTGTGTAAATAAATAAACAAACAAACAATGGGATTAATTTATCTGTCAGGTAGAGGACAGAGATTAAAACAAGTATACGATTAAGGTGTCAGAGATAATATAATCACTAAAATATTAAAATCAATGTTTTCTTGTTGGGTGGGTACACAGTACAACGTGGCTTAAATGTTTGTGGCTTTCAGTTTTGTTGGGGTCTGCTCAGCATTATAAGTGGGATTTTATACTAGTGAGCATTTTTATTGTGAGTAGCCTAATGAAGCAGTCAGTCAGATATGTAGGGGAGGGGGTAGGTTATGCTGTGCCGAGATAACAGCCCAAGTCAAGGAATCGCCACTGAACCTTAAAGACTTAATTTAGGCTTATTGCAAATATGTAAACAAAACGTTTCCGTCTTTGAAACGACCGCTGTGTTTTATAACAATGGAATACTGTGACGTACTGAATTGTTTCTTTTACTTTACAATTTCTTGAGCTCGTTAGGAACGGTTCTGTTGATTAGGCTAACCTTGACTTTACACTTCTTTGAGTTATGGGCAGTGCGCAGCCTCAGAACCGTGAAATTTGTGACGCAATTTAACCTTCCACAATGGGAAAATACGCATCCAGAAGTGTTTAAGGTGAAATATTAAACAAAAAATAGGAACAAGTAACTATTTTATATAAGATTTCGCCTATGGTTAGTAGCTTTGAACATTAGTTATGGAAATATACTTCGCTACGCACGGTTTTATTCTATATTGCCAGTCATTATTATTGCGTGTAACCTGCTCTGATGCCATAAACAATTGTGAAAAAATGGGGAAAATTGTTTACGAGAAGAATATATGTTATATTTATTCACCATTTATCAAAATATTTCCCCCCTTTCTGATGTTCAAAAACTACACTATGCTTTAATATAAAATTTCATTTGTAGGCGTTAGAAAGTTTGGAACCATATTTTTTTTGGGTAAATATGAAGAAAGGTTGTCCAAGCGATTAAAGTGCGAAACCTCGGCATTCTTCAAAATAGCGTTCCCCCCATCAATTAATTATCAATTGTATAGCCATATTGAAATCACTCCGGGGCGCGTGCACACTTCACCGGTTCATGACAACTAGGTCTCTGAAACCCAAACTTAGCAAAAGAACTATAAGTCAAGTAAGGTATATATATATATATATATATATATATATATATATATATTTGTCAAAATAACTTCAAAATGCCATAAAACAGTCATTTTAAATCGCTGTTTTCGGACAGAAATAATGAATTGTGAAAGATAAAAAGTGAAATGCGTATAAAAGAAGTATCGAAATGATCATCTAAAAAATGCTATTTTGAAGAGGTATTGCTGTGATTTTGCACTTAAATAGCTTGGACAGCCTTTCTACACTTTTTTTTTTTTTTTTTTTTTTTTTTTTTTTTTTTTTTTTTTTTTTTTTTACATGTTATAGGTTTAAAATTAATCCAAATTTGTCCTGACGTCCTTGGTTGAGCCTATCGAACCGGTTTTTAAAACATTTACCCCTTCAATTAATTATTTATACAAACGGAACATTTGAGTAATGCAGGTTGCATAAAGTTTCGTTTCTCCTTTCCCCTATATTATCTTATATTATTGACTATTATTGTATTTTATTGATTTGTATTCCTCTTATGTTTATATTATACTAATAGCTTTGTCCTGGTTTATTTACCAAATATTAATTAAATGTATTTGTTTGTATATAATAAATTACAATGAGGAATTACTAGGTTTGAATGTGGCTGCCATTATGGTCAATGATGAAAGTTTTGTGGTCGTTACTGAGTGTTAAATGTCAATATTGTTAATCAACCTAGATTTGATTTGTGATTTTTACTGATAGGGGTACTTTAAGTGAATTCAAAATAATAATAATTCATATTAAAGATCAGTTTAAATCCAACGTCTGTCTATTCTAACGTGTTCTAGCCTAACCTAACCTAACCTAACCTAACCTAACCTAACCTAACCTAACCTAACCTAACCTAACCTAACGTGTTCTAGCGTTATAAATTAAAAACATTGCGCTCCTCTTTTGCTCTTATGAGTTTAGATTTCTTATTTAAAAACTGTTGTGAATGAAATGGATCAAAATATTTCTTCATACTTCATTGTTACGAAATGTACACTCTGACTATTGTTGGAACTAATAGTGCGTTACTATTTATTTAGTTTTGTCGAAGTTATAGGTTAGTCCATGTTTAGTTTAAAATTCTGTTTTTCAGTCAGAAATTTCATATTTGATGCTGTTAACTTATGTTGTAAATTATTGGACGTTGAACTTCAAAACGAGCGAAGAGTAACAAGTTATTGGTTAACATTAAACAATTTACATTACTATTGTTTAGAATTGGACGTGCCTTTATCCCTAGTAATTATGCTAAATTTTATTGAAATAGTTTTGTGGTATCCGAGAAAAATAAACCACGTATTGATGTCAAGTGTTGAACCAACATCGTATGATTTGTCCACATATATGTTGTTACGAAATCGGGGATAAGAACCCCCCCCTCTTATTGTAAAATTCCATTTTGAATAAGAATGATGAATCCATTTGGGGTAGCCTAATTGCTGGGTATTTAAAATACAAAATTTTGATTTTCTAAAATCTCGAATTTCTGATAATTATGATTAATTTCTCATTAAATTTAATCCCCAAGTTCCCGAACAAAACTTATGGGTTATTTATTGTACATAAACTTTTAGGTCATGAAATGGGGGGGGGGGATATAAATGTTGATTGAGTTTTCATCATAACTCGAAGTTAAAACAAATCTTGTGTGTGTGTGTGTGTTTAATGGTTAATTACTGACATATAATAAAGGGATACATTTTTTTAAACATATTAACATATTATTTTCTTTCTAAAAATAGATTGGAGTCTTTAAATGTTCCAAACAAATCCCAGGACAATTTTTTTTTTCATTTAGGGATTTTCTATGTTCTAAAATGTGTGATTAGAAAGGATGTAGAATATAGGGTGATTCGGATAAGTGTCTCAAATATATTACGTGAAAATGGGTTGACATAGAAATGTGCAGTAAACTATTTTTCTGCTGTCATGCATGAGAATGATAACAAATTTTAGTTTTTTTTTTAAATACAGAACGTAAGGGTTCAATATTCAACATTTTTAATGTTAATATGGGCCAAGTGACAATTCAATTTAAAGCTCACATAAAACCAAAAGTTATGACATTAAGTTTTGATCAATAATTCTTCAAAATTGAGGCGCAAATTGTCTGTTAATGTATAACGTTAAGGTGTTTTTATATTTTGACTACGATAACAATAACACTAAAAAGATAACATAAAGATTAACATTAAAAAAAACAACTTTAAAACGACATGCAACATGACTATTTTTTCGAAAATATTCTCTTAATACCTTAAATCATATTTCAGAATCATAAAATACCTGTATGTCAACAATTTCAAAGTCAAGTTATACCTTATTTTGAAGGCTGTTGAAAAACAAACAATCTTCAAATTTAACATTTCTATTCTTATTTCTCACAGTTTGGGAATGTACTTTTTTGTACACACCAAAATGTACTTTTTTTTAGAGATTTTTCATGTTGGAGATAAATAGCCTACATTTCTTAATTTTACACATATAAAATGGTTCGAGTCCCAGTCATATTGTACCAACTGCGATTGTAAACATATAACAAATTCATAAACAATATACTCCATTTAAAAGCTGCGAGAAATAGAAAAAAAATTAACTTTGAAAATTGTTTCCTATTTTGAAAAGTTTGAAAAGAGGTACAACTAGTTCACCTCGAAATAGTTTAAATTCGTTTAAACATTTTATTGCTAATTCTTAATTTCTTTTTTAAAAAATTGTTATTAAACATTAAAAAAAAAACACAATTCACAATATTCAGATAAAGAAAACTGTAAAATGCAACAAAGCAGACATAGAGGGTGCCATTTTGAAACGATAAGAGACCAAAACGTTAGTTTACAAGAGTTTTAAATTGAGGCAACACACCCATGTTTACATTGGAAAATTTTAAAAATTCGTATTTTGGAATACTCTACGTCTATTTTTAGAAGATTCCTCATAACATACTACTTTTTCTTCAAACCGTTATTTTTTAATAAATTTGAGACACTTTATTTAAATCACTCGGTATTACAGTAATTGTTCTAAAGAACGGATTTTTATCAGATTTGTTTCTAATTTACCACAAATATATATATATATATATATATATATATATATATATATATATATATATATATATATTGGGATAAAAGCTTGAACAAGTTCGTCGGTCAAAAAATCGGTTGGGAAATTTAAAAATTACGGTTCTTACAAAGAGTTTAGGACATAAGACTAAAAAACAGAAATTAATAAATCACATACAAAATTTTTTTTTAACATACCACGTTTTTAAAACGAACTAAAAAGTATAAAATAATTTTTCATGACCCTTCTACAATTTTGAGGGAGGATATATATTTAGAATACTTGGAGAGAAAAAGTGGGGCGCAGCCAGTAAATAAAACAAGTAGACAATCCGGATGAATTCACAGCTAATTTCAGGGAATCGGAAATGAAAATCACTGTAATTTAATTTATTTCATCCTCCTTAACTATCAGATTGCCTGCGCCCCACGTTTTTCTCTCCAAGTATTCCAAATATATCCATAGCCACTAAGAATCCTCCCTCAAAATTGTAGAAGGGTCATGAAAAATTATTTTATACTTTTTAGTTCGTTTTAAAAACGTGGTATGTTAAAATTTTTAAAAATTTGATTTATTATTTAGAATACCTTTGTGTCTGACTGTAAACTTGCCTAGCGGGCGAATGAATTACCGATTGTGGTTTAATTTGATATGTGAGGATATTTTAAGGTTTGGATGGATCGTTATATATTAGGAATTCATATTTTTAAATTGATGATAACATAAGACCGAAATATAAATTTCCTATTTTCTAAACATTTTAAATGCAGGCACTTTAGACCAAGATGGGGGTACCTACTATTCCTGAGAGTACTAAAGGTCGAAATTATCTTAAATCCGTTCAAGTAATTTCGAATAAATTTGGATAACTCATTAATTTTTTTTTACCGATAATTCTGAATTAAAATTTTTGGTAGCATAGTAAAGAATATATTTTTTTAGCTTAGCTTTTGGTTATGAGAATAAGTTGTGATAAAGTTTGTGTCACGATGTTTTTGCACCATTCATTTTTGGTTTAATAAAATGTTGGAAAAAAGCTTTTACAAATGAATATACTATTAGTTTTGTATTTCCTTATTGATTACATACCGTTATCTATATAAAATATGACTAATTTAAAACCTTTTGATACTACTTTAGAAGAAACTATATTTTGAATTTTGAACGAATATTATTTTTAGAATCGTGAGGGCAAGTGTCTGTTTCTGTGAGGTATGAAGCTACTTACTCAATAGATGACACATATAAATATACAAAATTTCAGATTTTATTTACATATTTTTATTAAAAAACTAATGCAGTATGTTCTATATATTATTTTTTAAATGTGATATCCACGGAGGTTTTTTTTTTTTTATCAATACGAAATGTTATAGCAAATATCAATAGCAAATATGTTTTAATTAGAAATATAATTTTAAGAAAAGAAAGTTTTCTGTTGTTTAAACCTCACGGTCATCATCGCCTTAACAAATGCAGTAGTTTACACAAATTAAGGTACATGTTTCGTTGTTAGACATCATTAGACACTGAAAATATTTCAGTAGAATGATAACGCCAAGGCTTTGTTCAAAAATAATGTAGAGAATTGCTCATTAATATGTATTTTAATTTCATATTTTCATTGTGTAATGTGATATATTTGATTACAGTCCTTCTATTACTTTGCTGTCATTGAAGATCTTGTGCTCAGGTTTTCATGGATAGTCAGTTTTGCTCTAGTTGAGGCAGGGATATGTTCGCCGGACATCGTGACTTCCATCACAGCTCCTCTAGAAGTATTTAGGTATAGTTTTGCTTCAACTGTACTTCTAAATTTTGTTGAACTATATTAAATCATAAAAACTTCAAAGAGTAATTCATAAAAATTGTTTTAAATGCCACGTTGTAATCTTTGTTGATTATTTTACAGGCGATTTGTCTGGAACTTCTTCCGTCTGGAGAATGAACATCTCAATAACTGTGGTAAGTTTCGTGCTGTCAGAGATATTTCTGTTGCTCCACTGGATTCCAGTGATCACACCCAGTTGATACGCATGATGGACGAAGAGAACGGTGTTGTTAATCGACGGCCACCAAAGAAACATCCTAAGAAAATGTCAAAAGACGATAAGAAACCATTATTAACTAAAGAGAAAGAATCAACCAGTGATTTACAGCTGGTCATTCCAGATTTGTGATATCATGTTTCTAGCTGAATGTAAATATATTTTACATTGCAAGACTACATATTGTAAAAGGAAAAAAAGTATTTAGAACAAAACATAGAGGTAGAATTAAGATTCATACTGATAGGTACTTTTTATTTTATAAAATGTAAATGCATTTAAAAATATTTTTCAATATTATATTATTAGTATTAAGTAACAGTATGAGATCATAATTCCTAATTGAAGAGAAATCTTGTGATAATTATAATAAATAAGTAATGCAGTAGATATATTAGATCAGGTATACTTCAGCATTCACTCCAGACACATTAAGTCTTGACTGGCACATCAGTTGAATGGTAAAAATCAATTTTCTGATTACACAATTTTTCGTTATTCTTGACAAGACACTGATAATCTTTACAGTTGATTGTTAATATAGAAAGTTAAGGTAGTCTGTCAAAATATAGTTTTATATAGTCATGCCAATATGTACTTACTATCAATCAGGCTAACTTCAAAAATATTTTAGATACTATGTACATGTCATTCATATCTATATCACCATGACATTAATAAATCTATCTAGAAATATAGTTTATTGATAATAATATTTGCATGTGGTTAGATCAATAACTAGTTGGTAAGTTAAAATAGTTTTCTGATAATAAAAATAATCATTATTTCTGTAATTCGAAGCAACAGCACAACAGGAGGGAAATAAATAAATAAAACTTACCCATACTAGTTTTCTAAACATAGTTTTGGAGTTTGACAGTCAGTCTTCTGCTATTGTCATCAGTAGCTTTGCTACTCACAAACTAATTTGGATAAATCGGTCTACAAATAGATATTGTAATAAAAGCATTAGCTAACAATCGAAACATTCAAAACAGTAACAGTATGTGTCATAAATTAGCTAAACCCAATTTCGGAAAATCAGTCTACAAATATATATTGTAATAAAAGCCTTAGCTAACAATCGAAACATTCAAAACAGTAACAGAATGTGTCATAAATTAACTAAACCCAATTTTTCCGAACCACGTTAACATTGTTACTCTGCTAATAACAGAGCAGAACGGAAGTTATGCAATCATAACTTTGGTTGTGATTCGTTAGCAAAGGTGTGATCTCAATATATCATCCATGTGACAGTAAGTTACATCTCATTGTCATACAGATGTCTAGAATCATTAATATTATTTAATTGTTAAAATACATCTGACGGTTCTGGTTGCCAACTGTGAAAATCAAATATACCTCATAAGTTTCATAGTGTGCTTCAGTATTGGGGGAATAGGCTGTATTAATTGTAGTTGAATCTAAAGAGATTAGTTTAAAATATGTTCTTATTTTTAACTTTGTTAGTTCCTTAAAAAGTTTAATTCATAGGTTTGACCCCTTACCTATAACATAGTTAGTTTATGTTGATGAAAAGATAGTCAAAGTTGCTCTACTATAGTTTTGATTCTGTAAATGTTCATATAGTTTTGTTATCTATTTTTTTAGAAATAATATAAGAAAAAATACTTTTTATTGTTGATTTATTTTATTTTTGTTCTTCACGCTTTCCCCTCAAAATAGGGACTCTTGATGTGGACGGAAAAGTCTCATAATAAGAGCTTGAAAATCTAGAAAAATTTGAGCCAATAATTTAATATGAGAGAGGATACACTTATGGAAATAGCTATGATAATAATAATAACATTGTTTTGTTTTTGAAAATTTTCACGGCTTGTGTAGTAAAATTGCACGGAGTCTTCACGGCTTGTGTTAAGTGCACTTCCGGAGAGGGGACGAGGAACATCTATAAAGAAGGGACCAATAATATTGGTACATAATAATTGTAAAGAGGAAGAAACCAATACTTTATCTCATCAATTTTAACTTGTTGGTCTTCCAACAAATAAATACAAATGTCTGCTTATTTTACTTTTGTTCTTTTACGTATTAGATTTTACTCTACAAAGCAAAGATATAAGTAGAAATCAATTGTTAATTGTTACCGAAGGACAGGCTAGAAATGTTTTAGTAATGAACAGATGAGGAATTTATAAAGGGACAAATCGTTTTTGGAATAAAGTGATGAGAAGGGGAGAAAACATCAGGAGAGAAGTTAACCCCAAAAAATTGTTAAGGGTCTACAATTTTTATGGATGGAACCTTTAGGGGTGAGGGTGTGATAATCCTGAGGTACTTTTAATTTGATCTACACATTTGTTTTCTGTAGTCTCTTTTTCATCTCCCCTATCATTTCTCTCTTGACCAACTGTTTTTTTTTCTTTGCCCATTATGTTATGAGAGAATTCTTTTTTCTTTTTTTCAAGATGATATGATTACAGGGTTTTCGTTTTTACACAAGAACACCAAAATTTAAGGTTACCATTGGTATCTCTGGATCATTTGTATTAAGTAAAAATTCTAGAATTGGTGGGGTGATCCAGATCCTTAATCTGGATTTAGATTGAATTAATTCTTAAAGGGATTAATTATGGCTAAAAGACACAGTTAAAATGCAATTTCGATATCTATATTCTAAAACGTTTTGAAAAAGTGAACGCCTTTTCCTGAATTGATAATATTAAATAAAATAAGGATATCAACTTGTTATGATTCGTTATGAATCTCTATACTTTTTTTTGAAATAGTTTCATTACAGTTTTTTTTGAAGGCACAGCAATACAAATAATTTACACATATACAAAATTAATAACACTTCAATATAATTTTGTAATGCACTAAATTTAGTACATAGTTTACACAATATTAATAACAATGTAGTTTCTTATCCTATATTATACACTTGAAGTCTGATGGAAGAAGTCTATGTGATGAATTTATTATCTACTGATCCTGTTTGTTTTTTGGCGAAACTGCTACAATGAAAAATATTTCAATAAGAACTGTAGAATCAAAACTATGGTTTCAATTACAAAACATCTATGTTTTGTATTTGAAAAAATTCAGTTCTACATCTATGAACTGTAGAAACAAAACTTTACTATTTCAATTATTGTAAAGAATCAAAACTAGGTCTTTATTTTCATTTTAAAAATATAACTGCCATATATTGTTACAAATGGTTGCCTCACCAGAAAATTACCAAAAGCTTTCTTTTTATTGTTTTGTTATTTTCATTATTTTATTTATATGACAAATAAAATTAAACAGGTTTTAACATTTTGTGGTCACTTAGGAAGTCAATAGATTTCTCCTACGCTAAGCAAACTATAAACATAGACGCTTAGTTTCATCATTGTTAATACAATGTAAGGATTACAATTCAAGGTTATATGACTAATTTTTCCAATGTATTGGTAAACCTGTACTTTTATTGTAAGACTAGTAATGCATTGTATTACTCCATCTGTTTGAGACAAACCACCTGGCCTAGGACATTATTAATCTTACGTTATAAACAACAGTTTTGTTTACTAGCTTATCTGCAGAGGAAATATTATCAATTCCTGTTTAAAATACAAAAGAATAAGAATGGTGAATATTAATGTAAATTTTGTGGTTACCTGATGATTTTCTACCACTAACAGAAGATGGCTAGTGTAACTTGTTGACCTTAAATGTGGTTATAAAATACATACACGTTAGTACATATCTGTGGTAATCAAGCTGATAAGTAATGCTGTTGTATATTTGTTGGGTTTACATTGTAAATTGTAGAACACAGAAATGATATAGAACAAATATTTAGAATTGCTATGTGGTCTAAAGTAATTTATGTACTAAAATTAATTTACAATAATGGCAATGAGCGAGAAAATAAGTGCTCCACTTTTCGAGTTTTTACAACTTTTTATCAAGAAAAATATTGTAACCCAAAGTAAGAATAAAAATGAAAATAACTTAACTTATACTAGGGTAGAACCTTTGGCAATTTATATATTAAGGTTAAACAATTAATTATAATAATTTTTTTTTTAGTAGGAAAAATAGCTAAAACGGATAAAAACCAAATAAACATTTTAATAAACTACCTGAATCTAAAATGTATACATTTACTAATTTATTACACGATTCACTTAAAACATAAATATTTCATTATTTACTTAAAAGTTTTGAAATTTTGGAACAACAGAGATTTTACACGGAAGCAATAAAATTAAGAAGGGGAATCGATTTCAGTTTTTGTCTGAGAATAAGGATGCTATTAAATTGTAATTTTAATTGCTCAAATTGAAATCCATCCACAATAATTTATATTGAAGTATTTGATTCATTCTTCGTTTATGAAATTCAGAATTGTGTCAACTACTTTTTAAGAAACAGGATTAACGTTTGAAGTTTATGTAGAAATTACGCACGCTGTTGAAGCATTAAGATCAGGAAGTAGAATTAAGGCCTAGACATATTTAAGGTGTAACATTAATAAGATGAAATTTTGTCCGAACAAGAAAAGTTAACAATTCAATGAATTACCTGTTTACGGTAAATGTTTTCGAAGCTATAATTTAAATCATAAGGCTACCAAATGCAAGATAAAACATTTCCTTTGCTCAAAGTACAGCGTTAATATCACTAGGACCAGAAGTGAAGCTTTTCGATATAACCTCAAGTTTAACGGCTGAGGTCGGAAAAGCGAGGATAGAAAAGCGAGGATGAAATGTATTTTTCGTTATACTGCAAATAATATAAGAAAACAATTTCACAAAAACTAAAATGTTATAACCTATACCTTCAAATAGATGATAACAGCTGTTTTCACGGTTATTTACAATCGAGAGTATCGGTTGTCTTTATAGATGCTTTACTATAAAGCTGTTACAAATTAATTCGTATAAGCAAAGTAACAGCTGATGACCTCGACCTCAGCTGATGTTTTTAGGTCCTAGGACTAAAAAAGAACGACGTTAGCATCTCAATGTATGTATTGAAAACAGCTGTTTTTGAAGCAGTATGACGAAAAAGTCATTAAGATACAGTGTGTATTTGGTAAAATATATGTTTTTTTTTTTAAACAACGACTAAGAATAGTGTTTCTGATGGTCAAAATAGGTTAGAAATTAATAGTATTTCAGAAATAATTAAGTGGATATACGTAACATAAAATAAAAACAAAGTGATAAATATATATGAAATTAATAGGGGTTGCTCACAGAATGTAATACAAGAGCAGCTGTTTCATATGTGTCTATTCGTAAATAAAAAAAAAATCCTAAGGAAACAGTAACATAATAAATGTCTAATATCAGTTTGAAAACATACCGGGTGTCCGACGAAGAGGTCGCTATTTCTGAATTGACATTCAGGACATATGGAATACTCTACAAATGTGACACCTTACAGTTATGTTACATACGAGTAGATATGTAAAAAAGGTACACTCGAGTTTTTATGGTCAGTTAAAACAAAATGACGGATTAACAAAAAGAACTTTAATCTTCAGTATATTACCACTTCCTCCCTCAATGTAATGGAATTAAAATGTCCATTGCCATCTGTTGAATTGTTTTGTTAACACACAACAATGAAACAATTTGCTTCAATCAGTTTATGCGTGATACCTAACCTCGAAACAATGGATTTTTCAATTGAACAAAAGTGAAATGTTGTTCTTGGGTTGTTGCTTTTGAAAATGTTATATGAAGCGATAAGGTGTTTTCAAAGAACCTACCCAAATGTGATTATTCCATCAATAAAATCAATTCGTGAATTCAAAACTATGCTACTAGAAACTGGATCAGTTTCAAAGAAATACTATAGATTTTCTAATACAGAAAATGAGAGTTTGCATGTACTACTTTACTAAAATCTCCGAACAGGCCTAATTCACTTAGAAAAGTTTCATCCGCTACTGGGATACTAAAGTTGTCAGTTCAAACAAAAACAAAATACATTTTTATAAAACAGATTTAGTTCACCGACTGCTGGAGAGAGACGAGTGGAATTTTATTCGAAGGTAATTGAAAAGGTCGATGAAGATGGTGAGTGGTAGATGAAACTAGATTTTACCGAACAGGATCGGTAAACAGACATAATTTTAGTTACCATAGTACACAAAATTCACTAATCTTATACGAAGAGAGCTTGAAATCAAATGGTATAACTGTTTGGGTTGCCGTCACAGTTGGTTTTATCGTATGACTCATTACATCAGACAATGACTGGAGCAGATGAGCATCAACTGGTCACATAGATCCTCATCTTACTCAGTCAGATATGAGGGACGTTTTTCCAACAGGATGGAGTTCCTTCTCATTATGCTCATGTGGCCAAATCAGTTTTAGATCGAGATCTTCCCAAGTGTTGGATAGGTCGTAGCAGCAACTTCATGTACTGGTCTACAACATTCCTAGACCTGCTGTTTGCGATTTTACCTATGGGGCGTTTTGAAAGGAAACGTTTACTCACCCTATGGCAACAGATAATGAATTAATGAAACTGAAGAAGAAGAATTACTGTTGATTCCTCGGCAATTTTTCAAAAGCCATAACTATTTCTTGTTTAGTTGCTATCAGTGCATAGCTATTAATGGGCATCAATTCGAATAAATTTCAAATTTGGATCATTAATAATTTAATACTGTAATTTTAAATTTTTTTCTTAATGAAGTTTTACACATGTTCATGTTATCTACAAATCACCAATTTGTAAATCAACGTTTTATGAAAATAAAATCATTTTGGTTAAAACATACCATTAATACATCACCAAATACTAGAAACATGAAATTTTGCCATTATTACCACACAATTCGCATGTAGTATTTCCATTAAATTGGAAAAACTCAATTAATAATCATGGAATTTTTATAATTTATGCGCAGTTATATAGGAGATAAAATTTAGCAACTTTTTTGTCTCTTATAAATATTTTGTAAAAGATACGGATTTTGAGAAATTGAGATTTAGAAATTTAAAATGGCCCTCTTTGGGAAATTGTAAAATGTATAAACTTGATATTCCATACCAGAATGTGTCTTATGAGATCTATTACGTGCACAAAGTTTGAAGTTGATATCTTCAGAGGTTCGTAAGATATAAATTATTAAGTAAGAAACACATACAGACAGATAGATGGAAAACTAAACGTTTTAGGACGTACCTTCATATGAATTTTTATCTTCCTTTTTGTATGAGGAATCATATCCCAAATTCCTGAAAGGTTTTTTTAACAGCCGGTATATATAAGGAAATATTTAATTAAGAAAAACTTTGATCGTGATAACTGCTCGGTAATAGAAATTAAAAAGTTTGATCCCGGTAACAAAGTTCAATTTCGTGATGTGGTTCAGTGATGGAAAGATTTGGTGATTGTAATGATGGGGTTTGGACAAAGGACACTAGTATACGTTAACTAAATGTGTTCTGCAGAATTAAATGTTTAGATCATCAAAGCCACCTCCATCACAGCTACGAAAATCATCAAGGACTCGAAGAAACACGTGATTGATACACTTTTCGTCAAGTTAAGTTTTATTCTGTGAACCTTTACACGATTATGAATTTCTTATATCAGGGGGAAGATTGCTATGATAATTTTATTCTAATGTGTCTGATAGATTTATGTTGTTGAAAACAGAAATGAAATAAAATAGAATAAAATATTTTAAATGATCTAAAATCAATTATATGTGTTATTAATTTACAATAAATATGTTTTGGTATTTATAAACAATTCAATACAATATTATAGTTAAATAACAATATAGTTGAGTACGTTAATCACTTAAATTCATAGGATGTGTTGTAATGTAGAATTAAAAGAAGACTATGAAAATAAATTGACACTATTAAGAAGTATTTTAATATAGAGGAATCTTAAAATAACAAAGAAAGAAACTAAATGGAAGCTGCATAAAACTATTTTGTGGGACTGAATCTTAGTTCTTCAGGAAACGTCAAAGCAACGTAGGAGATGAGATTTCTGAGAGGTGTTGTGGTGCAGTAAAGAGGTAGGTTTAGAAATTACCAGATTAGAGAAAAGCTAACTATATTTAGCTTAGATCATAGGTTAGAGAAAGCATAGATCAAGTCAATAAATTATTACAGGTTACCACTTAATTAAAGTAGAAAAAAATCAATCGGTTGGATGACGAGATTAGGTTCGATCGTGGAAAAGATGGGAATTGTAAGAGGAATTTTGTACCTAATACATGAAGGAGAAGAAGAAGCATAGTATTAGGCTAATAGGGGTTTGAGCATTATTTACAATTATATATTATGTATAACTATGAACGTACATAGTTATTAAAACTACCAACTTCCAACTTGCATAAAATTTGTTTATTGGATAGTTATGTTTCTGTCAGAACAAAGGATATTATAAATTTCAACTTTAATGAGGGAAATCCCAAGCATAACAACACACGGTCAGAGATAAGCGGATGTAGTATGACAATTAATTATTACATTTGACCTTCTTATTATTGTACATAATTCCATTCAGAACAGACAGAGTACGGGAACACTTTAGCTTTGTTTGTACGACCTTCAGGACCAAGGTCATGTCCGAGCAAACATTCATCTGTGCGTCGATTGTGATTTATATACCATATCTTTGCAGACTTGAAATTTTTGAAAACAAATATCGTAAATAAACAAATCAATCTTTACAAAAAAAACAAGTGTTCTGATTTATTTAAAGTGAATCTGTTTTCTCTTGAGAACTAATTTAAAAATACAGGGTGTTTTTGTAATGCTTGGAGATAATTCAGGGGGTGGTTGTTCTAGTCAAAATAAAGAAAAAAGTTCCTATAAACATATGTCCGAAAACGCTTTTTTTATCAGCTATACGTCATTTGTTTTTACTAAATAATTTATATCCTTAGAACGGCTTAACCAATTGAGTTGAAATTATCACCCTCTGAAATATCTTCGCGCATTACAGAAACACTTTGTATACCGCCCAAAAGTTGCTCCGTCTATTTTCTATAAATGTATTTAAAAATTAAAATAAAATAAAAGAGAAACACCAAAATACAGTAAGTTCAAAATAAAACGAGGAAGTATGAAAGATATATTTTTAATCTTCTATCCCTAGATTATTCTTTAAATACTTCTGAAAATTATAATTATTCTAATGATTATATAATTAATTCATGCTTGTCATTTTCGTTTAAGATATTGCCTTTGAAAATGACATGTTTTTTTTCTCGATTCACGTATCATAATAAATTGATTTTCATTTTGCTTTTAACTTGTCTAAAATTTTATGTTATTTTTCCTTCCACATTCCTACAATATTTCAACATTTACTCCTTCTTAATTTTATACATTTTACTTTGACTTTCTGCTTTTCTTAAGGAAGTTATAATTTTCATCGTTTTCTTTATATCTGGGGATATTTCCATACATTGTATAAGACAGATAATAGAAAAAAATGTTTGTTACAAGAATATATAGCAGAATCGTTGCTGAATTGTGGCACATTTCTCGGATTATGCTAGATTTTTGTTCATTTATTATTTAAACTTGTTCGTTTTTTCGTAGTTTATTTTATTTGTTTTATACTCTTTCTTTATAATTACACTTTCTTGTTGAATTTCCCTTTTTACTTTCTCTCGTATAGAGAAAGTTACGTGATGGATCACAAAATCAATGTCAAGTTTTTTTTCTGATATGTCAGTTTTGAGGTTTCTGGATTAAAAAAAAGAAGTTTTTGGAATGATGTCTCTCTCTGACGTCTGTCTTGTGTGCAGTGTTCAAACGCTTGGGCTGACTTCAATAAAATATGGTATGTTATCATATTTTCAATATCTCGGGACTTAAAATTGTTTGATAACTCAAGAATCGGGAGTAGTTGCTATAAAATTACGTTTATAACGATTTTTACCAAAATTTTCTCAAGTGTAGCTTCTAAGGACAAAAAAAAAAGTATGACATTAATGTTTTCAAAAATTCCAGTTCGTTAATTATTGATAAAAAAAACAATAAATGGTCCACGTGGCTGTTAGAAAAACGTAATTTCTCAACATCGGCTCTATCAATTTTTTTTTTAAAATTCAATATATTACGTTTCAATAATAATTGGTAAGAATCCACAATAAACTTTGACTGCCGTCATTTAATGAAATATGGGTTACGATAAGGACGGGTTTGTGGCACAAGCTAAGACCATTATTTAATTTTATTAATTATTATTTCAGAGGTACGAGTATATGTCAGTTACACTTTACGATTGACAACTACCCAACTGAAATTTTTGACGATTAATTTGCTTAGTTTTGGGGCGAGTGAGAACGTTCGTGCAGGTATATCCAGGTAGGTTTCCTCTGGACTGCCAAGCCCGTCCTACTCACTCTGAGGGTGTAATACCAGCTATTATACCTACACAAACCTTCTTGGACTACTCGCAGGTTCACTTTAGTTCAAACCATCTTCAGGAGATTCACTTTAGTGTGTAAGGGCTTGGCAATCCCGACAACACCTAGCTGGATCTACGCTTTTTTTTTCATGTTGTCTTGAGTTTGACTCCTCTCTTTCATTTTACCTATCTGGTCTCTTGTAACCAACTTTTGTTCTCTTCCGACTCTGACTTTCATATAAATCTATATTTTAAGATGATTTCATTCTTGCTACATCTTTAAAATAGACAACCATTTAGGAGATAATGGTTCTTAAAAGATGTTAAATTTATAGAATTACCAGCCCTCCAAAAATCAGCATCCAATCGCCCTGAAAACATTAGATAAATTGACATAACAAAGTTGCAATTTTGAAAATGTATTTTTATTTTGTTGAAGGTTCAGTATAGAATTTCTTAAGCAAAATAACAATTTTACAAATTTTTAACTGAATTGTCTGGACTTATATAATAATTCTATTTATATATTTCGGTTATTACATGCCAACTTTGATTCTAAGGTTGAAAATTATATAAATTCAAGAACTGAGTCTCCTATCCTAAACAGTTGCATTATTTTTACCAACAAGTACCAAGATTAACGTAATAATAAATTTTATGTTTTATGAAATCTTGTAATAAAAAAAGTTTAGATTTGACATTATTTTGCTTTTTGTGCTTATAATATTAGGATGAATATAATAGGATGTTCAATCTGATGAATATAATAGGTTGTTAGTGATAATAGGACTAACATGTGCAGCCTAATAATTAAAATAATGTAAAGAACAATTATTGTTCTTTACATTATTTTGAAAGTTATCAAACTGCTTCCATATTTTTCTAACAACCTGAAGATTATCAGTACATGTATATTTAAAGTATAAAGAGGATACATCAGGCCTCTCTGCTGATTTTTGTTGTTTTGCTTTGAATAACTGATTACGATCAATCAGATAAGCGTTATAGTGAAGTGGGTACAATCTGTTTGACTGCGTCTACGTTGAGAGTGTTATTATAAGCTATAATGGATAAGTTTTATGTTACAATTACTGTTCGTAGTTTAATACCACTTATATACTACGTTTCTTGAATTTTATTCTTAAAGTTTTAATTTGCAACTAGTCGCAGATTACTTCCAACCATCCCATCAAGAGCAGGTTATGTCTGGAAGAGTTACATGGAAAACCGGTTCTGAGGTCAGGCCCTCGGGAGATATTTCGTCTCTGTAGCCATACACTGTAGTCTAATAAATAGTAACTTATATAAATATTGCACAAGTTTCAAATAAAATTATGAATGAATTTACTGATTTTTTAGATTACTGATTTTAATTTTAGTTTCCAACATAGCCCTAGGCTGTTAGGTTGTGGGTTGTTTTTGTATTTTTCATGTTCTAAGTTCACCACTTGACCTAAAACTAGTTCGTGTATAAGTTTTTTATGTACAAAAAATTATAAAAGCCTGAATATCTTATATCAATATACTTAAATGTTTAATAATTTCAAAATCATTAAATTCAGGATATAAAATAAAATTTACGGTTTTTGTCAATACTAATAGACTCGTATAATTTCCAGTCAGATCAAATGTTAAGTCTAATGTCTAATGTCAGACTTAAATATAAATTGTACTAAAAATATTCACTTTTCTAACGTTTGTCTTTCTGTCCTTGATCACGGCGACCAAAAACAGCTGATAATTTCCAAGTCATGGCTTAATTTTGCGGTACTAAAAACTCTATTCGTCGTTATTCCTAAAATAATTATGTTTAATGTTTCGTACTTTTATTATTTATTTTATTTAAACATGAACAATACAAACAGTGCATGTGTGATGTAGCGATAGATGTAAGGCTATGTCAACGTTTTTTAAGAACAATAGTTTTTCGAAATGTTTCAGTTGCTTTTCAGGTAGTGTACGTCACAATCTTTTCTCGCATGGTTAGGTTAGGTTACGTACGTCACAATCTTTTCTCGCATGGTTAGGTTAGGTTACGTACGTCACAATCTTTTCTCGCATGGTTAGGTTAAGTTACGTACGCCACAATCTTTTCTCTATGATTAGGTTAGGTTACGTACGTCACATTCTTTTCTCGTATGGTTATCGGTTTGTTTTTCAGATAATGGTTTCCTTAGCACATGCAGATGTTAGAGGGTTGACTTGAAAACAATATGAAATGCTTTTTCAACGGGAAATTAGCCAGTACTTAAATTTGCATGAAACAAATCAAGTGAGTTCGTCACCGTGCAGGCAAGGAACCATTTCGAAGTGTCAGGTTTCTTGCACTAAATGTTATTTTCAGTTCTCTCAGAAATAGTTTTAAATAATTTCTACACTGCATCTGATCCACAGGAATAGGACTTTTATCATCATCCTTATGACAATAAGAATCCACTGCACACTAGATTGCTATAAGCTGACTATCGAGGAATTTCTCTGCTATGATGTTGGGCCTGTTGAATGCCAAGAAAATAATTGCCTGTTGAATGAAAAATTCCATTTGGATGAGATTGGCTACGTTAGAAACGCTGGATCATCGTACACTGAAACCAGACTATTTCCGTAAACATCCGTCTCTCGGAAGTTTGACTAAGATTCACTTTTAAAGATGTTTTCTGGTGACTTTTTGGACACTAACAAGTTCTGAATGAGTTGTCCTTAAATTACAAATTTCGATATCACAGTAACCGGACCGCCGGTACATTATTTGCGATGTGTAAGAACGTTTCCTGTTGCGACTGCATTTTGCAGCCATTGATAAAATAGCTTTTGGTGTTTGTAACTGCTACGAAATTCATTTACAACATAAAGCAAAATTTGAATTTAACTTTTGATCGTAAAACTCGTTATGAACGAAAATAATATTCTTCTTCGTTGTAACCATTATAATCTTTACTAAACTCATAGTATTATAACTTCTTTTGAATAAAAATATTATATTTCATCACTAGGACCAAAAGTGAAGCTTTTCAATATAAGCTCAAGTTTAACGACCGAGGCCGGAAAATGAGTGAGGATCGAAAAACTTCTTTTGGTCCAAGTGATGAACTATATTTTCGTTATACTGCAACTAATATAAGAAAACAATTTCACAAAAACTAAAATGTTATAACTTATTTACTCTCAAATCGATGGTAACAGATGTTTTAACGGTTAGCCTATTTACAATCGAGAGTATCGGTTGATTTTATACATGCTTTACATCGTTAATTAATTCGTATAAACGAAGTTACAGCTGTCGACCTCGACCTCAGCTGATGTTTTTAGGTCCTAGAATACTAAAAAGAAGAACTTTAGCATCTCAATCAATGTATTGAAAACAGCTGTTTTTAAAGCAGTATGACGAAAAATATTATGTTTCCATGACAACGATGGATGAAATGATCACCTTGCATATCATTTGTTTGTGACTTTCGGCAATTGTTTTACCTCAAAAACATTTTATTTTTAAAATATTTTCTCTGAATATTTGTTTGAGTCCGACTTTGAAATTTTTTAAATATCTGTGTATCCGACTTTTAATCTGTGTATTTGTAATTGCTGTTATCAATTTCTTTGTTCTCTTATACTAGGCCTACATAATGTTTTAAAAGTAGGGAGATGTGTATTAATTACTCACTAAAATGTTGTTGGTAATATAAGCAAAACATAGAAGCTTATTAAATTTTAGCTCTCATTAAGTCTTAACCCACTGTTCCCTAACCCAGTTCTCACACTTCTAAACATTATGTAAGGCTTGTTTCACTTTCAAACATTGTACAATTGTGTGTACAGTCCGTAATTAGCCAATCTTTCTCATGTCATTAATGTAGATCTGGAGGGATTATACGCTAGTTATTTAAATAGCCATATCTTATACATTCCCCTCCTAACCTACTAAAATAATAAGAGAGGAAATGCACAAGTTATTAATTTACTTTATATACTGTACTCATCAATTTTCTCAAGTTTTAAATTATTTTTAGTTTTCTCATGGCCTCTTTAAAAAGTGTTTACGTGTAGGGAACAGACAACAAATATCAACATCTTTTAAGCAACTTATAATTTTCTGGATCCTTCTATTCTTTGAAAGAGTTCTTGAAACACGATTTTGTTGCTTCGATGTAGCTGGAAAACACAGCGAAGGACAGCGTCTTTTTAATGACACCCACTTGAGGAGCGAGGGCCAGGTGGTAGGCTGAAACTGACACTTAAGATGGAGGAGGGAGGTTGGTAAACAAAAATGTAGATTAGATTAGTGGTTGCAAGAATTTCCAGAAACAGGTTAGGTTAGGTTAGGTTAGGTTGTGGTATATATAATAATACTAAAGTCGGACAATATAACAATAATGAATATTGTCCCCAGTTTGATTTCTATTAGTTTTATTTAGACAGAAAATGCAACTATTCTTGGAATCCTTTTACTCCCTTCTTACGACTAATGGTTTTCTCCACAGGCTCATGTTCCGCCATTCAAACGAAAAATTACCTGGATTACCCTCGTCATATTTTCGGTCGGCTGGCCCTCACTCCTACACTCAGTGTAGTTGAACGTTATCTCTTATTACATTTTTTTTTGTTTTTACGTATAGTTTTACTATTGATTTAGTTTGTTTTTGAAATGTGTTTTAGGTTATGTTTTGTTCTGTAGTATATTGAATTCTACACGATGAAATGGTCTCCTAATAGTAGAATTAAATGTATATTTGTGATTACTGTTTAAGCGTGTTTTTATTACTTTAGTGCAATAATGTATTTTTGTAATTATGTTTAAGTACTTTTTTATTGCTATAATGTATTGTTTTTGTGATGTATTCTTAAGCTATTATTTTATCTTAGAATATAAAATATGACACGTGCTACACAATCTAATTGTGTTAAATAATAATAATCCCATTCCACTAAGATTTGATTGCTTTTGACTTTAATATATTTAATTTTAGTAATGAGTTATACGTTATTTTTAATGGAAAATGAGTTAAATTGTTCTTTAAATTCTGTAAACTTATGTGTCTTACAATTGTGAAAGAAAGTAAGTTGGACAATTGAAACCCGATGAAATTGGTCTCTTCGATTTACAGTCTATAAGTAATTTGGAATTATAATCTCGGTATCACAGGGATAGAAATAAATGTGATCTATATATATATATATATATATATATATATATATATATATATATATTAAATAATTTAACTAAAATGTTTATAGTTTCATTAGTTATTTTAATGTATTTGTTTAAAAGGTTCCTTTGCAATTTCTTATAAGGGTCCGGCATTCAACATTTTTCATACTTTTATGAATATATCTTTTCTTATTTATAATTACTGTTGTATTACTTTTAATAGCTTTTAAATAGAAGCTACTTTTCTCCCTCATACCTTTAATTAATATTTTTTAATGTGGAAATTTAATCTTGTTTTTAATACTGTTTAAATTCTCTTCGAGTTTGATTTTACATGCATTCATTATACAATTTCTCTCGGATTCCTTTTAATAAGTAATATAGTACTACGTTTTACTAAATTTGATTTCTTTACACAAATGTTTTATTTGATTTATATTTAAAGTCTGAAGAGATTAATTTTTAACTAAAGGTGGGTTAGTTAAATCTTGTTTTTTCTATTTATTCGGTTAATTTAAAAGGTGTAATTTGTACAGTTCCAATTCTAACTTATGTAATTTACTGTTTAAATATTTAATTAAAATAATTAACTTTTTTTTTCCATAGCAAACTTTAAGCAATGTATAAGTTATATAGTTTGGCAATTTATCAGATTAAAAAATTGAAAATCGTACACAATTCATTAAAATGTATTTATTTTTCAATTGGTGAAGCCAAATCTTAAAACTTAAAATTCGTAATTTACATGATACTACAAAACAAATTTTGACGGTCGACATTTTGGACGAAATTTAGTGGTTAACAAAATTAAACGACAAAGAAGGTGGGTAGTATTTAGTTGGGAATTAACTCCGTGACGAATTCATAACCTTAATAATTACAATATTGTTTACCGAACCTCCACTCAACTGTTCAACTGTTTTCATTTTATAAAAATGCATATCTACATAGATAATTCTATGAAATATACAAACTGGGTAGTACATCATTCAAGAGAAATGAATTATGTCGATGTGAAGACAGCATTGTGTAAAGATTTGCGAATAATTTTTTTTTTTTCATCTTCAATCAGTTATTGAATTTTGATGTAGCAAGTTTCACCAATTTTTCATTAAACATATATGGGGACTAAGTTACTTTCTCCAAAGCAACCCTTTAGGCAAACCCTGGGTGGTGCTAAATGAGTGATAATTCCACTCAAGAAAACAGAAGCAAGTCATCTTTCAACAGAAATACACCAGGAACTGAGTAGGGGCAAAAAATGGGAATATCCTACCAGTTCGTAATCCACATCATAACATCTAATTAAACCCAAATAAGTGGAGGTATTTTGAGCCATGTCTGTCCACGATAATTTTCAGGTACACTTACACCACATGGAGGTTTTTTTTTTTTAAATAGAGGACGGATATTTCTGCATATTTAACTACGATTACAATACTTATCTATTTTAAGAGTGCTTTGTCAATCTATCCAGTTTTCATGATATTCATAAAGCGAAGAGAAACATTTATAGTGATCTTTCTGTCAAACCCTATCTTTAAGAGAATATCATCATTGTATTAGTTGAGCCGATACTTATCTACGTAAGATGTACAATAAGAGAAACACGCTATTACCGACAGATGCGTTATGCAAAGAAACTCAAAAGAACGTGTAATGGCCACTTTGACAGCTCCCCAGACCATTTAACTACTTCCTTATAAGGACTCAAATAAAAAATACTTGCTTGTACTTACACATTTTAAGCTGAACGAGACATATATTTGTGAGACAACGTATTAGTGTCACTCAACTTGTGTGTGGTCTTAGTGTTGTTTTACTTGCAAAAATATAAGTATAAGATATAAATAAATATACTTCGATTATATTAATTTTTGTCAGTTGTTCACTTTTGAACAAAACTGAAAAATAGAAAGTCTATGAAAGTTGAATAAAAAATTATAAGGTTACTTCGAAAAGTAATTCCAACTTTAAATTTTCTTACTGAACTTAAAATAAATTGGAAACATACTTAATTTAATTTTATATTGTATCAATAGTTCACCAATGCAATAGTTTAACTGTAATACAACGTAAAAAAGCAAAATTATATAATATATAATAAAAGTAATAAATAAAATGTCTCAGGTGAAATTGTCTTTAGGGGCGTCCTTAAGTATCGGATACGATATGCTCTCACTGGTTCAGTTTAGACTGGCTGGTATGTAGGAAATAAAATATTACTCTCGGACAAGGATAAACAGGCGGGGGTGAAGTTATAGAGCAAGCGACCCATAAAAGAGTACTCTATATAATCTTGACACTCTAGGTTGAGGATTAAGGCGTCGGGCCAACTGTATGAGGAACAGCATCTAAAGTGAAGATTAAGTATAAATTTACAAAGGGATATAGAGTGATAATAAGTCATACATAAGGTTGTTGCTTGTTACTCACACTAATTTAATTTTAAGTCTATCTGGAAGGTTGTTAAAAGAATAGATAAAATGTAAAAGCATTGTAATACACTATACACTCTACATATTATGTTTTGCAGATTGTTAAGTTTACTGGTCAAAGACAATGATTACTTAGAACACATCTTGTTAAAAGATTTGGGGAAAGAATGAAAATGAGTTTTAGAAATGAATACATAAGCCAGACTGTATGTTCATATATGGATAACAGTACAGAAGGTGCTTCAAATACCATACAAAAACATTAAAATAACCCTTGGCGAAGAATTAGAGATAAACGTGCAGAAGAAAGATTCGTGCTTCCTTGCACAGACTTGTTATTCATGTGTTCATTGGCGTGTTAAGAAACTAAAATATATCTAAAGAAAACAAGAAACGGACATAAAGAGTATTATAAATAAGGAAGTGGATTATGACGAATCAGAGATATATTGGGTAAAAATTACTTAATAAAATGGAAATGGATTTAAGTAACGATTTGAAGGAAAGTCACCGATTGTCAGAATTCCAGAAGTAATAACTGTTCCTGTTATAATATCTAATGATCCAAGAACCCAACGTTTGGTTTACCAAAGACACGGAAAAAATGGGAAAACCCTTTTGCCAAAATAAGTAACCAGAAGAAGATGATGAGGCAATGAATGATGGTGAGAATCAACAACTAAATGGGAGAACAGATCTTGAATAGAGCCAATGGATGAACAGAAAAATATGGATATTTGGTATCGGAGGACATTCAAGATATTGTAAATAAATTTAAAAAAATATAATAACAAATAACAACTTAATTACAATAACTATTATTTAAGTTTAATCATAATGCATTATATTATCTAAGTAATTGTTGTCGTACTTGAACTTTCTGCCCAAGGTGTAGAGTGATTATCAGCTTATCTAGTCACGGTTGAACATGAGTTCCCTGATTATCTCTATATCTAACCTTTACTCTCTCTACTAATACGTAATAGAAGAATCACGTATCCACCTTTACAAAAAAAAAAAATCAATCAAGATTCTGTGATGATTTAAAATATCTCCTCCTACCGTCAATCTAAGGAGCAACAGTAAATTGCAAAGTAATCGTTATATTAGGAAGTATTTATCGTCCGTCCATCGAGAGTATCAGAATCGTGCTTGTCTGAACCTTGCTTTCAGATCGTGCTTAATTCCCTCATAGCTTTCAACAGCTCTACCTTATCTGCAATACTTGATAATCACACATTGTGTGATAATAAGGTAGTTGTATACGATTTTATTAAACATTGGTATATGGGCTCGACTATACGAAATGTTGGACAAGTTCGTTAACTAGAAAATTCGATCTATAAATTTTAAAGTTGTCACCAGTGTAAATTGTTATTCGGAAATAACTTCTAAGATATATGTAATACAACTACTCGATTGTTGGAGTCAATATAGTACTTACCCAGCAGTTATGCTATACAAATGTATGGAATAAATCATACAGTAAAATTGAAAAGAAAAAAGAAGAAAGACATTGAGAAAAAATGCTTTTCTTTTAACTGTCTATGTTCAATTACAATGTGGAATAATTGAGGCAAGTTACCATAAAAGTAATTAATTCTAAATATAAAAAAATCACATCCATATTTACACAGACGGTACACTGAACTCAAATAATCAAATGACTGTTTGAAATGTGTTTATTTTTTTCCCATCAAGGTTGTGACTGGTGATCCTGGCGACACTTCAGTTTGGATTAATTTATTAGGCATATAATTTTGCATACTGACCGACTAAACCTTCAATCCAGGTAATTTCATCTCATAAACCTTCCTCTTAAACTGACTAAGTCAAAGGTATCCAACATTTATTTCGTGACTTATATAAACAAATATACTTACAATAGAGTTTAGGTCCATCAAATTTAGCAAGTAATGAAATGGCGGATGAGGTGACAAAGTAGGGATCAAAAACTGCAAATAGTGGAAGCTGTAACGTTTAGCATAAACCTGTGAAGCAAGTATATAAGGACATTTGTGTATAGGATTGGAAAATATCTTTGTCAGAAGAAACAGTTATACAATTCAGTAATTACCTAATATGGCCTGTAGTAACGTTAAAAGGTGAATCCATACATCTCTTGAACTAGAATATGATACACAGGAAGTATATTACATAGATTTAACTTGACCGAGTTTCCCCTTTACAAAAGTTGTAACGCTGAAGTAGTGGCACGAATAATAATACTAAAAAATTACAAAAATTGTACAAAAACCCTATAAAGTACAAGTTGATAGAACATTGTAGTAAGTTTGACCAAGAAGGACAAATGAAAATTGGCTAAAAAATAAAATATTAATAATAATGGCTTATCAAGTGTATGAGGTTCGTTGTGTCATAGTTAGTGGATATTTCAAGCACGCATCAAGAAGTAATCACCATCGTCTTTGGATAACTGTCTGAGATTATGAAATTTATGTTCAATTAAATTTGATCTCATTTCAATTTTAGCAAATTTCTCCTTGGCTGTCAACTCAATCAATCCAAAAGAACAATCGTAAGGAGAAAGGTTCTCTTTTATTATTAGGAAGTATTTAACGTTAGTCCATTGCTACTAGACTCGTGCTTATCTGGACCTTGCTTTCGGATCGTGTTTTTTACTCCCACATCTGTCAAAACTTCAAGCTGCTATTTCTCAAATCAGGTGTAGAAATTGTCCAAGGACATTCTATTTCGATATTGATTTTGTTCATTTCTTCAATTATACAATTATATGTTACGTGTAGTTTGATGGTCAGTCTAATCTGATGCCCTGATGATTTTCGATGGTAGGTTAATTTATAGATTCAAATCTTTTTATTCCAAGTGTACTATTTGATAATTTATATATATATATATATATATATATATATATCCAGTTTATTTTCGAAATGAAGATTCTTACTATCAAAATATTTACACTTTAATGTTTTATTCAGGTTTGAAATTTTATTTTACTTTGCAAATAATCAATTTATTGAGCGAGTCGAAACGGTAGAAGGCTTTTATCTCCAGCATTATGCAAATGTTTGTAACTTTAAACAAAACCATCTTTTCGAATCGATGATATTTTTCATATCTATTTTAAGTAGACTGAATAGATACAGGTTTAAGTTGGTATTTGTGCAGATAAATAACTTTACGTTATACGCAGATAGGTTTAAAAAAGCAATTTTTGAGCTACAAACCTCAACCTATGCTCATGCCCAAACTACAACATACAAATATGAGCTGCACTTATTTTCTTTTGTAGGTTTGTTTATTTTTTCTTTATTATAACGTCTATTATGGTGTGATTGTATCAGTTTGAAATAACAGATACATTATTAGAATAGAATATCACGGGGAGGCAGGAATATTCTATTCTAATAATGTATCTGAGGGGAAAACACAACGCTGCAGGGAGAAATACAAAATAAAATAAAATAAAAAAAAAACAGGGCTACATGCTCGACTACAGAACTAGCAAAAATAAACGCAAATGTCCCTACAATGCTAGTAGCATTTATAAAAACATCTGCGAAGATTGTAATAAAAAATATATAGCTCAAACAGGATGTTCTTTTAAAATAGGATTCCAAACAGTAACTCCATCAATAAAATTAACACACCTCTAAATTTACGCAATACCTTATAAAAACAGTTCACAATTACTCGTTTAGAAAAGAATTTCTACATTTAACATAAATCCCAATAATGGGAGTAACAAATTTACAAACAAACAAACCAAACTCACTACTAAAAAAACAAAAAAAAAAAAAAAAAAAAAAACAAACAATATTCCAATAAAACAAAATCTTCGAAAAAATCATTCAAATAAAAGCTCTTCATTCAAAGACGTCCAACTCTAAAACACAGAGAAGTTAGTAATAACCAGGGCGTGAACGTGAGTACAGTACGACCACCACGGATTTTTAAATTTATATGTAACTATGTGTTTGTAAGTGTGTATGAAGTTAAATACAACTTGCATATATCAATACAATGTATAATAGAATCTGGTTTGTCAATGTTTGGGTAATAGGCGAAACGGACGTCACCAAAAAGAAAAAAAGGACTGTTAATTTTTTTTGTAAACTAATAAGTAATTTTTTTGGCTAAAGATTCATAGTTTTTTGGTAAATATGAAAAAAAAATTGAGTTGTTGGACTTAATTGTTAACCAAACATCTTCCTTAGTAGTTTTCCGAATCAAAGTCAGTATCTTATCACATAAGTGTTGGAATACATTTTTGAAACAATAACTTTAAATAATATTTAAATATAAATAAATAATTATAATAGTAAAATTTTAGTTGTTGCAGAAACTCATTTAATAATTTGAAAAGAAGATTAGTATAATCAGTAAATTAGAATGGAGAATTTAAAATTACAAAACTGTTAAAAACACATGCAACAGCATAATATTTATAACAAGTATGATTAGAAAAAAACAATTTGTATACATAATGTGTTTCTTTTATAAGTTGAACATACAAAAATGTTTCCTAACTTCATAAGTATATAGTTTTCCTATTTATTAGACAATATTTCTACTTATATAATTAGGGGTATAGTATTTATCAAAATTCCTGTATTTTGCCTACCATTTTCAGAACGGTTGTGTCTATTTTGAAAAGACCGCCACGGAATATTTTCTTTTTTGGGTCTTTATATAGCCTAGAGCGTCATTTTAATATTTATTCGCTCGGTGAGTGATTTTGATGTTGGAAATATATACTTGTTCATTAGTATTCTGACTAGTAAAGTATGTCGCAGATTAGGTTTTCTGATCATCTTCAGACCTTGTATTGAATGGTATTTTTGTGGGAACAAATTAAATCCGAACTACATACCCACGGACATAGGCTACATGTGAAACCGAACTGTCTTCCGAGACGTATCGCTTAACTACAGTTAGTCGAGGTAGTATCTCGCCTTCAATGTAGTAAGAAGGTTGGATATCCTGTGGCTGCAAGAAAAAGATTGTTTGAACTTTTGATATGAAATCTATATTTTTGTATTTAACGGTGAATATTGAACGATGTTTTGAGACGTTTAATTATACTATAAAACGACGTTTTACTTAGGAAATCATCGTTTTCAGTACAAGTCAACTGTAACTTTTGTATCTATAGAACACTTATTTCTTCCATATATTACGGAATCAAGCTTATCTTTCGTTACTAAGTTAAAACCACACTTCAGCAGTTTTTGTAATGAAGTTGTGACCGTTCAAAGTCTGCCCATAAATATTCACATCCAATAATACTTTAGATTTACTGACACTTAAAGCTATGTTTTTCAATAGAATTTAATCATAATGATATCTACTAAAGTTCAATAGTAACTACGAAGTTATTATTCAACTATGATTGTAAACAAGATCTGTACTTAGACCTATCATGTAGTGGTTATAAGCTAATATTTTAACGTAACCATCGTAGGATATTATGATGATTGTCCAAAACTGTAAAACGTGAATATTTTCCAATACTTTGATAGCTTTCGAAAAGGCATTTTAGTATCGACATTCAATAATTCCAACCATAACTGAAATACAATAAATATAACACCAATGTATTAACAAAACTTCTCTTCCATGTAACAAAGTACGGTGTGTTAGAGGGGCTCTTATGTTACATAAATCACATTGTTCTTGGTAAACTGAAGCCAAATACAGGACAGCAGTCAATCAACTGTCTGGCACCAGAGTCTCCATGTGTGTCCTGTGCGATTCGGTCCTAGCAGAAGTATTTCGAGGCCATCACATATAATATTATACAGCATAATTAAGTTGTAACTAAAGGACGTCCTTCGAACACAGGATATTGACTTTTAAACTCGTATATCGTTTAAAAAACTCAAGGTAAGAATCTTAACATAAGAAATCATTATCGGTTGAAAAAAGATTATAGAAGTGACCACAGCTGTATTCAGCAAATTTACAAGGAAATAAAATTAAACAAATTAGTCTAATTCTAATTTGCCAGTTCGTTAATCAAGACCCTAGCTTTAATTACAGAAAATATAATCAGGTGTTTCAATGGGCGTAATGACAACAGTAGTGTTTTATATGGATTCTGAGAATAAACCAATACAGAAACTTAAAACTATTTTTGATGGGCTAAAAGAGTGAGGCTTTCTGTTATGTGGCTATTTAAAAAATATAATAAAAAAGGAGTTAGTTCGAAACAAAATTTTTTTTATAAGGTCAATTACATTAAGAAAATAATCAAATACATTTTTAATTGTTAACAATATTTCAAACAGAACAGATATTCAACACTACTAACTTTAAGTGATTTAAGTTATTGTGAAAAATTATTGATTGTTTATATTATTGGTATAATTTATTTGAACATTTTCCATCATTTTGGTATATACGAAGTTCCGCGATTGACTTTGCTCAGTTAGCCACTGTATGTTTCAGATGATCACTGTAGTTGGCTCGACTTTTTGTTTGTTATCATGTAGTTCTGGAGAATTGTGGTTTTCTTATCAGGTTTTTATAAGTTTAAGTTGTTTTGGTTATTCCTTTCTTATGCTACTAGGCTGTGTAGGTTGTTCATATTTTTGTTCTAAAAGTTTATCACTTGAAACGAGAGTTGAGCCATACTCTCAAAACGTCGTGTATTAATTTGTAATTACATAAATGATGAATAATGTCCGAATAAATTATACTAACAATTTAAGTGGATTGTATTATATCCCATAATATGTAGGATCTTTTAGAAGTAAGTTAAAATTTAATTGACTATATTTTATTGTTTTTAACACAGTAAAATAAAGTATATATTTATTACTTTGTTATGTAAACGGGATTAAATAAAAAAAACTTTAAATTAAGCCAATTCTTACTTGTTAGGGTTATATTCGAAGTGGCCGTCATTCTCTAGCTAGTCTTTCCTTTATCTTCTGGGCGCCATTTCTGATCGTATTGACATCTATTTATCTCATCTAGATTTTAAATAATTGCTTCTTTCAGTTCAACTCTTACGATTGATGTTATTCAACTCCTGATCTCTTGATGTCTCCAACGGTTGGTTTCCAACTTACTAACAAATGCAACTATATACTCCACGGTCCGACCCGAGTACGAAACTTTCTTAACTACCGATAAACTCCGTTCACATTCATAATAACCCTGAACAAAGCCATGCCAGTTTGTAAAGGTAAAGTCATGTGGAATAAAAAAAAAAATCAATTTATTAATTGTAAACTATCACAAGTTTACCACCTACTAGATTCGTGTGCTTGAAATTAGTCAACAATGTGAAAACTGGTTGCTATGGCAACAAATAAATAGCAGTAACAATAACAGTTGGATGTTTTAATAAATGCCGATTATATCTCCATACAATAAAGAGGGGGACTGGGCAACAAATAACGATACAAAATCTATTAAAAGTTTTAACTTTATTTTGTAATGTCCGGTATATTAGATATGTCTACTTGTGAAATACAATTTATACTACAGCGAATTGAAGCTAAGAATTAGATTTTTAAATTGAGCTAATTAAAACAGAAAATAATTTAATTTATGAGTTTGGTTTAGATGAGATCTCACCACCTTATTCAGTAGAAGTATGGTCAGTATACATGACAATGATACAGTTCAGGACAAGGCAGAAATGACACATTCAGATTTTGTTAATTAAGATTTTATTCTTGAACTAAAATACAAGACTCCTATTATCTATGTAAATCCTTATAATGTCCTTATCACTAAACAATACTAAAATATATATTACATATTCCTAATCACATAGGACTTTACAACCGTGACTGTGCCAGACTCTTATCACAACAAACCATAACAGGAATTGTACAAAACACAACAACAATAATAACAACAGATGAGAACCTCCTGAGTTAGTTTCCACAATTTTATCACAATATTTAAAACAAGTAATCCGACAAATCACAGTTTAACAATTTGAAATTGTTTTTATCTTGCTTTAGTATTGGGAACAATACTTGAGCAACCTTATAACTTTCACACTAGCTACACTGTTCTATGTACACTGACCATACTATATGTATATACAGATTATAACGTAGAGAGTTCTCTACGATTTTTAAAATAGAAAAGAAAACAGGGTAAGAATAACATAAAACAGATTATTTTTTTTGTAAATATTATTGCTTATGAATTATTTGATTTGTTTTTTTTTCTTGAACAATTTAAATACATAATAAATAACATTACACAACATAATATAGCTTAACCTAGTTTAAAATAAAATATTGTTTAAAAAATTTGTGCAAGAGTCCAAACATATAAAAAGTTAGTTAAATAAAAGTCATATGTTTTTTAGTCACTATTATTAAGAATACTATTGCATTGTTTTCAATACCAACAAATATTTAAAATAGATCAAAAATAAAAGAAGTTTCGTAACTGATTATGCCAACGGATTTAATGTAATGTACTTCTGTAATAAAAAGTCCAATTATTAACAAATTCATTGTTCTTAACTACAGTAAAGAATTTAAATTCAAATGAAAATAAAATTAATTTAGACTAGTATTTATGTTTTTCCTCTTAAAGAGTAAAGATATAACGTGTCGAGTTCAGATGAAGATAAGAAGTAAAGCAAAAAGACTAGATGGGAATCTAACAAGAAGAAATAAATGGCATATCAAACTTAACACATTTTAAAAACATAATAATTCATATTTTTATATAGAATATTTACATCAAGATCATTGTATAAAATTACAATAATTTGAAATTAATTGGGTCGATACTTAGTGTAAACTAAAATATATATGTATGGGTGCGTAGTTATATGAACGTGTAAGTGTATGTGTAAAAAAAGTTAAATACAGTCATTTTAATAATAATATATTTTGAGACGTTTGTGTAAAATGTCGACCAATTATGTTTTCTGTTCTACTTTTCCTACATTTATATATCTCTGAAAATAATATATTTATATGCTAAGCTATATAACCTAATCGGGTTTTATATATATTTATAAATCTGTTTATACTAAAAACAATTACTACACAACAGATCTGAAATTACTTGTGCTTGTGTTTCAGAAAATAAATCTTAGTTTGTAATGACAAGTAATAGGCACTCATTTGAAATTCGTTAAAAATATAATAAATTAAATAATCCCAAAAATATGTTCAACCAATGTTTTTTATGATATAGTTTTCGACAAAAAAATGAAATTGTTTAGATTTTTAGTCTTTCAATTTACAATGTACCACAAGAACAGTATATTTCAGAACAAAATATACGTTTTGTTTGATACCACACATCTTAGAGTCGAGGAATCTGTATCCTCAAGTTGTGACACAGAGTGTGGTATATTGAGTATTAAAGAGTTGTGACGTTTGTGGACGTCTCAACCTACAATGTCTAGTCCTTCTGTACAGGTGACGCGAGTTCTTATAAGTGAGTGATGATGATTTCATCGTCGATGTCATCCTTTTCGTCGTCTGTTTCTTCGACGACATTGTTTGCTTTCGCTTCAGCCGCTGCTTGTGCCGCTGCTTTGGGATCTTCGGCGAGCATCTTCATACGGCGTTTCTTCTTCATGTGAAGGATTTCAACTATGATATAGCCTATCATTCCAATACAGAGTACGACGAACATGACATATAACTTCATGCGTGCGCATAGATGTGTGCTGTATGCATAGGCGACGACGAAACCTGCGGATTCCCAGAGCCGATAGTTACTGAAGGCAGCTTCTTTGTTCCTTCGGAAAAGTGTTCCGTACAGACCTGGATAAAACAAAATAATAGATTTTAGTTTAAACTGCTTCAATTACAACTGAGGTTATTGAAATTTGGTTGAATAATACAAATTACACCATAATCTAAACTTGTCGTAGTTGAGGCATCAACATCATAATGGTTCTAAGGAAAATATAGTACGTATGATTTTATAATGATATATATGTAAGTGAACCCACAGTTGGTATTTAAACCCCATAGATGCTGCTACAATTGGTAGCGAACTCTGGTTGAGAAAGCTAGAACAACCGCGACGGGAACTGATAAGTCGTCACTGTTGCGTCACAGTGTTTATTATTATATAAGAGTATATATACGATTTCATAAAAAAGATAAACATACAAAATTTAAAAAAATACAAACAGTATATAGTAAAATATAAATAAACGTTTTTGTATTTTTCGGCACGTATCTTTAGTATCAAAACAAGAGCAAATAACCTCCCAATTTAGTGATAAAGGCAAAAGCCGAAAAATACAAACAAGTTTATAATGCTTCTTATATAGAAATGATTGTGTTGATCTTTTCGTTAAACTATAATTATGTATTAAAACTGTTTGGAAAATTGATTTATCAAGAATATAGGTAGATATACATTTAAATTAAAGGTTAAATAAAATAATTCCTGAATAATTTCTTACTTATCTAAAGATATTATTAACATTGTTTTCTTAATCTAAATGCACTATTTAATTAATACTTTAGTGCTGCCATATCTCACAAGAACAAAACCGGATTAGTTCGATCTGGGCCGAATAGGGGCAGATTTTGGGACTATTTTGTGGGTTATGGAACTTTTACCGGAATAAAATTATCCCCAATTTAAAGAAATCCAAGAATTACATCCTGGATTTCTGTTTAATTTGACGTGTAAATCAAATGATGTGTGTCATGACCTCCCGGCCCGAATTAACATCTCTAAATAGAATTAATAATCAAAACTACTTTCTGTATTAACCCTCCTATTGTCACCAATAATTTTGTTCTATATATAACAATTTTTTACAAATAAGGACAAATGTTTCACGCTGCAATTCACAAAACAACCTATCCAATCCGATATTTAGTTTGAAATCTCTACAGTGAGGCTCATTCACACTAAATATTAAAACTAATTTCATCGCTATATAACATAAACCCGATGTCACTAATATATCGTTGAACTTCAATTCCTATTTGTGTTAATTATATGCATAAAATATACAAATTGACCCTGTAAAGCAAATAGAAGATGTTTCCCACGTATAGTTTTTTTTCTACTACAGATGTAACCATAGCATTTGCATTCAACTTCCTATTTTTTACATGTTTATTTCAGTTTCGAAAAGGCAGCAAAAGATGTTGCATCCTTGATTTAGCGTGTAATATATCCTGGTCGGTGCTAGTCAGTTTTGATGACCCGCTCTTCCAACCAAACCTGTGTTCCTGCATAATCTGTAGCGAGGTTTTTCCTAACAAACATTTGAAGGTTGTGCTTTTGATCCAATCTTCGGGCGAATACATAATGTACAGCACTTTTATCCAAATCTCTCGATTATTTCGTAGATAGAGCTCTGTTGCATGACGTATAAAGAAACTAGATTTGAATCCTTGTTCTACGCGATAGGGGTCCTAACAGGATAGGAGGAAATTTTCAATGTACGAGCTTTTCAATGTTTATGAAACATCTTCCACGGGGGAAAAACAAAAAGCAAAAGTAATCTTTTAATGAAAACACGGGGGACTCATCTTTGTCATTATTTAAAATAAAATTTTAATTTGTGTAATAAAAATTTGTCCGTAAAGATTTTTTTTTAAATATAGGTAGATGTTATGTAGTTTCACCCGTGAAATTTTTAAACTATGGAATACATTGCTAGAGTGTCCGAGGGATAGGCTTCTCTGTACAACATGAAAGGGACGTGAGTGAATATGTCAACCAATTGATATTCTTTTCTCGTTTTCTCTCCTACACCCATAAGTTAACGTGATAGTGTTCCTAAGAGAGACGCGTCCTGTATTGAAGGTATTACAAAATGTTCTGCTCGAATTTACCAATTCTACCGTTAATTTATGTAAAATTATAAATTGCAAAATTTATAAATCTTCTGAGGCCAGTCAGTTGGCGAACATGCTGTCTGTTTTCCATTCTTTAACGCAAGCCTAGAATATTAATCATCTTCAATAGGAACTTTCTAAAAGCTGCAGTCACAGAATCTAGAACACTTGGAGATCTTCTTTCAAACCTTTATAGGTTTATAATTTATTGATGTGTTTAATATGGTAAAAGGTTTATTCATGTTAATTTTAAATTACGTAATATAAATAAAATCAATGGAATACTTTTTTTTATATTTTATATATTTTTATGGTGAATTTGGGTAATAATACGAGTACTCAAATCAGAATTCGCTTTCAAGACGTTAAATTTATCTTTGTCTAAAATAAAGTTTATGGACGAGTAGACACCGACACAAAGACTCTCATTTTTAAACTCTTTCTTAATCAAGTCGATGTCATAATAACAGTGTTTGTTTCGTTTTAAAACTAGTTGAGATCTATTTACGTTAGTTGAGAACATTTGAAATATAATTGAGAACATCTAAAGCTAAGCTACCAAAATATCGAACGAATGTTTATTATTAGCGCGCTTGTCACTTTGTACTGAAGTGAAAAGTTAAAGCGAGGACGATAAACTACATCCTCAATATTGTATTTATTGTACAACTAGGCTTATGATGTAGCGATTCAGCGAGGACTTAATTCCAGGTCCGACACAATTGGCTCTAACTAAACAATAACACAAATGCTCTTTTACGGTTGCATTCTTTTACATTTAATGTTTACAGAAATTTGTATTGTTTCCTTTGTAAAAATAATGAGTTTATTTTTTAAGTTGATTTTAAAGTATAAGACGATTCTCACATACTGTATAGAACAATAGCAATAACCAGGTAATTTATGCTAATCTATCCATCTCACCGGTTTGTAAATACACTAAAATAATTAATATCTAATAGAGAAATTATATCTACGATCTCAAGAAAACTCCGAAATCCGGGACTATCAAAGTCCACCGATTCTACTCTAGGAGTGATTTTGTGCCATTCTATGGAACACAACTTTTTTCCAAATATTATAGATATTTTGCACGTCGGCTCGTTAAGCACAAATATACGTAGATATATTTCAAAATGGCTGTCGTTTTAAATTATCTTTCTACTAACGTTTCTGCTTAAATCTTTCATTAGCCCACAAATTAGGTCATTGGTGAAGATTAAACCCAATGATTTCCAGATAGATGTTTTACCAAATAAATAGAGAGTTGTTGAAATTTTGAATAACGTAAAATAAATAAATAAATGTTTAATATTAATTAAGATTTATATTGACGGTTTTAGATGTAGGAGTTATAGTTGTATTTTGTTAAAATTTCGCATTGATCTTAAAATGATACTGTTCATTTAACATGTTTCACTTTATCATAGATTAAAACAAATTTTTAAAATTGAATATAAAACGGTTTAAAACAAACAAAAACATCCAATCCTTGGTAATAGCCTACATATCAACATATAAAATATTTTATTTAATGCAGATCGACGTTAAGCAAGAGTTAACAAACTTCAAAAATAGAGAAGACATTTGCGTTCTGTCACATCATTCTTGTTTATTTTAGCTTAAGTTTTAAATTGACGAGAAACACACATTTAATCAGATTACACTACCACAACAAATAATTTAACTGTAGATGAATAGTGAGTTAGAAAAATATATCTCAGCAAACTTTAACAAAAAGTATAAATAAAGGAATTTCAAGAAAATTAAACGATGTTTCTGTGATCCAAGTTTGTCAAGAGGATGCTGAACATGAGATCGCAAGTATGTACGCGTAGAGTCTAAACACAAACACGTTATTTACAGTTTACACCTGACTGAAGTGACGTCATCAGAAGATTTACGTATGAGGTGATCTTTCAACACAAAGACGAGGGGACGAGGGCCCAGTTTACAAACCTCCATATTTATACAATTTTCTTTGCTTGGGCGATATTTGTCTCGATAAATAATTAAAGTTGATACAATCAGTTTATAGATGTTGTTGTGAAATAAGTGTAATTACCAATATTTTATATCCTCCAATATTTAAAAAAAAATGACATATTTTTTTAATTAAGAAAGTTATTCAATTTTATAATGATTTAAAATGCTCATTTTCATAAATTAAATATGCACATATGTTTAAAGTAATATGAACTAAGTAGTGGAAAAGGAGTGATTTCTTCGTCGATTTTCTTTCTTCGATTGTTTCGTTTTTTTTTTTTTACTCTCAGTTACTACAACACTACAAACTATATAAAACACCGAAACCCCTACCACAAGTTTGGTACAATAACACCCCCCACACACAAATAAAATAAAATAAAATATTTATTTGTCTTATATTATTATTTTTCCCTGATGTACATTATTGGTATTATTAAGAGTATTTCAGATCCCTCCGATGATGGTAACTTGGTTACCGAAATATACATCAGGGAACTATAATAACATAAGGCAAATAAATATTTTATTTTATTTGTGAGTGTTATTGTACCAAACTCATTGAACATCTACTCACAACATAATATTGTACAACCGTTGTAGCTAACTCACTTCCGCCATTTTGTAGAGGACGAAGGTAGGCCTAAGAAACGTCGTCTTGCGGTTGTTTCTCGGTAAATGTAACCCGGTGACACGTGACAAGTGTTTTTTACTGTACTGTTAAAAGACAAAACAGGGCTGAAGAAGTTTTAATACAAAAATTGCAAAAGAAATCTGTAAAAAGTTTCAAAAAAATTATAAAAAGTCAACTACATAATTGTTTATGAACGAGCTTGTCTGAGTAGGTATTTAGTGGCAATGCTGTATAAAATGGGGTGTAAATGTGGAAAAAAAAAAAAACTTGGACAGTTACAGTGTAAACGGAGATAATTAAATGTTCTAAGCTACATTTACTTTCTTGTATGACAAATATGTTCAAGCAATTATTAAATATAATGTTTTAAACAAAAATTGCAGAAACCGTAGGTTAGGTTATTAGCTATCGTTAAAGGGGAAAAATCGGTAAAAATTAACACAACAAGTAATAATTTTATTTTTGAGATTTTTTAGCCAACTAAATGTCGTAGCTATTTAATAAACAACGGTGTATCAAATTTTGGTTCGATTCCGGAAAAAATTGCAACATTTATATTAAATACTGACAAACACTTGTATAAAAATATTTAAATTTGTATAAATTTTTAACGTTGTTCAAGGGAGCATTGTCGGAACACATTTCATGATACCGGATGTAGACTTCATCATAATGGCAGCTGTAATGTTTCTAGAATGAAAGTTCACTTTTAGTTGCAACATTGTCATGTTATAAATTATATATCAATATTTATAATCTGTAAAGATAATGTACAGTCTCAGAGCAGAAACTTCCACTCCCTTGATTGATATAAGATGTAATTGTATTTGAAGCAGGCTTATTTATAACCCTTGAGTGGAATTTATTTCCAGTACTAACTGGAAAGCAATTACTGTAAATTAAAAAGATAAAACTAGTTTTTAAAGATGACGCAAGATGGTATTCTCGGAAGTCGTACAGTCGTTCAACTTAGAGAAACGTCCAGTTGTTAGGAAAATCCAAGATGGATGTAGACATCTTTCTTGAGGGACTAGAGAGACATCTTTCATTGAACAGCTTATATGAGAGAACATTAATTTTATATGAGTAAGGATTATTAAATATTAATAAAGAAGTTGAACTCTGGTGAGAAAGACAGCAACAATACGCGCTGTCGTTTTGTGCTGTTTTTGGAACTCAAGGTGATATAGCAGACTATATAGTCCTAATATAAATATCAAAACAATAAACATAACATCAGGTGGGTAAGTCTAGATGTTAATCTAAAGTACAATAGATGTTCGGGGTAAATCTGGGGTTAAGACTTAAAATACAACAGAGTTTAATAATTAATTAAGACACGCATAAGAAAGTTAAGGTTATGTATAAAAGTTAGGCTATTGTTATTTTTAATAGAAAAAATGTTTTCAGTGCGTTATTAAGGACAACTTAAATGTCGCGTTTCATTCATTGAATAAAATAGAAGTAAAAATCATTATGTTCCGTTTTTATAATAAACCGTATACATACTTTTCCATCATCATGTCTAATCCAAACCTTAAATTATCCGTTAAAAAGTGACGATTGAGCATCCACCTATAAAAAAGTCGTATATCTCAAAATTAACTGGAGTTATTTCTACAAGTAGGACTGTTCATCTGATCAAATGTGACAAATCATACATTTATAAACTGTTAGAAATTAGTGACTCTCAAGGAAAATATACTACTTTTCAATAATGCCAATCTCAGGATGAGACTAATTTGATCGAAAATTGACACTACAAGAACTTTGAAAATTTTATTTTAATGCTCTATATACAGAGTATACTTGTAAAGGACCGAACAAAATTGAGGATTTATTTGTTTAAAGTAAGTCCATTTAGTCCAATATAATTTAACATCAAAGAATATTATAACTTTTTAAATTACACTAGACAGTGAGTCGGGGGATTTAGTTGTGGTTGTAACTCCCCAGAGATGTAATAAGTTGTTTTTATGGATTTATTTAAAACATTGGAGTCGCCAATTAATTTTGTTTAGTACTTTTCTCCAACAATTTGTGTGAGTTCCATAAAGTTTAAATACATTTAGTGTTACAGATAATAAGAAATAGTCCCGTGATATTTTTATGGAATTTGTAGAAAATACAAGTTTTACCTCCTTCCACCGTCAATATGTTTATAAAATAACTATTAATGTTTTGAACGTTTTATAAAATTAGGTCTTAACCTCTCCATAACCCCCCCCACACACAAACCAACTCTCTCTCTCTCTCTCTCTCTCTCTCTCTCTCTCTCTCTCTCTCTCTCTCTCTCTCTCTCTCACACACACACACACACACACACACACACACACACACACAGGGTTATCCGCCCATCAAGGAAAAGGTCAAGAATGTAATGCAACTCAATCTATATATTTTAACGACTAATTTGGAAATAGTAGGACCATTATTCAATAATGATAATTAACATTTCCACTGAATAAGCAACAACCTATTTGTTATTATTGATAACTTCAATTGCTGACTCAGTTTGCAACAATTTATTCTTCTATTACGAGTTTTAAATCTAAACAACCTTGTCAGCGTTATTGAAAGATCTAGTCAACATAAAAAAAAAAAAAAAAAAAAAAAAAATATATATATATATATATATATATCTTATATATATATATATCTGATTGTGAAGGAATTTAATAATGATAGATTGTTCATATTATCAATATGCTTCAATCGGTATTCGCCATCATTTGTGTATATGCAAACTAATACACGTTTCGAGAATATAAATCAACGCTCGTTATCAAGTGTAAAATTAGAACATAAATGTAATAGGACATTTGCTACAATTTGTGTATATGACAACTAATGGTGGCTTGAGCTCTATTCTTAGATTATAGATTTAGTTTCCAACTTGACTCTGGACTACTAAGCTATGTTGGTGTTTTCTTATATTTTAGTTTTCGGGCGTAGTGAAACTGCCCAGACATTTTGGGTACCTTTGAAACGATGAAACTGCCCCGCTCATTAAAGAGGATTAGGAAGGGTCGCCTCGGAAGACTAGAAATGCTGAAATTGCCCCCGAGCGCCCAAATAATATTGAAAATTTTATTTGAAATGTTACGCTACGGGACCTAAACTAACCTAACCTAACCACCTAACCTAACTTAACCTAACCTTACCTTACAGGCTTATATGCTTGATTGAGGTTAAATTTAAACACATACTACCGAAATTGCGCTGGGGCAATTTCAGAATTTCTGGTCTTGCAAGGCGACCCTTTTATGAGCGGGGCAGTTTCAAAAGTACCCAAAATGTCGGGGCAGTTTCATAATCCCCAGTTTTACACTTTATAACTAGAGTTGATTTATAGATTTAGTTTTAGTTTCCAACTTGACTCTAAGCTACTAGGCTATGCTGGTGTTTTTCTCTTGCATGTTCTAGTTTTACACTTTATAACTAGAGTTGATTTATAGATTTAGTTTTAGTTTCCAACTTGACTCTAAGCTACTAGGCTATGTTGGTGTTTTCCTCTTTCATGTTCTAGTTTTACACTTTATAACTAGAGTTGATTTATAGATTTAGTTTTAGTTTCCAACTTGACTCTAAGCTACTAGGCTATGCTGGTGTTTTTCTCTTGCATGTTCTAGTTTTACACTTTATAACTAGAGTTGATTTATAGATTTAGTTTTAGTTTCCAACTTGACTCTAAGCTACTAGGCTATGTTGGAGTTTTTCTCTTTCATGTTCTAATTTTACACTTTATAACTAGAGTTGATTTATAGATTTAGTTTTAGTTTCCAATTTGACTTTAAGCTACTAGGCTATGTTGGTGTTTTTCTCTTTCATGTTCTAGTGTTACACTTTATAACTAGAGTTGATTTATAGATTTAGTTTTAGTTTCCAACTTGACTCTAGGCTACTAGGCTATGCTGGTGTTTTTCTCTTGCATGTTCTACTTTTACACTTTATAACTAGAGTTGATTTATAGATTTAGTTTTAGTTTCCAACTTGACTCTAAGCTACTAGGCTATGCTGGTGTTTTTCTCTTGCATGTTCTAGTTTTACACTTTATAACTAGAGTTGATTATAGATTTAGTTTTAGTTTCCAACTTGACTCTAAGCTACTAGGCTATGTTGGAGTTTTTCTCTTTCATGTTCTAATTTTACACTTTATAACTAGAGTTGATTTATAGATTTAGTTTTAGTTTCCAATTTGACTCTAAGCTACTAGGCTATGTTGGTGTTTTTCTCTTGCATGTTCTAATTTTACACTTTATAACTAGAGTTGATTTATAGATTTAGTTTTAGTTTCCAACTTGACTCTAAGCTACTAGGCTATGCTGGTGTTTTTCTCTTTCATGTTCTAATTTTACACTTTATAACTAGAGTTGATTTATAGATTTAGTTTTAGTTTCCAATTTGACTCTAAGCTACTAGGCTATGCTGGTGTTTTTCTCTTTCATGTTCTAGTGTTACACTTTATAACTAGAGTTGATTTATAGATTTAGTTTTAGTTTCCAACTTGACTCTAAGCTACTAGGCTATGCTGGTGTTTTTCTCTTGCATGTTCTAGTTTTACACTTTATAACTAGAGTTGATTATAGATTTAGTTTTAGTTTCCAACTTGACTCTAAGCTACTAGGCTATGTTGGTGTTTTTCTCTTTCATGTTCTAATTTTACACTTTATAACTAGAGTTGATTTATAGATTTAGTTTTAGTTTCCAACTTGACTCTAAGCTACTAGGCTATGTTGGTGTTTTTCTCTTACATGTTCTGGTTTTACACTTGTTAACGCGAGTTGATTTACACTCTCGAAACGTCGTGTATTAGATTTCATATACACAAATGGTGGCTAATGTCCGATTAATACTAATAATATAAAAAGAATATTTTTTTTTCTGAAACAAAATTCTTGACAGGGTAGGCTACAAATGTTATAAAATTACAAATGCAGTCCAATGGTTTCTTTATGAAAGAGCATTTGTAGCCTGTAAAAGAAGCATTGAATTTTAACTTTACTTCTATTCACTGCGCATTGTGGAAGCAGACAGCCTGGCAAGACTTGTTGCAAGGTGAACTGAGAAGTTATGATAATACAAAGTTGCAGCAACCTCGACTCTAGGAAGGAAATGCATTGAAGAACTCCCGTTCAGTCTACAGCTTGTGTACTGTATAGACTGATTAATAAATAAATCTTTGATTCTAGATAAGTTCGTTTCATGTTTATCCTTAAATAAATATGGCTGTCGTTCGATACGTTCATATCTTTGACGTGGCCTTAGGAACTTCATATTTTTTACATATAAATATATTCTCCACTCGCTTCGCTTGTGTTTGTCAGTGTAATTTGAATAAGGCAGCAATTATCATAGGTAATGACCTACACGAGGTCCTGTTTGTATGATGGTTGTAAGGTTTTCCGTTTTAAAATTTAAAATGTACACCCACTCACAAAACTCCGAAAAGGAATAGGGTTTGAGGAATAATTTTTCCTCTAAAACTTGATTTAACTATCATGGAATTACTATAAATGCATCAATGAATTCAAGTAAAAACAAAATAGATCTTCCAACTTTTCACACAACCACTAGTTAGAAACTTAGATTTTATTAGCTTTGTTTCCGCGAATTAGAACTGACACAAATACGAAGAACATTAGGAAATCATCGATTTAAAAGATTCAAAAACTGAAAACGTACATAATTGAGTTGAAATAAGTTTTGATGCAATCACTCCGTTAATTTGTAGTTTTCTATCTTTAATATTTTGAATTTAAAAGGAGAATTTAACAACCGATGTCAAATTCTAACTTAGATTCTGTAAAAACTCGTATATTATACATTTTTATTAAAATCGGACTGTACATAGAAATGTATCAAAATTGTGTGGTTTTCTTCCGAATTTGGGCAACTTGATTACTATCACCTGAAAATTCGATATCAATGCCTTAGAAAAAAAAGCAAATGTAAAGTACTTAATTGAAATTATACGTTGATTTAAAAAAAGACGTTATTTTGAGTTTTAATTAAAACAGCTAATGTAAAGGGTTGAGTAAATCGATCCACAAAATTTACAAAATTAATCCAAAATATTAAATTTATCATCACAATTTAAAAATTTCCTAATCGATAATTTTATCTTCTCAATCGATTTGACCAGTTAACACAATAATTAGGCTACTGTTGTGGTTGAGATAAATGTTGAACCTGATTTGCTTCTTTTCCAATAAATATAAAAATCTTTAATAGCCTTCACAATAATTTACATGACAAAATCTCAGTAGTCTAATGGTAACTCATTAGTGCAGAAAAATCATCAGCTGTTTTTTTATTATGAACGAATCAGTTGTTAGTTGTATTTTATGATTAGTGCGTTTATGTTTGTGAATGGATGATAGTTTGTTAGCATTTGTACAATATTAACAAAATTGTTTATTACCGCAAATAACAATGAATCATCGTTTCTGTTCTAGTATTTAATTTGTTGGTTTGTTGCACTACTTCACATTAGATTATGTGTATTCTCTCCACTTATTTTAAATGGATTATTTAACAAACTTTTGAAAACTTATATGGAAAAGTAAATCAATTTGTTTATTTAAGTAATTGAACCAACCAGGGTCTAAAAATATTCGTAGATTCAAAGTAATTTTACAGTTTATAACAAAAAATAATATTTAGAAAATTAAAACTAGTATGACTACGAAAAAGCTACGAAAGATCAGTCTATAATTTTAAAATGCAGTTTGTTTAGCAATTTTATAAAGTTAAGAAATGACAAACCACGTTAATAAAAAAATGTATGCCTACCACTACTTCCTTTCCTTTTCCAGTTGAACTAAACTTTTTCTCAGTCTAAACTAAGTTGTGTTCCTATTTAAAGTTTTCCCATGGAAAATTTTAAATCGTTTATTTTATATGTAAAATTAGTTAGTTCTATTGTTCCTTGTTGTTTAAAGGCAGGAAAAGTCGCGACTTTAAACAATAATAAGCGGAGACGATTATTAAATGAATCAAGTGGCTTTAATATTTCGTTTGTAATTTCTCCTTTTGGTAAATGAGTTATGATTACTTCGATTAGACACAAAAAAACTATTTAATACAAATAATTGATTTTTAATAGCATGAGACGATTTTAATAGCATGAGCCTTATCAAAGGACGTTTTAATTTAATTCTTAGATGTAGAAAAAATCAATTAATTGCTTCCTAAACATCTATTTTTTGCAAGCTACACTAATTTATGTAGTAAAAAATAAAAAAGTAGACGACTTTTGGTCAGTATGTTTGTGCCAGGAATAAATTGCTCATCAAATAATTGTCCTTCTGTCATTGAACTGACTACGGGTGAACGGGACGAAGCGGACAAACAAAGAAGCAGACCAGTTGCACAATCCCCGCCACGTGATTAAGGTTGAAAAACAGGAGAAAAAGTACAAGAATTCTAAAATAGGAATGTTCACCGTTTTGTTTATAAATAGAAATTGTTAACGAAGCTCTTTTCTGAGGAGATTCCAACTGTATCAGGTCGTCGACCGGTGTCCGGTTTGAACAAAGATCATGCAAATACAAGGTCCTGCATCTCTCTAATCTGGTTTCTATTGAGATAACTTTCTGCACTTGTTTACATTCTATGATGAAGTTGTGACCTTGTGGGCATTTATTGAGACTCAAAATTGTATTTTGTGATAGTGACTTTTGCTAATGAAATCAAGTAATGTGTTAAAACGATATAAAAACTGTTTTTTTAAATTAATTAATAGGCGACACTCTTCATTGCAACATTACCTAATTGTTAATTCAAAATTATAACAAAAAAAAAATTTCGACGGAAAACCAATTCGTCAACTGTCTCTCAGTAGCAAGGATTCATTCTCAGTAAATTCGATTTGGAATAAAGTAATAGGTACAAGTTGAACATTTAATTAATTATTAACTAATCACTTCTCGCGAAAACAGGACAGAAGTCTGCCTTTATAAGCTAGATTTAATTATAGAGTCTACTGGCTAATTTGTGCGAACCGGCAAGTCAAATCAAATAGCTGAGGTGAATGATCTCGTCTCTATATATATAATTATCAGCGCTTTCTACCTTCTGTTGTAATGATAGGCTGAAAATGTTGAAGATAATTTGCATGTTATATACGTCTCTTACAAACATGACTTGAATCTCTGTCTCAACTTAAGTTGAATCTGTGGTCATGTTTGCTTTGTATGATGTCTGTTTAAGCAATTATCAGACGTAGGTTATTTGTAAAATATTCAGAATTATGTAATTGTGGACCAAGTTTCAAAATTATTTTAATAATACACGATGGAATTAGGTTTCCTACTCTACCAAGCATGTTAAAAAAGGAAAAGCTTATTATGCGAGGTCAAATAAGTCTTAGTACTAAATAAATATTTTGAAAATGTAATTCATGAATATTCGATGACGAGTGTGTTAATTCTTATTTACAATATTTAATAATAATAATAATAATAATAATAATAATAATAATAATAATAATATAAAAATAATAATAATACTTTAAAAAGTAATCCATTTTCTACTTTTATTTTTTTCAGACAATAATTAACAATAAAATAATTGAAAGTATTTTAAAAAGTAACTTTTTTATCGTAAGTTATCTAATTAAAAATATATAATATATATATTATTGAAATGTATGTTTTTAGAACTGTTCTTAAAACATAAATTTTATAAATGTAGATATTATTTTTTATATTATACGCATTACTTTTGAAGCTATGGTTGAAATAAATGTATTTAAATACAAATTGAGAACTCACAATACCTACATGCTTCCATATTAAAAGTAAAATCGTAAAACTTAATTTTATATAGTTGAAAGTTATTAACAAATATACTACGAATAAACTAAATTTAGACAACCTATTAGAATGTTAGGTATGGGTTGAATTTTTAAAAACTGTTTTAAGGCAAAAAGAAAATGGATGAGAGTCTCCTTTGTAGAGGAATTTTGCAATTGATGTCAGGGAAATCCACTTTTCAGATTAAAAATTTGTATTCTTTCTTTAAATAGAAATCCGAAATTATTGTCGAGTTTACTTCTTTGTCTGAAAAATATTAGATAACATAACCCCTCGCACGAAATTTTTTTATTCTGCACTTTTGATACAGTTCTAAAATAGATTAAATTTTTGTACAACCTTCCACATTTCAAGTGGAATATTAACAAACAAAAATTAAAACTTGTTTGAATTTTTTCGATAATTAGAACCAAAATAATTTTATTTAGAAAAACAAAATATAGAAGACATGAAAATAAGCTGACGCTTCCATTAAAGCTCCACGGCCTTAAAATCATTAACAATATGAAGTTTCTCTTGGTATCACTGAATTTCAATCGATTAAAATTTCTAAAAAAAAAAAATTCTGATTCTAAAGCATTATTTGACGAAGAAAATGCACATATTGTTCCAATTTTTATTTGTTAACTTCTATAGAATTCCTATCATATTGGACCGCATCATGAAATGGACATCATCCTTGACATAGTAGATGGGCATATCATAAACTGGTATAAGATTTGAGAATTCGGTGAGTGTGTACGTGTTCATAAATATAACAATAACTATCGGATGAATTGTCAGATTTTGATGAAATTTAAATCATTAAATTGAGTATTACAGCTGTAATACTTTGTAAATAAAATAAGAAAATTGATATTAGATTAGTAATATTTTTAAATATGGTAATATTAATAAATCCGGCAGAACTCTAAAACATTTAAAAATTAATATTTACTTTTGAATGTCTCCAAAACCTTCGTAGAATTTTCGTTGGTTTGAACATTTTTGAAATACTGATCTTTTGATGTATTGATCAGTAAACCAGTGCTTAATTGAACGGTTTTTAACAAATAACTTTATTAGAAATATTTCTGCAACTTTATTAATAACATAACCTTTCATCAATAATCGCAGACCGTCTTCTAAGTTGGTAGTAATATACATAATTTAAAGTAATAATAAATTCATTTTGAAAATTTTTTATTTGTAGTTAGAAACTTCTAAAATTTGATGTTAAAAATGAAATTTGTGTTATTGCTTTATTTCTGAAAGACGTTTAAAAAAAGTATCTCAGACGTTTTTATTACTTAAGTTACAATAAATTAATTTTATAGTGCCATACTTTACTGCCATGCCTCATACATAGACGTAGACAAACCCTTCCATTTAATACGTTGTCACATGAAGATTTTACTAAATTTCCTTCTAATCATGTTACGCAAATAATCTTTTCTAGACCACCCTTGAAATCTCTCCACCTTGAGAGTTTTCTCAACATGACTTCGCAATCTGTTGGGAAGATGAGCAAACATGGGCTAAACCACTCTACTTAGGCCTGAAGGTTTACTTTGCTAAAAACTAGTCATCATCAGGGTTCTACTGACCGTATTGGGAAAGGTTATTCCGCTAAATTCCGTTCATTAAATTATATTAACTATATATAAGTCCAAGTAACACTTTAATAACAGCTGTTTCTCTGTCAGATGTTGGTATATTTGCAGATTTCTCCTTTATGAAAGTAATGGGTTGATAGTATAGTCGGCTGTCAGCAAATTGACTCCAGAGGTCGAACACACCTCCAATTAGTGTTTAAATCTTGAGATTATTGTTGTTAATTGGTATTTTAAAGCGAGGCTAAAATATTTAGACTTAATTATAAAAGATTTATTTGTTAAAATGAAATGAGTTTGGTGATTAAAACAAAAATTCTATAAATATTTACAGTAACCACCCTCTCTCTACAAACAGTAGGGAAGTAAGTTCTCGACACGCGCACAGCTTATGTGCTTTTGTTATGGTAATAAGCGCGTTAAGCATACTAAACAAAGGCAAATTCGTTCTCATTTTTACATTTAGATTTCCTGGATACTATTCATAACTCTTTTAATCAGATATTGGAATAATTCAAGAATACAAATAAGGGTGCCTTTTCCAGTAGAAACATTATAAACACAGGAAGGTAGTTTCAATTATATGTTCAGCATCTTAACAAATAAGAACAAATAGATTATAATTAGACACTTAATAATAATTAAGGGTCTAATAATAATTATGACCTCCCAATTAATAATAATAATTAATTTATTATTATTATTAATTAATAATAATTAATTATTAATTAAAATTTGGGTTTAATTTGTTTTGATTATTTGTTAGGGTCTGTATTCAAGAATACAGATAAGGGTGCCTTTTCCAGTAGAAATATTATAAACACAGGAAGGTAGTTTTAATGATTTGTTCAGGGTCTTAATATTCATGGAGTACCAAGTTATAAATGTTTTTAAATGGTCTCGTATTGTTTAGTTCAAGTTGATCCCTATTGGACAAAATTTAACTCCGAACAACTTTACAGGAGTGCTTCACTTTTGTTGCGATTGAAACCATAACTGAAATACTTGGACTTTGTAGTTAGCAAATTGGCATCAGAAGAAGATTTTAGTGAAAATGGCATTGAAGTTCTGTACAGGATATCTAAATTGTATTGATTTGATTTTATTGTAGACAGCTCTGAACATAAAAGTTATTGTAGCTTAAGTTGTCGATACTTCGATAGTGGAAACATTTTGCTATGTATTAAAATAATTAACTGTGTAAAGATTTGGTAGTAAGTTTCAATAATAAAGTGATTGATTCCCCATTTTATTAATTTTCAATCAATTTGTCAATATTTTATTACGTATATATATAACATTCTGTAATAAAAACTGATAAGTACATTTTAAATTAATGTTTGTTTCTGTGTTTTGTTTGCCTTAATAGGATAAATAAATATACAAATTTGACTCGACAATTGTATTTCTTCAAACCTATTCAATGTTGTCCTATATTATATCTATTAAAGTTGACATTTGAATGACTGCTTAGTGTCAATGTATTTGTTTTGTTTGTCGCGTGATGAAGAGTGAATATGATCATTGTTGCGTACTTCCGCTACAACAATTATATTTAACCTTTATACTTCCGAGTTGGACATTGTTAGAGGAATAATTCATATTTATTATGCTTAATATACCATTACAGTACATATACATTTTCAACTAGGAAATATATTTTCCTCATCAAACTGAACAGATATATATATTATATATTAAAAGTCTCAACAAATTAGAACATTCATTTTTAACAAATTTTATGGTAAAAAATAAGTTCATGTTAAAAAATAAGGTAAAACTTATTAAAACTAACATGATACTTATTATCACTAGACATTGAATATAATATTAGTTTTAAATAAATTTATAATTATATATGAAATATCATTATTTGACTTCTCTAAATCGTCAATAAGTTTCTAATTTTCAAATTTAGTGCAAAATTCTATCTGTTAGAGATATTGTTTAACTTCTGAATTCCGTGTATCATTTTTATTTGCCACCATTTAAAATCTTTATTAATAATAAGTCAGTTATTTTTGAAATTAAAAAAAAAAGTTATCATCATCTGAAAGATAAACAAAAAACAACAAAATATATTTATGCAATTTGTAGTTTTGAGAAAATAAATAAACTTCTTACAGGATATGAAAGCCATTTTCAAATAACTTTACGTATAAAGCAATGACAAATTTGATTAAGACCAGTTTGTTATTAAACTAAAAATAATCTATAACTATAGTAGCCTCAAATTAAGATGTCAGTTGTTTTAAATGTAAACAGATTTTAACGAAGTTTAAACTAATGCTAAAACTAAATAATTACCAGAACTTCAATCAAACTTGCTTTGCCTTTAGAATGTTGACAAACGTGTTCGGTTATAAGTTGTTTAAAATTCTTTCACACCCAAATTATTACAAAATTTATATAAAAAACCTATATTTAAAAAGGTTTTTAAAGCAACAGCAGAACTATGGGAATTAATATTCTTAGTAAATAAGGTCAGTTAATAATATTGGGTGACTTTTATTTTGCATGCATTAATGTTTTGTTAGTCTCATATTATCATCTAAAATACAAAACCTTTTTGAAAAAAGTTAAATAAATTATATTTACAGAGTGTTCAGAAAATATTCACCAAACTTTAAGTGGTGATTATAGGGGTCAAAATAAAGAAAAAAGTTCCTATAAAGATATTACTGGAAATGTTTCGTTTTACATCAGTCAGTCATTTTGCATTTCTTGAAAAATAATTATACAGTTTGAAATTTTTAAGATTTCGAGCCAAAATTTAGTGTACACATTTTTCATGCTATATTTTTATTAGTGTGTCAAGAATCAGAACATAATTTTATAAATGATGACTCTTTGGAATTTTTAATATGGAATATCTTTAAAACTATTTACCTTACTCAAATGTAAACGGCCACCATTTTGAAAATTTATGAGATCAAGCTAATCAACCGCTGGATAAAAAATATTTAACAAAATTTTGACTCAAAATCTTAATAACTTCAAGAAGCCATAATTATTTTAAAATAAACGAAATGATGGAAAACGAAGCGTTTCCGGACAAATGTTTATAGGAAGTTTTTTCTTTATTTTTACCCTAAAGCTTGGGACGATATTTTCTGAACACTATATACTACAAGTAGAAAGTTGGATCATAAGTTTTTACATCAAATATCCACCTATGTGATAACCACTACTTTCTGTGATACTCAATAAAACACATTTGTATTTAAATTTTATCTTGAAAGATTTATGCATATCTTTAGGGTATTACATTTCTCTTTTGCATAAAGCTTCACGTTTAGACTATTTAAATTCGATTTTCGTTATTAAACACATAGATTTGTTACAGGTTTTGCGTTTCAAAGTTGGTAATTAAACAACTGCAATAGAAAGTTATAAAATGTGTATTTTTAGTAGGCCTATTTAATACTGAGACAGATAAAATAGCAGAACGGTTTAATTAAGAAAAAGATAGAATAATTAATACAGTGTTTCTAGTTGAAAATTGTTAGAATACTATTACATAAAAGGAGTAGGCTAATTTACATACAAACCCAGATCGATAGGCTAGGAAATATATTTATATAGCTCGACAATAAATTGCTTTAAGATAAGATCAGAAAGTATAGTATTACAACTTGGAGAGATAAGATCTGAGAGGAAGAGAATTTACTTATTTACCAGTAGAAAGCTTTATCTTTAAGTTATCCCTTAAAGAGAGTTGTTGCTGGGCAAGTTATATTTTTATAATAATAACTCGACGGGTTAACTGGTTGTTTCTTCAGAGACTTTAACGAGTGGTTAAGAACGCGCATGACTCGGTGAATGCTGTTATCGACATTTGGTTATCCACATACTATAAGCATAATTTTTAAGCTTATTGAAAATGTAATAGTCAAAGAGGGAGAGAGAAAAAACAACGATACGTATTAAAAATTCACTGTGATTTAACACTCATCTTTAATTTCAAAAACTTATTTTTATTTTACAATATATTTTTATTTTAGGTTATTTAATTGTTAAATCTTCAGTGCTGGTTGGTATGGTTCTTGTCTATATTTGTACCTTAAAGTAGTTAGATAGATGGTGGTATTGCCCTAAAACGGGAGCCAACTGATTTTTTAAACAATTTTAATAATTAGTTTTTTGATATTTCAAACAATTCATGAAACAAGTAATTGGACCAGGAAAGGAAAAATCCTAATTAATGGATAAAACAGTTAAAAATAAAAAGTCAAACTATATAGAAATATAAAAAAATATAATAATTATTTAAACACAACCAATGGCAATTTTTCATCCTTAAAAAAAATTTAAAATGAATTTTAAATATTTTTAATTAAGTTTTTAAATAATTTTTTATCCAAATTCGAAACAAAAGTCTTCAGTAAAAACGTTTTAGAACCATCTAATTCAACACTCATGGCGCAACAAATTTTAGATTTTATTTCTATAAAACTTTTTTCCCCACTTATGATACTCTAACTAAAAAGTGTTCAGGATGTAAGGAATAAAAATGAATAGATAATTTTTATTTTGATAATAAGGTAAAATGGTTATAAGGTCATTACAGATTTTGTAAATAATGCCACAATGAAAATGTCATAGATATTATGTCAAAAATACTACTTTTTAATCTTAGTAAATTAATTTGTAAATAGTTTTTATTAAACACCAAACTTGTAGAAACGGTACATTTTTTAAAATCTTATTATTTTATATTACTCATTAAATTGTTTTCTTATTAATAACAAACTAAAATTGCATCCCAACAAAACAAAACGCAAAACCAACATAATCGAGTTGTATACATATTTGTAACATTTTAGTTCTAAAAAAACTAAATGGTTTTGTTCACAAACAAAATGAACAACGTGAATATATAAAGTTAATGAATTAATACTGTAGAATGTTGGATTAACAGCGGTTATGATGTTTGCTGTTTGAACAAATAATAATGACAATAACAATAATAAATTAACAATGAAATTACAATGTACATTAACATTGAGTTAAACGATGATATAGGAACGATGATTATGTAGATGTTTATTATATTTGTAGGGACTATTACAATTTAAAAGTTAGTCCACACTACTACATCGGATATGTTATAAATGGGCAAATAGTCTTTTTTGTGGATACAATTATTTGCGATTAATTCCTAAAGTTCTTCTCAAAGTTATTAATTAAAGAACTTACGTGGTGCTATAATTAATTTAATGCTTTTAAGGCTGACAACAGGTGTGGTTTTACAGTTAAAGTTACAATAACAATATAAAATCACATTTATTTAAGTTAAAAATTGAGACATTGAGGGAAATTTACATTATTTTTAAACATTTAACTTGTGAATTATATTTTTGGCGTTGTTAACAAAACGCATTTCAAAATAAGAGAACAACATTATCTAAGAAGTACTTCAACTAACCTGGGACGATTTTTTGGGATTTCATCTCTTTTTAAACAAATATAGTCAGTAGTTTTGGAAAAAAGTATGTATACGCGAAATAACCACCCGAGTTTCTATTAATATTATTTTAAAATTAATTTTTAGTTTTTATAATTAAGTCATTAAAGTTTTTTAAAAGTAAAGCTTGTTATATTAGTGATTAAAAAATCATAGAGTATGTCTAAAATATTGTTTTAAAATTTGCTTTTTATTTTGTTTTAGGGAGAAAGGAACGAAGAATATAAGGTTGGATGTGGTTTTGAAGTCTTCTGGATACATAGACAAAACTTCAATCATGAGTTCATTCTAATTACGGCTCCTCACAGGTTTGGAAAGTCAATCAACACGGACATGATAAAGAAACAGGTTACCGGAAAATGATACGAAAAAATACAACTTTTTTTTTCTGAGAGGGTAATTTTTCTTGAAAATTGTTTTGGTAACTATCCAGTGGTTTACTAAAATTTTAAATATCTTAGTTGTAATAATAACAAGTTTCTATGTAGCTTTAAGAATTTGGTATTACATGAGTTCCGTAGACATGATTATTCATTAAGTAAGTAAGAAAACGGAAATATTTTTTGTAAGAAGATAGATAATGATAAATTAGATGCAACAAATTTAATACAAATTTAATAAAAAGAACACAATATGTATCAAATTTACTCAAAAAATAATTTTAAATAAACACTACATTAAAAAGTACAATACTAGTAATTTTTTTTCCGTTTAATTTGTTTTTGAGAAATGTGTAAGACAGAACGGTAGAACGACTCGCAGCGTTTTTTTAAAGCGTTGCTAAAATACACAGTTTTTGAAATTAGAGGTGATAAATAAGATTTGTTTTACAAAGCTTTTGAATGTGACTCATGATCACAATATGTATTTTACCCTAAATTTGTGAGAAATAAAACATTTATTTGCATTATTACAAATTTAAGAAATAACACGGAAAAACTGTATTGTATTGTATTTGATCCAAATGACTAGTCTAAACTCAAGTTGAATAAACTATAACACTTTAATCTTACTCAAAGGCAAAGTGGAGTTTATTTTCTTAGTCTTAGACTCATATCTTATACTTAATTAGAGTACAGTACTACAGGTTACTAAAGTATGTGTTAATGCTAATGACAAGCTGGAGTTAGGTTGGCGCCAACTCCACGGAGGTCGTCGTGTTTACGGAAGTATTGAGTCGGGTTAAGATAGGATTTGCACAACCTTTCACTCCTCAGGCGGTACAGGCCGTGTACCCGTCTCATAATATGGCCTACAAAGAGAAAAGGTAGTACCAAGCCAAAAGGAATAATTTTTTCCAAGAAATCTTGTAAATGTCAGTTTCTTTATGGAATGATGTAATGTGTCAGCCGAAGCGGTATAGACATAAATAAATACTATGGAAAATTATGACTAAAAACACTTTCAGATATAAAAAAATAAACTTTCGTGTAAAATACTGTCCAAATATACGCCAAAAAATATTTGCCGTATTTCACATTTTACAAACACTCACCCGTTTCCAAAATCTAATAAAGCCCAACCAAAACAATATCAGTCCGGTAGTAGCCAAGAAAGTGAAAATGAACCGTAAGGAAAATATAGATTTAATTAGGGCTTAACTTGTTCCATAAAAACGCATTCAGTCTAAATCTATTTAATTGAAATCGACTTTTTTTGATGGCGGTTAAGGTTAATTAAAGTTTTTTGACGGCGGTAAGGTAAATTGAAGTTTTTTGACGGCGGTAAGGTTAATTAAAGTTTTTGACGGCGGTAAGGTAAATTAAAGTTTTTTGACGGCGGTAAGGTTAATTAAAGTTTTTTGACGGCGGTAAGGTTAATTAAAGTTTTTTGACGGCGGTAAGGTTAATTAAAGTTTTTTGACGGCAGTAAGGTTAATTAAAGTTTTTTGACGTCGGGTAAGGTCAATTAAAATATTTTGATGGCGGTAAGGTTAATTATATATATATATTTTTTTGCCTGGCAGCTACCACAAAATTTTGAGTTATCGAAAAAATGGAAAAAAGTTCCAAGATAAGGCCAATATACACGGGATAATAAATTTTATTAAAATTGGTTAATAAATCAATTTAAGTTCAGAATACGGATTTCTCCTTTACTGGAATTTGTCGCTTTTACCACCACCAGATATCAATTTACTTTCTTCAATTCATGGTCACAGTTGTCAACAGAAACGTCATTTCACTTTAAAAGTTAAGTGAGCAATTCAGTCGAACACGTACAAGACACTAGATAGAGATGAAAAGTCTTAAAAACTCTGTGATGAGCGTGTTGGAGGTCATTCAGTCCAAAGTTTGTAATACTCGAATCAAGCTGGGAGTTAATTTGTATCGACTCTTCAGGAAATATTAATTAGAATTAGGTGATAAGTAATTGCGGATTCTTCGAATAGGGGTACATCTTAACTAGTTCAGAGGTTTTTATTCCTCCCTCCCAAAGGTGGTAATAACCTGTAATCAACCTGAAAGAAGTATTTTTTGTTTCCTTTGACGCTTTTGATACATACACGACCAAATAAATTAGAATGACTCCAATATACATAATTAAAAAATATACATAAATAAGAACTACCTACTATAATGCAACGGAATCAACGAGGGTGTGAGAATGCCAAGCAAGTTCTGTTTCTGATAAGGTGTAGATGACTAAATTTGAACGCGGAAGTAACAGCTGGCAGGCGGTTCTTCAGGTCACAACCATTCATCAATCATTAAAATCTTCGTCAACAATTGGACTCCCCGAGGTAATGCATCCGCAAAAGGTCGTTGGGTCGACGACATATTGAATTGGAAACGAGCTTATTATTTGTCAGGAAAAGACTCAAGGTAGTAAAATAACATGTTATATTCATCAGATTGTTTTTGCATTATCGATGTGGCTAAACTTTCAATGTTAGTTTCGGTGTATACAGACAAAATAAAAGTGTTAACGTTGTTTAACGCCACTATAGAATCTGGACAATCTATACCTCCACTTTGTATGTGCTCTATAACTTGGCTGTAAATATGTGTAGGTTAGGTTTATGTAGATCATATTTGGTTTCATTGTATTATAAATTACTGATAGCTTTTTACATAAAGTATCAAATACTTGTATGGAACCAAAATGTGAGAATTGAAAACAGCATTTAACTGATTTTCTAAGCAATGAAGTAAGTATGAATGCTAAGAACCGACAAATGGGTAGAAAAAGATGAGTTCATAGGTTAATTTTACCAATATGATGGTCTTCAGTTCCCTTTAACTAATATAAATTGACGACTAACATTTTTTAATTATAGAATATTAAAGATTCATCCTATACTAGTCAAAATGAATGAACCTATTTGTAGGAAGTAACAAATCTGTTTCATTCATTGAATTTAAAATTTGAAAACGTTGAATCACCTGACAAATTTCACTAACTGACATTGATTGCCCACAGTGAAGAATTGTAGTTAGTGGTAATCTCTAGCGCAGTTACATTTTTCTGGTTCTCTAACTTTAGGAAAGTAATTTTTATAAATGACTGTCTGCTTGAAAGGTCATAAAGATTGAAGAACCTGGAGCCTAAAATGATACTTGAAAATATAAGAAACGTAACTGAAAATTACGGAGAATCTTCCATAAGGTAAAAATTAAAAATATATTATTCCTCAGCAAAACGCGTTATCAGTGAAATCGCTCGATTTCAAACTAAACGTTTTGATCGTTATGACTCTAAAAATTTCTCGTCTTGGGATTATCAAGTACTTACAAGTATCGAAGGTAAAAAGCAATGTTTTGGTTTGAGTATGAAGAACTACGAGGATATTAACTGGGACGAGTTACTCATATGAGTGATTAGAGAATAATTCCTTTTTACTCTCCCTATTTCTCTCTGTCCATATATATAACAATGGTATTAAGAAGAAAATCAATGTTTCGATTTTTTTGTTTTTTTTGTCAGTTTTGTACTTTTTAAAGGCCAACAAGTGAGATAGTACAATATTATTTTCCGATTAGAAATGAGTCAATATCTTAACTAGCATAAATTTATTTATAAAAAATTAACATTTCTTCCTTTCATATTTGTGATGTTGATCAAACAACGTAGCACTTATTAGGAGATTAGAGTTCTATTGTCTCCTGTACTCTCTGAAGACAAAATATATCTTCTTATTTCCAACTCTGTGTTAGTTTCTAAAGCGATGGTTATCTTTGAGGAAGGTTATCTAAATATTTTATAGCAGCTCGTACCTTATCTTGAATACCTATCTGATTGTCTTCCCATAAAATGCTAAGTTTACAACTTCTAACCACATTTTTCTCCTTTCAAAACTTATATATTACGTCACGTACATTATCTCGAAAACTTCCACAGCTTTCCTAATCTGTGTATTTGTTGCTTTCTGTACACACAAATAAAAAATATCCGGTTCTTGATTGTTGACAGATTTCCGTTAATTTAAGTTATTTTTATGATTGACATGTTAGATGGTAAATAAAAATATATATTAGATGGAGTGAACGACTCTCATATAACTTATGAATTATCCTCTCCTGATATCCATTCATAATTAAAAATTACGAAATCCGTACAACGAACGTTTTAAAGATAAGAATAATTAAGTGATAACTATAATTTTATAAGACTTACCGTTTACTTGTGTCTGCCATACAGCATCTCCAACACCCCAAAGCCCGGAGATGGTGAAGAAGATGAGTGGAGAATTGGGATGCGGCCTCCAGTGCAGAAGTACTCCGACGAGAGCAGCATGAACCAAGGCGCCGAGGAACATAAGAGGACTTCTTCCTACGAACTTCATGATAGAACCAAAGAGGAGTGAACACAGAGCGTTGACCACTCCAAAACAAATCATGACGTATCCTACCGACGGAATTCCAAGAGCACATGATACGTATGCCTGTGAATAGAAAACAAAAGGTCAATTAAAATGTTTACATTTCCAGGATAACATATTACATGTAAGTTGACTACAAAGGTCGAGTAAACATACAATATTAAAAATGCATTTAGGATTTTCCCTTCAAATAAAGTAGACTAATAATATATATAATAATAATATAGCTATAACAACATAGGCTATATAAAAATAAAAAATAAATATTTTATTAACAATTAACATTCGTTAGCACCCTATAAATTAGGAGCTCGTAATGCTATTGTAAAAAAATGTCCCCTTCTAAAATATTCTTTATTTAAAATTCTTTAAATACATTTTCTAAAATAGTTTCTATGCTCTTCATGAAAAAGAAAAAACAAACATTATTTTCTTGATGTTTCAAATTTAAATTGAATAATATTGTGACATTAGAATGTATGCAGCTGACCGACTATAAGCCTAGTTAAAATTATTATGTTGATCACACAATGAAATCCGGTTAATACTAGATTTAATCTGTATCTTTAATATTGCTTTAAATGATGGAAAAATACTGATTTTTAATTGTTAAATTGCTTGGTTATCATCGCCTTAAAAAAAAAAAAGAAGGAAGGGAGATAATATAAAGAATAGTGAAATATCGTCAGAGACGGAAGAGAGGAAGAGTTAGTAAAGAGAGACTTAATAGGAAAGATGAAGGAGAAGGATCTAATCTAAGACTACGTGAAAAAGGTGTAGATCCAAAACGTCCCTGCTTTTACCTTTGCATTTTGTATAGAAGATGGAAAGGAAAATCGCTTGTACCTTTTTTTTAGGCGCTACATTTTAGCAAAATTTTATCTTAATCGTAATTTTGAGTTTTGGTCCAGTGTTCAAAGGAATAGACCAATTTTGATCAAATTCTATATGTGAGTATATTTTGTGGGAAATATCTTGAAAAAAAAATTGAATTTTTATTCAATAACTAAAAATATGTAGGTATATATAAATCGGAGGTTCTAAGTGCAAAACTAAAAATTCCGATTTACTCAAAATCAGGTCTAATTATATATATATATATATATAAATTGAAAGATTATTGACATAAGCAACTTGACGCACAAGCAGAGCATATTTAGACTCTATTTAATTGTTTATACAAATGTTTTTAGAGTTTAAATATAAGGTTCGCGGTCCATGGTTCACTGTTTAACTACAGAACTGACATTTTCCTCAGCAAAATACTTTAGTGTGGTTTTGTCCATACAATTAGTGCAATATTTGCGTAACATTTATTTTATCACCTTAGAATATTAATCAGTTTTAGAAATTGCTTTTTAGTTCAAATTAGAGTTGTAAGGAAATAATCCCATTAACTAATATTTAAAAGCAAATATTGGCACAAGAAGATGATAGAGACTTAGTGATTGAAACGTCATCTTTTTATAAATAAAGTGTTCTTGTGGAAAATTGTGCTTTCTTTCATTGAGTTTTGAAGTTCACAAGTGTTTCAAATTTCAATTGAATAACATTGTGAATAATAGAGTGTCTGTAGCCGACCGACAATAAGCCTTATTAAAATTATTATGTTGATAACACAATGAAATCCGGTTAATACTAGATTTAATCTGTATCTTAAATATTGCTTTAAACCATGGAAAAATACAGACGTTAGAGAGAACGTTGTCCCAATACACGCGGAGATGTAGCCTACTTGGTACTAAACCACCATTAGCTTTGTTTAATTAACTACTCATTGCCAGTTAATTAAGTTCACATGACAGTTGAACTTTACTTATTTAGCTGGCATACTTTTGTAAAAAATACTAAGACACAACTTTTATCGAATTAATTCGTAATGAAGAAATTCGAGATATTGTGGGTTTCTTCGTGAAAACATGAGACCACGGCCACCGAGATCTTATCCATTGAAGAAGTTTGACTCTAATTTTATATCACTATATTAAGTCGTAATTGTTGTCTAATTGCTAAAATTTAGAATGTACTAATGATTATATAAATCATTGGACGAGTTTATCAAGAAATAACAAAACTGTTAGCAGATTTTAAAATGTAAAAGCGTGGTTTTTCAAAGATTTTTTTGCCCTTACGTCGTAACAATAGCGAAATTTATACAGTTTTTAAATCTGCGTCTATTGAAAGTCAAATCCATTTTCTACGACAAAATTAATAAAGTTGTTGGTAATTTCTTGAAAATTTAACTTCGAAATTTGAGAAAAATCCACAGAATTTTAGATGTTTTAGTCAAATTTAGCAAGTAAGCTATATTTTACTATTTGTTGAATATAATAATTATTATAAACAAATAGTTGTACATTTAAAAATGGTAGTCGTTTCAGTTATTATTTTTGTTTAGCTATGCAATAAGTTGTTCTCTTTGTGGTTTAGGTATTGCGTGATTGTGGTTCGGTGATGTGTTTATTTTAATACCAAGATCGAAGTTGAAATTAATTTTTCATCTCTTAAAATTCAAAATAGCGATAAGATTTTATTTATTAATAACTAAAAAACATAACATAAAAGGTGTAAAAAAACATCAATTTTATAATTAATAATAATTTTTATTCGTAGATTTTGTTAGTCATAGAATAGAATATGAATAATGGGATAATTTCATTATGGTAGCAGTATGAAACATTGTATTGGAAAAACAAACACAATATTTAGTAAATTCTACAATTTTATTGAGTCTTGCCGACAATGGTTTCGCCAGCAACGGCATTTACAAGGCAGCTTAACAAAGACTGGTCGGCAAGACTCAATAAAATTGTAGAATGTACTAAATATTGTGTTTGTTTTTTCATTAAAATGGAGTTCTACCAAGTACCTTCGGTCAATAGTGTAAATCGTATGTATGAAACATTGTTTCGGAAGTTCCTGCTTATGAATCTATAGCTTAGTGGTCTGTATATATTAATATTATGAGTGAGAATGTAATTGGGCAGAAACAGTAAAATAAAAGGGGGTTGCCTGCCTGGTATTATCGAATAAACTACTGATAATATGTTGATTGGAAATAAAATACAAAACAAAGGTCTATAAATAATTCCTTTGTTATATTGGTACGACTACATATGCAGACACTTATTATTAAAGAATTCAACATTGGGGCTATTTCTAACATTTTTATTGTGGCCTGTATAATTAACTAGGAGGAAAACTTTACACAAACAATAAATTTCCTCGAAGTATTGTTGGGCTGGGCAGGATAGACGCCCATGCTGGCTGGGTTGTACATTCTTGGAAGTGGCCTTGAACAGAGATAGTAACTGGTTTAGCGGATCGCGAAGGCCACAACTGCACCCTCGTCCCGTGCAAAGCAACGTGGTTTTACAGAGCGAATTTATTGTATGTCATAATAATAATGTACCATTCTCATGATCCATAGTTCAGATTGATGTGTGAACGTAGAATGTAAACTAGTTCTCAGGCATGTGTCCATTTTCAATAAATCATGTCCAGTATAACAATGTACAAAGATAGTAGTCACAGGGTGTTTGAGATAGAGTTCCCTTTGGATTGTTTGAAACAAAGGAAACTTATTCTTCTTTGGTGCTTTGTTTCGAAAATTTTAATTATTGTTATGAACACAATTCACACATTTTCTTTCGTGGCCATCGATCAAAATTAAAAAACTGACTATTAGCGTCGCGAATTTCTTTTAACGTTTTTTGTGTCCTCTGGTTTCGCGACCTCAACCTTGAACAGCACATCGACGAGCTCCAAGATGTGGCTTATTAAAGAACTAGATTATAAATAACAACAAAAAACAACATTTCAAATGGCTTTTTAGTAACCATTTTATATTTAGGCTATCCAATAGTAAAAGCAAGTTGACATAATAATTTGCACTAAAAATAAGAGTATTGTAGATTTATCTTCAGGTTGTGTTTTAACAATTTGATATTAAAGACTCAGATAATTAGTTATTATTGTAAGACGTTGTAGAACATATTTTTTTGACATACAAAATATTTTTTTACGTTTAAAATTCAGCAGGCATTTGAAAGTTTACTAATGAGTTTTTGATTAAGGAACTTGACCAAAGATTGATATAATCAAGCAGATATATGAAATTTGAAGAAAATTTGATTAAATTGTGACGTCTAGAACGTAGTAACATATACATATAATTAGTCAAAATGGTATTAAATTACACCTCTAGATGGGATCGGTGGTCATTTCATGCTCACTGATGTCGCATTTATGATCGAGATCATAATAGAATTTTTAAATATTCGCAAATAATAGGACAATAGTTATGACTCTTGAAGAAATTTGGGCACTGTTTGAAACTTCTTAAGCTCAATAAGACAACTTTATGTATTTATTTAGGCAACATATAAATGCAGATAGTCTGGATTTAAACAAAATAGGTAACCATATTTTATTTGATTACTAAACAAATAGTTAAATGCTACAAATTTTAATACTGCAATAAATATTAAAAGAGAGAGTTGTAGATAACTAAACTTTTCAATGGGCGTGATACAGAACAACAAAATATTAATCGAAATGGCTGAGATTATGAATATCAAACCAACTAATTAGAACATTAACTGTTACGACCAGCATTTAATTTCTTTAAATTGCTTCAGTTGATCGGTAAAATATTATTGTTATTGAAAGGAAGTAATAGCTTTAGTGCCGGGTATTAATGGCTGTTTTCACATTTAGGAGAAGGGTGATTTTCTTTTACTTTCTACAACTTTTGTATTATAAGTTACCGTAAATATTAAGGACATTTATTGAATTTGGTGTTTAGTAAAATCCATAATTGTCATTGTCAGAAACTATTAAAATGTTTTCTATTCGAGTGAGACGAAAGTCTAATAGAAATATGTTTGGATTGTTAGACTAAATATTACAAAACTTTCCAAATTAAAATAATTAATGATTAATTTCTACTCAGGTTTAGTTATGAACTTGGTTCATATTAAATAATAGCCTGGATTACATTAACAATAAATAACTTCTGCAAACTATTTGATTTGTAAATAATTTTTCGATTTACGTTACTCTGTTAGATATGTTAAAGCATACGTTTTTACAAAATATTTTAGAGGTATTGAAGAAAACAGTAATTTGTGACATCGAGAAGGATAATCTTCCATGCCTGTTTGTCCGTCTACAAGATATCTGTGGAGGTAGTGACTTCGTTAAGAAATGTAAGCATAAACGTTTTGAATATCATATAACATCAATCTCCGTGTTAATTTCTTTTCTTCTAAAAAGAAATGAGAAAATGTAGGGATTAGTTGTTCCGATAAAAGTAGCGATTTGTCTAGACGACTTTACCTTTAATGTGTTGCAAGGTTTGATTTTATCCACTGATAACATAATTTGTCTATCAATCACCTACGATTCCTTTCAACGGCCACCGAGTTCCACTTATATTAAAATCACCTTAGCTGTGCAAGTGGCAAGAGCGCTGAGGTGCTCTTAATTTAACCTCTATTCTAACCTCAAAGTCTACATAGGACCGCCAAAATTTGGAAAAATCCAACCAAAAATTCGGACATATGAGTCTCATTCGGAAAAATCATCGGATAACATCCCTTTTGAATGTATTAGAAATAGTTCAGCATTCACAAAATATCACAAACCGTAAAATAATCAAGAGTGTTAAGGATTTTAAAAATCTCTATCTATAGGTTATGTGGATGTAAGGAGTATTTATCCAGTTAAAATAAAACCCCTAAAACAACTGGAACATAAGTTCGCATCACTCCCACGTTATTGTAATGTAGAGTACAAGTTTGCATTTCATTACAAGGCCTTGTTGATTTAGTACTCGTGCAAGAACCATAAAATAGTGTTTTAAGTTTTGTTATTAACGTTGATTATGTTTGGCAGTAAACCAGTCGGAAGCGAAAGATCAAGGAGGGTCATTGAAGTCTCCTCCCTTTATATGTATACAGTATTATTAACATTTCTTAAGTTTATTGACTTGCTTTAAACGAGCATTTATGTTTTACAGTTGTTCAGGGTAGATTTATATCTTACCTGAGCAATAATTCATTCCGTTGAAAAAAGGACTTGGAAAGTGACCCAAGAATTACGACTGTCGCGGAGTAGGGACGAGTATTGTGTCTACTATGCCTTTTAGAGTTGAGATCATGGATAGAGTTTAACGATCTCATTTTACAAGTACTCAGTCTTTCAAATTAATGTGTATCCGGTTAAGGAGTTTGTCTGCTCAAATGTAAATTAAAAATACTCAGTAAACACGATTCAGTTAGTCATCGAATGTGTTTAAAGGTGTTTAAAAAACTATTTTGAAATGAACTTCATGTTTAAAGGTTTCATTGGTTATTCTAATTACTTAGTAATGAAAATATTGTAATGGTTATAAAATTTCGATATCTCGTTTTTGATGGTATCGGCATTTTGATTCCTTAGAAAATAATGTAGACCGTCCATCCATAGCATTTCTATCACCCAATACCTCATGATTGGTTTGTCTGATTAACTAAACATCGTTAGTTTAAAGTTGTGTTCTGCAGAATGATGAGATTTTGGATGTAGCTTTAGTCGAAGTTGAAAATAGGTGTAATTGTCATGCATTATTTTAGAATGGGTGGACAGATGAGTAACCAAACTTTTTTAGTTTCAGTCTATTTTAGCAGGTGGTATCTTAACGAAATTATTTGTTAAGAAAAGGGGAATGCATTGTGAAGTTGGTTTCAAATTTATGCAAATTTGTATTAATTAAATTTGTATAATTAATTTGTATTATTTTTTAGTGGTCTATTTTTATTTAAAAAATAAAACGTGTGTATGCGTTTTTTAGTGCTGGGTTTGGGTACGTACCTAGTTCCCGTATACCCCAAAAAGTTATTTATAGTTTAATGATATATTTTCATGAAATTAATTAAGATGCTGTATTCAAATTTAACATCGGTTTTGTATAGAACTAATTACAATAGTCATGATAATTATATTAAATGTTTTTAATAAAATCAAGAAATTTAATAGACTACTTAAATAGCATCGTATCATAATAAAATGACTGGACTTAAATTAAATACAAAATGTTAGGGTTGAATAGTCTCACTTTCTGTTATTGTTTAAATCTAATCAATATAATGGTGTTTTGTAACTCTATAAATAAACAGTAAAGAAATGGTATGGGTTGGTGGTAGTTTTAAAAATTATAATTATGAAAATCAGGATAATAGCTAAATTAGTAATTGTAATTGAGTTTGTCGATAGATATCAACAGATAACATATAAATTAGTAACAAAAAATTAATTCGTAAAAATCAACTTGAAACTTAAAAAGATATAAAACTTTCCTGTTTTAAACAATTGTACGATTTCTGTTTTAATATTGAATCAACTGTATCACTGTCCCTTCCACGATTCCTCCTTCAATTAAATCACATTCTTGTGGTTTTTAATTATCTGTACACAATCAATCCAATACTAACTAATTACTTAATTGTAAAGGTAATGAAGGAATACGTGGGAATGGGGAAGTTGTTGAAACAGCTGTATTTCTTTCTGAGAAACTATTCCGCACAGAACGTGTGCTAATCACAGTTTAGTTAGTCTGTTAGTAAGTAGACTTAGCTTATCAGAACTTTAAATAAATTTGTCATTTACTGGTAACATGGAAAAGGTGTAATTAGAATATTTTTATGTGATTTCCTCTTTTCATATTTACTGTCACTATCTTCGTTTCTGTATATTTCTTACTTATTTCTTATATGATTAGTTTTTAATTATTATTCAAATACATTATTTTTATACAGATGGCTTATTTTAAACGGTTTAATAAGAAAGGTTGTCTATTTTGCATTAAGGATAACGATTTAAAAAAGAACTTAAAACAATATCAGAATAATGGGTTCTTGGTTTAATTACTATATAACATTCCTCGTCCTATTTTTGTACTAAAGTCGAATTTGTAAACCAGCTTCAGCTAACGTAACCTGGTTAGGAGATGCCTTTATGCAATTAACACGTTAATTAAGGGGTATAATTGTTTCTTTTACTACATTTTGTGTGTGAACATTTCTTAAAAAAGAAAAATAGTATTTGAAATGCATTTTTCTTTTTCTTGACTTTTTCAAATAGAGAAGTTAATTTTATTGGCATTTTGTCTCGCCTTAATTTTACAAAAATATAAAAGATGTAAAATAGGAAAGATGTAGAATATAAGTTATAAGAGACACCAATAACTGATATTACAATGAATATATAACAGAAAAGGAAACAGGGGAAATTGAAAATAAAGTTAGAACAATTTAAGGGAACCGAGGATCCCTTTACTGTTTTATTTAGTATACAATCACTGATGAAAATTTTATATCAATCGGAACTGATAAACTTAGTTATCTGCAAAACCTTGTGTTTTGAAACTTGATCAATTTATTAAAAAAAAAACTGTTTATAATCTAAATAACAATCTGGGGAGAACATTTATTTTGCTATCTGTTCTGTCGTGATTCCGAAAGCCTGTCTAATTGGTTCCGGGCCTAGCAGGTGGCCAGTCCAACTTGCCTCACGATGTCTACAAACTTGATTTGTGACGTTTTAAATAAAACACTTAAGACGTAATAAAAATATAGAATAACAAATAGAAAGTTGTCGGTGACTTGATTTGTATGCTACTCGCATAATGAATTGAGCGTTTCCCTACGTATTCACGTCAATCGCGTTTGTTTGCTGAAGGAGAAAGTTGTTTTTCTCGAGAGGGCCAAAGGTCGTCGATTCGTAAACTTGTTGAATTACTCAACTTGTGGAATTTAGCGGAATATGCATATCACGTGACCACTATTGGCAGAAGGTAAATGGCAAATGGCAGTGGCCTGAATTTTAACCATTAAACCGCCATCACAATTAAAGCTAAGGACATGCTGTAACAACATTGAGGCATTGACAACGTCTTAGTCATGTTCAGCACTTAAGCACAAGTGTTTTGATTGGCTTAATTGAGTAATGGTCTGTGCCAGGTAGATTTATTCCCGTTATATTTCGTAACTGCTAAATACACATTTCTGATTCAAGCTCTTCAAAGACTTTGGTAAAACTGTAATTACAACTTTTCTTTCTTGGTTCCTTTCTGATTTCTTATTCTTTATTAAAATGATGACTTTTCATGCGGGCATGAGAACGTCTATAAATCGACTTACATGTAACAGCCAAACGCCAAACTTTAAACATAAAATGGAGAAAATAAAATGGTCTCAAATTGTTAAAGTATAAAAACACTGTAAATTGATTCAATAAAATGTAAAGGGGATTATAAAACGAACTTAACTTTAGAACAGACATAAATTTGGATTTCCAACAAAGGTGTTCATTATAAATAAATATTAAACAAACCTTTACAAAAACTACTTTGAAACAACTTTATTGTGGACTTAGATACATATTTAGATACACAACAGAAAGACAAGCAGAGGGCAAGCCGAGGAAAACTGTAAACCTTGGACAGAATAATTCAACAACCACTAGAAAAGTGAACTTTAAATATGTAAGATTAAATAAAATTTGTCAAAGAAGGCTTAAGAATTTAAGAGGAAGTTATGATTTTTAAAGCTACTTGAAAATAAAACCTTGAATATAAGGTTTTAATATAAATTTTATATTGTAATGAAATGTAAACATATGACGGTTTCATTTTATAAGTTCGGGGAGAAGGAATTATAAATTTATATATTATAATAAATATATTTAGCTGTTTTCCTAGATGGTTGCTGCATCCTTTGGTTAAAACCTAACTTCAAAAGCAACCCGAAACTTATGCGATAATAGTGGTAAAGACGAAGCTAGGGTTATAATTTTTGAAGAATAAAGACAGTGGTTATACAAATTAAATGATTAAAGTACCTGAGTGAAATCAGCACCGATGAAAGCTTGTTCCATACCAATCCATACAGTGATGGGTATCAGGAGTTGTTGATAAGGCTTCTTCAACTGGTATGCTGTAGCTGAGAGCAATTGGATGCCGCTCAACTCAGCGCTATCGGCTTTCCTTTGTTTCTCACCATACCTGCAAACCAAACACAAAGGGTTAACTTTATGATTAAAGTTCAATATTTGTTCCATCACAGAAGTACGGACTGTACCTGAAAGAGGTAATTGTGTATGCGATACCCTGGTTTGACTGTCATTGTCAGTATTTTTTAAGAATTGTAACGCTATTGTAAATGTAAAGTTAAGAACTGATTACATTTAAACAATAATTAAGGAATGAATGGTAAAAAATGATCCATGATTACAGGCCTAACTGAAATGACGTTGTTAAATAATAATAATCGCTCGCGCTATTCTTGTTGACGTATTTTATTAAGATCTTAAAATGAAACACATTAAAAAAAAAAAACAATATTCTCACGGTTTATTCAAAAAGCCAATCAAAAATTGCAACACATTTACTGTCATCGTTTCTGTTTTCGCGCTTATCCTTGAACCGAAGTGGAAGAGGTTGAACCTGTCTGGAAAGTACGCGAAACTTGCTAATTTCGAAATTGCTACATACAAACGAGGAGTGAAATTTTATGGTCGAATAGCTTGCTTGGTTTATGTTGAATCGTGATCAATTCAGAGAAGAGTTAAGGCGTAACCTTGTAGAATTATTTTAAAGAATTTGTTGGGCAGAGAAGTTGTTCATATGTAAGGTTAGGATTCTGCAACCTAATACGTGGATCTCTGAGACCATCGCAATAAAGATCAAGGGTTAACGTGAGTTGGATAATGTTTTGAAGGGTAATTCGCGAATGTACATTTAATTTTATGACTTTTACTTTGTATATTTGTTGTTAAATATTTTAATTATTTAAAATATGTGTTTTTAGTTAGAAGCAATGTAATTATTCTGGATGTCATTAGAAACTTAACCGCTTACAAAAAAACATATGCTTGGGTTTATCCGTATTGCCAAAACCTAGCATTGAATAATTACTTACTGAATTAATTACACACATTGTGATAACATTATATAATATCGCAATTAACTACGTCACAACTAGACTTAGCACATCTCTTGTACACGAGTGCTCACAGTTGTATAACCTCAATTAATTGACAGTGCAACTTATTAAACGCTCTAACCGTAGTAAAAACATCGAAGAAGATTATAACAAATTTTACTTTGTTTGTGTAAGAACTGGAGGTGGAGATAGTAACAGTTACTTTTTGGCATGATATTTTTCAGAGTAATCTATATTGTTAAAAAAAAAAAAAAAAGAAAAGAAAGACGAGGTAATGAACAGTGCAAGGTAGAAAAGGTGTTAACATAAATTTCATTTTAAAATAAACCTAAAAGTTATAAGAGATAAGTAATTAACAAATAATGTTGATAACACGACTTTCCGTAACGATTTTCATACCACGGCAATAGAAAAAAAAATAATCAAAATAAAAACAATTTTATAATTCAAGTTTAATTCATCAATTTCAAATTGACCACGTTTTAAATTAAAAGTCTATGAAATAATTATTGAAATAAATAACTATTATAATTTTTAATCTTAAAAGAGAAACCACTAAAAGTATAATGTAAATCAATTAACTAGATGGTTCTGTGTTTTTTATTTATGTGACAATAAAATAGGACTATAAAATATAAAAAGCAACAGAAAGAGTAGGTCAAGAAATACTAGTTCATCGAAAGACAGGTAAACTCGTACATAACACTTTATAATACTTCATTTTATGTAAATTTAGAGGAAAGGAATATGTCGATCTTATATTTAGTTAGTATGCTTCCTGTTTTATTTTTATGACTTGATATTTCATGTATTTGAGAAGACCTAATGTAATTAATGTTAGTTTAAATTATGGCGGTCATAAACAGTTATCTTTCATAAATTTATGAAGTTTTTATTATTATTCATTTAAGAAGAACTAGATTCAGCTTTTACGAAATATATAAAAACTTTAAGTATTTTTTAAATAATTACCTAATTGGATTTATGTTTTTTAAGTTAATAGTTTCATATGTTTATTTCAAGATTATTTTTAATTGTATTTAAACTAAGTTTTTACTTTTACTAGAGAAATGTATATCTATCGTTGAAACGTTTAATTTAAATTTCAATTTACAAACACTAAAAATAATATCATTTTTGGGTGTTCATATTAGAACTGGACTAATATTTGTTTTAGCAATATTTAAAACTTTTAAAACATTGTTTGTTATTTAAAAAATAAAAATAAACATAATAAATGAACAATACTAGAAGTTATAGAAACTGTTCAATATGCAAACATAAAACTAGTCGTTTTGTAAACAGTTGATCTTGTTTTTTTGAAAGTGTAAGAATCTGACTACTATTTATATATTATTCACTAATTCACAAGTGAAATGAATATTATAATCAAGTTTTAAATGAAATCACGGAGAACAAAACAGTGTAACGTAACTATTAATTTATTTCACCTTTTTTTAATGAATAAAATGAAAATTTTTAAATTAATAAAAGTGAAAACACCAAAAAATTATCAATCTAGGAAGTTTTATATTTTTGTCACTCAAGTAAAAACCTTCTGCTGAAAAGTTTTAGAAAACTTCAAATTTTATTTTCAATTTGAAATGAGTTTGTATCACAGCTCGTAATGTCTGGTTGACACCATTATATTCATCAATAACAAAACAAAATGTAGGATTTTTCTTTAATTTCTTTGTAAAGAGAACGTTATATGATTGATTAAAAAATCTATGTCGTTTGAAAAAATATATCCATTTTGAGCCCACCCGAGCCCAAAACATTGCTTTTTGGTGCGATTTCTGTCAGTTCGTCGTTTGTTCTCTGTAGCCCAAATGATTAGTGCAATTTTATAAAATTTGATGCTTAAGCATATGTTGGTTATATTTAAAGAAACTGATTCATTTTATTGATAAATGCAAATTTCGGTGTAGTTGCCATAAAAAACAAATCTAAAATTATTTTAAAATCGGCTCTTACTACTTTGATAAATTAGAATTTAGCCTTTGCGATAAATGTGTTGGTTCTTACTTCTCATAAACTGTGTAAAAAAAAAAAATATATAAAAATCTGATTTACTAATTTGTTCAAATTTTAGTGAAAAGTAACGATTAATATCAAAGACCAGAACGTCAAATCGCATGTAAACAAACTACTATTATGTTTCAGAAAAAGTTGCTAAAAACGTTAAGAAACCTTGACTTTAAAAATCGATTTCAGAAAAACACGATTTTACTCAAGCGATGTAAACTTAAACTTTATATAAATATATATAGTTAAAAATGATTTATATACAGTTTAAAAAGTTGATAATAGCATGAATTTTACCATAAGGTATGTCAACTTATCTACCATAAACAGGACAAAATAATTAATTAAGAATATCGTTTTTCTCACTTAGTAGAAGAGTGACATTTTCGAGGAGTTGTCGACGAATATTTGTTTTTTGGCTTTTCGACGTAAGAAATGTTTTTACACCATTGATTTTTTTCTATATATTTTTTTCTTTACCTAATAACAGCAGAATAAAGTTACTGCTATCAGACAAGGACTAGGTACGACAAATGCTTGTCTTCAAAAAAGAATTTCATTTCTTTTAGCTGTAATTACAAGCTCTTTAACATTAAAATTGTTTCATAACAACATCTTGAAATGTTACAACTTCAGAAGATATTATTACGAAGCTGGATTTCATAGAATTTACAAAGTCAAGATAAAGTAGCCCTTAAGCCTTGATCACGTGATAGCAGCGTGCAAATAAAACTCGGCTGAACAAATAATCATCTGCAAAAAACCCAAAGACGAAACACGAATAGCAATTCGCAACAAGTTCTCGCTCCCACTCAGTCTCGTAATCACAGTAATTGCCAACTGGATTTTATTTGTCTATCATTATTCGTAGCAACGATTTGCCAGTCTGTCTGCGTTCAAGCCAATCGATGGCAGCGATTTGCAAATACACATTTCTGCTATCATCTTTCTCTTTTCCGATATTTTGATTGATTTACAGTAAATAACTTTTACTCTTTCACTTTACCCTTTTTAAAGTTACAATCCGACTTGCAACTGTTGTAGTTTAAAATTTTATTATTTTCGACTTGGACTGAAACAATAAATCGTGTAAGAAGGAAATATATAAATCCACAAAAAAGAAAACATTCGTTACTATTTTCCGAAATGTCTCTTACTACTTGTAGTTGAAAAATGTATATTTATGAAACTATTTGTAAATAAAAAACAATACATCTCTAAGAGTTATAATCAACTAGCGCCATGTTGGAAAGTAAAACTGAAACTTCAACCCCTATATAATTAGCTGACCATTGTAGGTTCTTGTTTTGAAACATGGTCTTTGAATTTCCTAGTGTTGTGAAACCCCTGGGGACCTTTCTTAAATTACTAGTTTAGGCTATGTTGGTGTTTTTTGCATTTATCGTATTCTAAGTTTATCACTTGATAATGGGAGTTGATTCATACTCTCGAAACATCATGTATTAGTTTTATACAAATAATGGCAAATTTCAGATTAAATAAATGAAATAACATTAAAAACAGATAAGTTCTAGAAATTTGTCAAACTTAAATTGTGTTTGATTGAATTTTTCATAACTGGAGTTAAGATTCATTTTCGTTTTTGCCAATTAATCCTGAACCAAAATTTTATTTTACTTGCAATTTGGCATAGTTGTTCGGGTAATTTATTTTCATATATCACTGAAGTTGGTAGACCCAAAATATGGTATTTCATTTGTTTTTTTACTAATAATTTGCAAAGCAGAATTTTTTGAAATATGGCTAATCAATACGATTTTGGTACTTAAGAGGCTACATTTTAGTAAGATCTGATCAAAATCGTTTAAAAAGAATCGGAGTTTTGAGATTCCGTTTATGGCAGCTACCCCAAATTTTGAGTTATTAGAATAAAAGAATAAAACTTCTCAATATATTCCAATTTTTATGTGAAAATATGTGTCACCTCGTTTAGGCTGTAAGTCTGTGGATACCCAGGGCAATATTTAGGCAAAAATCTGGACATAGATTTATTTAAGGATAAAAGTAAAAACTAGTAATCCGCCATAAAAAAATACAAACATTGTAAAACTAAAATTTAGTTAATTTAATTAAGTTCAGATCAAACGGAGCAACGGTTACAAATATGACTGTACCTAGGATATGTTTCAGCAGTACTTATTTTATTAGGTAATTCATATTTATTATTTCGTTAAATTCCACAGTCCAAGTTTGGTACTTCGGTTCATTTCAGAACTCGTTTTATGTTTTACGTGGCGTCACTTTATTTTACCACTTATCTACAAACAGAATATAATTCCATATGAAATATTATTCTGGCGATAAATTGAACCCATAATTCAATCAAAATTAATTGGTAAGTTATAGGTTGAATATTGTTCACAATATAAAATTGTTAGTAATTAATTGTGAACAACCAAACATAAGTTTGATTTGGTGTGACATCATAAGGAGTTTTACAATAACAGGTGTAACAACTTTAAAATATTTTTTTTTGTAACTTTTTTAGTTAGGGTATCATTTAAAGTTTAATAGAAATATGTCCAGATATATTATGTTTGGATACTTTTATTTTGGATATAATTAAAGAGACTTGTGCTTCGTTTATTTGGTAGTAAAGTAAAATCGCTTGTGCCAAAATATCCCACCAGGTTTAGAGACGTTTTCCAAACTTGGACTATTGTGGAGCTGCTCTTATTTCAGAACAAACAAGACAATATTCCATGGTTCAGCTACGCTAACTACAGTTTTTATTTTGTTCTACTCCACGTCTATCGCCTTGCTCGAGTCTGTCTGTCCTCCTGTCCGATTCTTCACACTCGGACACGACGGAAGTGTTTTTTTTATCTTCTTGTTTTTCTTCTTATTTATCGTCACCTTCACACAATTCAGTGCTGCCAACTGTGTTGCTAACAAGACAATTGTTGTGGGAGGCTGGAAAATATCGACTTCTGAACTACTCGAGCAAAGCGGAAACTTTTAACATGATAATTGATTAATCACGGGAGTTTGTCAATAAGGTACGGCACCATTGTTTGAATTAAACTTCGTGTGCTTAATACGAGCATCTGTTGTGAAAGTAGTCAGTCAAAATTTTATACAAAACATTTTTTTCTTTTTCCCTAAATCTTTCCAAGCACATAACCTATAATTAATTTGCCAAAATTAGTCGGTCCTTTAAGACAAAAATAACAATAATTTCTAATAATATACTCTAACTTAATAGTTCAAATTTCTTTTTCAAGAGAGCGGCATAGCACAGTTGGCAGAACGCACTCTTATCTCGCCATAATTCAGACTTGTGTACTGTCAAAGTTTCGCAGTTTCAAGCCCGGTTGCCTTTTCTCTGGGCATTACCTACTTACCCGTTTTCAAAAAACACCATAAAGTAAAAACATTAAAAACAATATATATGTTTACCAAACGTAGCTTACAAGGACCTAGATCTAACTGAATGAAATGGATCATTGTCTTTTTGAAAATACCTAGTTGGGTATTTGATATAAATTGTACATGAACAATAGTCTCTGTATGTATGGAGTACCAGTATGTAACGAAATAAGGAGGGGGTGGGGAGGCAATTTGATAAAATTTTAAAAACCATTTGTAAATTAAAAGTGTCATCAGACCTAATTTGGTCAAAATCTAGTTTTTATCTGAGTATAACCACGGGTAGGAATGACATATATGCGATTTCTAATATTAATACGTTAATGTTATGCAATTTTCTTATTCCTCAATTCCGAATTCATCGCCAAGAAAAGATATTTCCATTTTATAACGAAAGTTGCTGAAAATGATTTAGAAAGCATAATAATGATAATTAATTATAACCTACTATTGGGAGAAATACTGTAGATATGCTTAATCATAGTTAAGAACAATCTATACAAACCAAATAGTTGTAAAACAGTTGAATAGTTTATTCAAATTGTAAAATAGGTTTATTCAGTGACATCAAACCCCAACCTTGTCAACATATACTTTGATAAACAATCTAAACTGACGTTAATAGTAAACACGATTTTAAATAGAAAATAAATAATTATTTATAAGTTATTGAGAATGAAGCAAAATTAAAACATTTTAATGCAAACAAGATTTTACTTAAGCCAGTTACATAGGATATTTATTACATATTTTACAAATTATATAAATACGTTAAAAATGCAGAAGATCCCTACGAAATACAGGACGGGTTAGTTTATTTTAATTTTATTTTACATGCCTTTTATAAAGTTTCGAAAAATATTCTATACGTTCAATTAAAATCCTGTACAACCTTTCACAAATCATTAAAATGTGATTTCTTATATAATTAACATCCTGTACGTTATTTTTGAAATTTTTAAGCGCGGTTAAACTTACAATCAATTTTGAAACCTCATTTTAAAGATCTGTACACCGTGGAGTGGAAAAATATGTTTTACAATAAGTGCAATTTGTAAAAGGTTCAAATTTCGAAAAATCCCTAATGAATTTCTTCGTGATCAGTTTAGCAATCTCTAGTTCAATGTTAGTTATCGAGTGCATTTTCTTATCAGCTGTTATAAATTTATTATTAGTAATTTAATTTGAGGTTATGTTTACTCCAAACGAATGCGAAGAACGTTTAGGTAGTTTCATTTAAATTCTCCAGTTACATTTATTAGTTTCCCATATATTTTCTTCCACTACTTTACATTATTCATATTTTGAAATGAAGAATACTTTTTTTAAAAAAAGTTGATTAAAAAGTTTTGTTTTATCTATCCATTTCCACATCTACAAACTCTTTTCAGACTTTGAACTGTAACCTTGATCACTGGAGTGCACGTATCACCAGACTCGGTGTTTCAAGATTGCATAACCTAGCTTAGCAAGGAGTACCATGGCCTAAACTACACAAAAGATGCATTATAGTGTTCCCTGTATCTAGGCCAACTACCTGGCTTTCAAATGCCACTAATGGAAAAACAATTTGCTGCTTCTCATCTCACCCACTTTTCAGTGGTTGCCTTTTAAATTGCAACTAACACAAGACTTTTATCTTAGGTTGTGTGTCATTCAGATTAATTGCCTTCCTTTCCCCTTATGTCTCGAGTTTCCCTACCAGCTCCCTTCTATATTAAATAGGTAACCTGCCATGTCGGTTGTATAAAGTATGAATGCGAGTGTGTATCTATAAATTAATGAAAGTTAACAAATCAACACATTGCATGTTTGTAAAATCAACTACCGTCATTCTGAGAAGGACTGTTTTGTCATCTATTCATTGAAACTATTTATTTTACTCCTAATCTTCTTCACATAAAGACAAGACTATAAGATTTGTTTACAAATAAATGTCTACCCTTTAAGTTCACCAGTGTTTCATTTATAGTGAGAACGGGTTTGACTCTCTCAAGGTACAAAGCTGGTTTTACGCTTTTCTCTGTGTAGTTTTTGGTTAGCTCCATCTCTTTTATCTTTCTATAGGTCTTTTGACCAACTCTTGTTCTCTTACGTCTCAGCCATTATTAGAGTATTACAGCGCTAAATGTCTATTTTTTAAAGCGATGAAAACCGCCTTAAGAACAAGAAAAAAACCATCTAGACTTAGAAACTACATTGTCCAAAATAGAGGAAGGTACCTAGTGTGTTAATCTCGGCAAATTGGCCAAAACGCGTTATTAACCAAAATCTCGAAAAACTAATAATGATTTCATAAGGTAACAGAAAACACAAATAAAAACTTTTTAAAATGCCAAAAATAATCTGTTTTGTTGGTTTATTTTAAGCTTAACAGAAATGGAGAAATGACAAGTAATTCTAAAGGTTCTCATAATAGGGATTTTTCTTCCTGGAACTAAGCAGAAGGGCCGAATTTGGTTGATTTGTTTTACTTTCCCAGTAAATAACAGCGACAGTGGTTCCTGTTTAAAAATAATTTTTGTTTAAATGTTTATGCGCAGGGTCTACTAAATTTAAATTTCAGAATTGTGCGTGGATGGGGGTGGGGGTAAATATAGCACAGTGCTTGTGTCTGACACAAATAAATTTCACTATACACTGAAGATATTAATACTTCTTAATTTTATTAATTATTATACAATAAATAGAGTAGTAAGCATACCATTAAGACAAAGATAAACATATCCTTAGATAAAGTATAGAAATTCTCAATTTATCATACTAAATTTTATTTCCAAAGATTTCAATGAATTCATGTGATTGAAATAATTTGATTTAAAATTAATTGCATTTGATATTTTAAAATAAATTCACATTAAAACCGACAAATAAGTTTGATCACAAGTAAAATAAATATGATTTGTTGCCCGACAAGCACTGGATTAGCCTTGGCCTTGAATCCAAACCATCTCAACTTGACAATCAATTGGTTCCGTTATTAGCAGTGTTATATGTGTTGCGAAACACTTTGTCCGTGCTAAATCTGCAAATCTTTCAAAGTCTTAAATTTCAGTATCGGATTGATTAAATCTTATGTAATCTATCTGATAGTTTTGAGCTATTACCAAAAGTTTATCGGATTATTATTAAATAGAATATTTTTAAAAAATTGGGTAAAATCAGCTACAATGTGATTTGATTGATTGTCTTATATCAGTGGGTTAATTTAAGGTTAGTTTACATTGTTAAGCCAGTGTACAAAAATGAAGTTTTTGATAATATTTATAAAAAATATATTGCTCTTTTTCTGAAGCTATAAAACCAATTTTCGAAACAAAATATAGTGTTTCATCTTTTCTTTGATTTCTACATCATAAATAAAAGGTTTATAGAGACCGTGATAGCAAATTAAATTTTATTAACTGACTCGGACAACTCATACAATTCATCTCCTAATGAAATAGGCATAATACTTCCTTACTGTAGAACATATAGGCCTAATACTGATAAAAATAGCAACAAATAAAAAAAGAACAGTAAAATATTCGTAATATATCCTTTTTTCAACTATTGAGTGCCATAATTAGTAGTGAAAATTATAATATGTATATGCAGGGTATTTAATAATTAGATTTCTGTTGCAGCCAACTGGATTAATCGAAGGACATCCAAGATAAGTATGTATGTTGTTCTTTTTATTTTATTAGTGTTTGCTGTAAGACGGTTATATCAATAACTGTAATAAATATATAATTATTCGTATTTTTACTATTCATAATATTTGTGTAGATTTAAATCCGATATTTGCAGTTTACTTTTATACTTCATCGTGTTTATATTCAAAGTGTTAATCTGCGTAAAGGTGCTCATGGTGGATTGACAGACAAACTCTTTATTTTGTTATGTTAAGATACTTCACATAATATGTAATAATCGTATTTGACCAGCTGATCAAAGAGGTGTGAAATTCACTTATGGTTTTGCTATGTTTCAACTCTCTGCAGTTCTTAATGTTTCGACAGATTAACTTTCAATGAATTCTGGAATCGCCATCATTTAAATTAAATAGAATATTTCAACCTAATCAAAGCTTATTGAGCCTAAAACTGTTTAAACTAACAACCTAAGACAGTAGAATTCCTTTGCATGTGTGAGTGGAAGACAGCGCTGAGAATAGCCCTACTCTTATCTCGGGGTGTTTTCATGGGATTAAAAAAACATATTTTAATTTAGTGTGAAATAAAACCTGAATTAACAAAAGAAATACCACAAACAATGAATAATTTAGAATATATTCAGTACAATTTATCTTTATGTAGTACATCTACAACGATTATTACAATCGTTTCATTTGCAAGAGACATCTTTAGTCTTAGCATATTGTAACAAATATAAAAATACAAGTAAGAAATACACACACACTCAAACATATTACATAATCGACAAATAAGCGAAAACACAATTCTCCACAAAACCACATTGTTTGTGGAATACAGAAGGGTTTGTAGGTTAGTAGGGTTTGTGCAAATGAGGATGAGAACTTAGTCATAGAAACGTCGTCTTGTAATTGTATTGCACAAATAAAGTGTTTTTGTTTGTGTGGACAATTGTTTCGTTCATTTCGTGATTAACGTTTCCACGAGTTTAGCTAATTACATAATATAAAAACAGTTATTAAATGGATTACTTTAGTCACAATAATTAAATACATTAGTCTTGGATTCGCACACATCCTTACTGTCTAGTTCACAATCAGTTAACTGAATGGTTTACCTATTGATTAGTGAATTAAGCATATCATAGAATAAATTGGAGGGAAAAGGTCATTTGTCATTTACTAGGATGTCAGGATTTTGTTTATTGTGGGAAGAAATTTGGAACGATTCTAAAATATTGATTATTTTTTCTTTTTTTGAAGAATTTTGAGATAGGAATTAATATTGCTATTGTATATATCTATCAGATGTTCCGCATATTATAGTTTTGGTTTAATGATGTTTTATGTTTTGGAAGGTGTTTTTTTGAATCTTTGTTTTGAAAGACTCCCTGCCTGTCCTATATATGATTTTTTGTAATAGTTAGTATACTCCTTCTTTTTACAAAATCATTTGTAGTGACTCTGGACTTATTTATGTTTATCATATTTTGGAGTTTTTTTTATTAATATGGTATGCTATAGAGTAACTTTTTTTTGCGGAAAATATTATTTATTTGGTGCTCTAATTGCCCATTGTATTTTATGGTAAATATTTTTTTTTGTTTCTATAGACTCAGATGGTGCAAGTTATTCCTTTAATTTTAGTTTTCCTTTCTTTGCTTTGGATACATTTGTCAACAAAAGAAGGAAAGTATCCATTGTCAAGCCTGAAGATGTCTCTCAGAGATGTCTTAGCAACATTCTAATTAATATGGATTGTTATAGACATAATGTATAAAGGTAAATTAAACTGAATATATTATCCAAAAGTTTTAAATAAAATAATGTAAGTAATAATTAAGAGTCTTACACATTATAAACATTTCTGTCTATATAAGGTATAAACAATAAGGAGTGATATGTTTTTAGATAGGGTGCGATTTCTGCTAGTTAAAATAAAACTTTCTAAAAATTTGTGAGAAGGTAAATTCGCATCAGTCAGACAGCTAAAGCGGCCGCACTATAGTACTTAGAAACTTGTTGACCACCTCTATACATATTACAAGTACAATTACAAACATGAATATAAATTAGTAATTACGAAACTATCGATTACCCTGCAACAATGTTAATTAACGTTGGATTATTACTTGAAACTGTGAGAAGAGCGGTCATCAACAAGGCAAATCATTTGTCAAGGTCGCAATAACAAGAGGAATAAAAACGACCCTTCCTTAAAGTGTTGCGATATTAATGATACCGAGTGATATAATAATAGTTGTCAAGTGTCAAGGACACATGTCATGATAGTCAGCAATGGCCCGAGATCAAGAAGCACTTAATTGTTCCAGAACTGCCCATTGTTGGAGAGTGCATCGTCATACAACTGGTGGTGAATTAGATGCAATCAAGGAAGCGGATATCAATCTTTTGGAGGAAACAATAGTGTCTTGTTAGAGTCAAGTGTTTGTTGATTGTACGTTGACTATCCAGCCACGTGCCTGGGGCGACAAGGTTGAGGAGGAAATATATCTGGGTATATAAACAAATATAGTTTTTACTAGTAATATAATTAATTGTTAAGAATACAAATATTGATATCGCTTAAAGCTAATATCACAAGGACAAGTTTTGACATTTACCTTTCCACTCAGCTAGGTTTTGTTGAAATTAGGCTATGTAAGTAGGTTTTATGTATTTTTCACGATACATTCAATAATTGTAAACTTATATTATTTTATATTGTTTCATTTAAATATCTAAGTATTTCATTATTTTAATACATAAAAATATGAATAATACTTTTTTGAAACTAAACCTTTATTAATAACCTACAACTGCTATTGACCCCCCTCCTCAACTTCGTTCCCATTAGTTGAAGTTAATTTTTTCCCTCTCAAACTGTATTTATTTTCAAGACAATTACTGCTACGTAAAACATATTTTTAAAAGATTGAAAATTTTGCAATATAATTGGAATTTTTGTTACCGAACGTTATTTAAAGCGCTGGAAGTTCTATAATTAGTTTAAAACGAATCTTCTTAATGTTGCTTTCGATTGTAGAGATCACCAAGGTCCTCTTATATTAATTTTCAAAAAACTACACCGAGCTGATATTTTATTAAAGCAATAAAACACTTGCTATGGGGGAAAAGGAAAAAATTTGGTGTTAAATAGTGATTATTAATGCTTACACTCATCATACATTTTTTAAAGTAATTTATAAAAATTGATTTCGCAATAATTGTATATGTTGAAAATTTTATTCTCGATAACTTTCTTAGAAAAAATTTCCATTAAAAGCAATCCTAACCAGTTATTTTATAAAAACGAAAAAAAAACATGATTACGTAAGTTTTAAAATTTCTGTAAAAGTACGTACACTCGAATCGCCCCGTTACAAAAGGATTATTAATCTAAGAGTCATAATAAGTAAACAAACACACACAAAACTATTTTTCTTAAAATAGCTGGACTGTTATTCTTAGAATAAGGATTTTATTCAGATTTACTGAATTCTTCAAAAGAACATGTCTACGAACATGATACATAGATAGGTTAATCGCGAAAATACTCGTTAACTAATTTCTCTCATTTGGATATAACATTATATATATTTTATTGTACATTTGCCACAAATTCCTCTGCAAAATTTAATTTTATGCTTCGGAAAAGTTTGTCACATTTACACCTTCGTAAAACTAAAATTAAACCATTGTCGCTATTTTAAATTTCTTTAAATTTAAAACCTAATATCTTCTACTATTTAAACATAACAATATTATTAATTAATTTTGTAAAGACAGAAATATTTTGAAATTTGTTGGGTTAAAATGACGTATATTTATTGTATGACGTGTAATTAATTTATTGTAAGATATTTGTGGGATTATTTTATTTCATATTCTGTTTAATAAATGTGTTAATAAATAGAAATATATTTTGTTGTTATAGAAGTTCCCAATGGATGCATGATTGGAGAGGTGTGGAGGCGGCATACATTCAATCCAGTTATGTGTGAACGAATATAATTGTTCAGGTGAAAACGGACAATTTGATCTCCCGACAAACATTGTGTTAATATTTGAGTTACAATTTCTTTCCATTTCTGATAATATAAAATGTTTTCTAGAAGGACTTGGTTAAATATAAATGAAATTAAGAAGAAGAGTAACGTGGAGAGAAGTAATCAAAGTGATCAAAAAATATTGATTCGCAGTTTTCAGCTGAATTATCAATTTTGGTTGTAGCAGAAAGTAAAATTAATTGTTTGTCTACAGGACTAGGAAGAGTCGGAGAAAGGAGTTTGGTGGGAATTGAACCGGCTCCACCCATTCACAAAATACTATAATTATAAATTACATTAACCTAAACTATAATTTTAATGATTACAGTTTCGTGGATCTTAAAGTGCAAAATAAATTGCTTGTTGATTATTGGGTGAGGTGTTGGTCACGAGTTCACGGTGACCCTTCTCACCGCGCCCTCGTAGTGACTTCATGGCCTTAGTAACTCGTATGTTACCTTGTAAGGTCGTATCATAGGACTATATACTAATGCTTCTTGAAATCATGGTCATTGTCTAGTACATTAGTCAGTAGATGGAGTTAACAAATAAATCTGTATTTGATACACAACCTTACATTAGACGGGTTAGGTTAGGTTAGTGCTAAGACAGTGTTAACGCTATGAATGAAACAATGAATGCACCATCGAAATTTGAATACAAGAGACTGGATTTTATCTAGGTAGATGCCATTTTTTACGAACCTCTATTCCAGTGTGCATAGTAATTCTATATGAATAATGTTGAGTATAAAATTAAACGAAGCCCCCGGGTGGTCTCGTTTTCAAGTGAGAGATTCCGGGTTCAATCCCCGTAGGGGCTCAAACATTTACGGCGTTGACCTAGAATAGAATCGTGATAGAAAATTGGGAAGTTACGGAGTTACCATTGCTAGCCAACTCTGTTTGAGAATGTTAGAACAACGGCAAAGAAATTTTCCATGTGCTAACCGCACATTGTCCAACTAAAAAGTCGTCTAATGGGATCTACACAGATTGTTGTGTTGGAGGGGGGGGGGAGAACTTCAATAACTTCCTTAGTAATTGACACACACACAAATTTATTCTTACAGCATTTTAAACAGAGAAAAATCTTTTACGGTATTGATTATTTATTTCTGAAAAATGACCTCTGTATATCTAAAACATATGCAATTTAAATTACAACACGAAACATTAGGGATCTGAGAAGGTAATTTTGTATTTTTTGTGTTAATTAGTGAATATATAAATAAATATTGAACTTGACTTATGAGATAATAGATAGAAAATAAACTCGAACAAAATATCCCACAAAAATTACGTTTACTTAATCAAACGCGTTTCAACGACGAAGTCGCCATCCTCAGTGATACATGAGCTACAATAACAAAATTATAACTCTTTATAAGTTGTAGTTTTGTTATTGTAGCTCATGTATCACTGAGGATGGCGACTTTGTCGTTGAAACGCGTTTGATTAAATAAACGTAATTTTTGTGAGATATTTTGTTCGAGTTTTTTTTCTTAGTGAATATATGAAAAATGTAAACAAATTATTATTTTTCTTATTAATTACCATTCAAAAGAATTTAGTTTCAATAATATTGGTTAAAGTATGGGGAAGAAATATGAGTTGTAATGTGTACACGGAATTAGCACGTAGTTAGATAGGAACGCTCATGTTACAGAGGTCCTGATAATACCCATAAATGAAAGTATGTAGTGTTATAGTCTCTTAGTCGGTGGAAGGCGCGTGTGGAGTAGTACATACGTGTTCAAAGATGTGCACGATTTATTTATAAAACGATTACAATATTAAAGTGGTATCAATTACTATACTTAAATCCCGTAATAAAAATTAAAATAAATAACATTTCTTTGTAAGTATAAAGACACAGGAAGTTATTCATCGACACAGAACGTCCGTTACACTGTCTCTACAATTTTCCGACAATATTGTTTATGAAATTTCCCAACCACAGTTCCATGTGGGAAGCAGGAAGTCATTCATGCATTCAACCAGTAACACTTTTCTGTATTATTATTATAATTATATCTATAGTTGTATTAAAGTTAATGCACTCTTCTACAAGGAAAACTTTCCCTTTACACACACATACACAGTAGGAAAATTTCTATTATTATAAAATACTCCAATTTATAATTTATTTGTACCGAAAATTTAGTTTGATTCAAATCAACAACAAATAGAATAAAAATTAAATAATATGAAATAATTTAGAAATAACATAATGAATTAAACGTTAATTATTTTTTGTGTTGAAAAAAGTAATAAGTTGAACTAGCAGATTGTCTAAGCGAGTAACATCTCTTATCATTAAAAAAATTAGCGAAGAATAGACTGACGTTATTAAAGAATAAGCTTGTAATATCTAAAAACACTGCAATATAGCCCAATAGAATCTATGTGTTTATATCTAAAAGAGAGTTTTAAAAGGAAAGTTTTTATTTACTAATATAAACTAGATTTTCTAAAAACCAATAAAGGATTGAAGTAATTATTTATGATATTACAGTTTGGATTAGATTGGAAGGATAAACTAGAATTGATAACAGTTCTTTATTTTTTTAATTTAAAAGGCAGTGAAGAAGCTCATGAAATCAAATGATGGTTAAGAATATCTGTTTTAAATGCACGGAAAGTATATGGGAGATCAAATAAATTACGTTTTCCCCCAAAATATTACAAAAGTCATCATCGGAATTAAATAAAAAACATAATAAAAACGAAATCAGCTGATCAAATTTAAGTGTAATTACAGAACTGTTTTAACCCTTCAAGTAAAGGGAATCATGAAAAAATTTAACAAATAATTATAACGTCTTTAAAATACAAAAGTGTTTTAAAAATAGCTCAGACCCTTAGACAGTAAGTTGTCATAACATTCTGGGAGATAGATATTTATAGAACGAGCATTCAAATGACTTGATATCGGCTTTGTGCAAATGGAATATATATATATATATATATATATATATATATATATATATATATATAAGTCTATATTGGTTCAAAGAATTTTTTCCAAACGGTAGCTTTAGGGAAGTAAACTTCTCGTTTTCTAACTAACTAACGTTTTATAAATCCGATACTTATTGTGTTTCCTAGGAACAATCAGAAATATAAGAATTTGTTCCATATTCGGCGTATGTCCGTGTGTCATAGATGACACAACGCAACAGTCATATATGAGACGACGCATAATCAAATATTACAAGTGTGTATACCTGTTGCAATTCATATTTGTATGCTATCAAGATAGCTTATTTTATAAAACTCATCTCTTCAGAATTTCCTAGGAGATAACACCAGAATTTACGTCTGACACGCTCGTGAAACAGTTTCATCCACTTGTTATTGAAGATTTAACACAATTACAACGTTTGATGAAAAGAAATCCTTCAATAACTACGGATTATCATCTTGTACAGCTTTTGTTGACCATAACTAACAATTACTTTGCATTTCACACAACTCAAGGATTACAGGATGATATTTGCAACCTAAATATTAGTAGCCTTGACATTTTCTGCAACCACTGTTTTAACCGATGATTAAATAAACGAGTTAATTGCAATGATGATAATTAAGCTTTAACCAAGCTAGCCAGGTATAACTTTATTTATTGCTGCAATGGACGTCAATTATTGTTGATGCTGTACAATGTCAGACAGAAAGAAGGACGCGAGAACAGAAAGAGTAGGCTCAATTTTTAAATTCAAGTCAAATTGAACTAGAATTTTAAAATGTTTATCACTTGAAAAGAAACCCGATATAAAACGAAATCCTGTTTATATTTTAAGTTTTCAACCAAGTTAAGAATCATTGAAAGAGTTAGAATCAACAATATGCCTTGCTGCATAAAGCAAATGAACTATCCTAGCCTGAAATGAGTGAACTAAGATGAAACGGAAGAGAGAAGAAAAAACCTAAAAGAAAATTAATTCAATCAGATTCGTACACAAACAATTTTGACTTTTGTGCTTGTGAAATAAATCAAAGAATAATAAAGGTACAGTTAGATGTTTAGAAAGATAGTATAGGATAACAAAGCAAAATGTTAACCATTGAAGAGGTGAAGGTTGTGATTTGGAATTGACGAAATAATATATAAAGCACTGCTTAAACATTACGCAAATATCAAAAGAGAGCAATAGAGATAGTATCTAAATCAATAACGTTACATTGTTGGAGGACAATTCATTCGGCCTCTATTGTTGAAAAGAGTTGAACGTTCAACAGGTTAGAAGTGAAAGGGGATACATTAAAAAAAAAACTTTGTTTACTGCACCGAAAAATGGGCGGTTCCGTTCATTTCTAAGGTTACTGGTGACGTCAAGCTGTCGTAATATTCGGTTCTTCTGATAGTATGGCGCAAGTTGTTGTTGTTGTTGATCAAAGAATATGGAAACACGATCACTCATGCTGACTGTTGTGCATAATTACATTAAACATTAACATTGATGAAATCAATAATTGTATGACCTTCACATGTGACGAGTGAAATGTTGCAGGTTTAATAAAGCACTAGTGCAATAAACACGGCATTTTAATTGGAAATCCTTAAATGGGAATTTGATGCAAATCTTTCCACAGGAGCGAGTTGTTGGTAATAAGCTAAGAAAGAAAAACACTTGGCATTGCATGGACTGTGTTTCTTGAAGGTCAGTATAAAGTATAAAATATTTTAAGGCTAACTAGTGACGTTTATTGTTCATAGAAATAACAATATGTAATAACTAAACTGTAACTTGTAAATGATCATTTCGTTCGAATACAAAGCGTCTTAAGTTAAATACGTTCCACAACTGGCATGTTATGAAATTTACAGAAAGCATTAGTACAGTATTACATTTTCTAGCTATGGAGCAGTGTATAGTTTAATAATTTATTGATGTCCATACTACGAAAATTAGGTATTTTTAAAAATTTATTGGTCCGAAGCTAGTCAAACGTTTTACTTATAGACTTATAAGTAAATATAGATTCAAAAACTTTAATAAGGATAAAAACTGACATAGTCAATAATGATTATAGAGTTATAAAACGTTTGTAAAATCCAATTATAACGAATGATAATACAATATTTTACTTTTGTCATATTACATAAGTGAGGAATCGATTGCAATTCATTTCATTATTGACAATTTAAAAAACTGAAACTACTGTTATACATTTCCCAAGCAAAGAATTAAATAAATCTAGGGTTATTTACAACAGTTGATCAATTCAGAATTTTTTCACTACACTTATTCATTTTTGAACTAATATAACATTTCCGGATGCAAAATATTTTATTTTCTGATTTTGTTTTGTTAAGAATAAATACAAATTTAATTTAAAGATATCATTTACAATAAAATATATATTTTAAAGAATTGTGGTGTTCCTAAACCAAATAAAAAAACAAAACAAAGATACTATAAACATAAAAATTTGTAAAACAAAGTAATATTGATGAAAATTTCGCTGAAATGCCTCCCTGGAAGTCTGTCAGACCTTGTAATAGAACCGGTTTTTAGTACAACCCTCCTCTATTCAGAATTAATCTCTTGATGGGATGGTTTCAATTAAAAGTCTTATTACATAATAATTGTAAATAATCGATAGCTATTGCAGAATAAACTACTTACTGGATTGAAGGGGCGTAGTTTAATTATTATCATTAAATATGTAAAAAAAGAAAAGAAAAAGTAAAACCATTAAATATGTAAAATAAATAAAACAATCACAATTATTATAACTTTGATTTGAACTTTTGTTTTACTTTCATGATTTAACAAAATTTAAAATTTAGCTGAAATAAATTAATAATTGATTAAGATAAAAGCTAGTACTCAATAAAAACTTCACCAAAATACTAAGCTTCTGATTTAAAACAAAGTATTTATTAATTTAGAAGCATCAATATTGTGTTTCAACAAAAATATTAAATAAAATGCATTGGGTACGAGATCTGTTATAAATGTGTAATTTAAAGTTGAGGGGTTTTATATTATTAGCAGGAAAAATATATATACCGTAGTATATGGAAACATTTTTAATTATTTTAATTTTTGTAGTACAACTTTCTTTCTTTAAATCACCTACTCAAAAATGTTAAACAAATAGTTCAAGGTAGAGTTGTTTATTCTACGATATAAAAGGTAATATATTGGAGTGTTGTTAAAAACAACTGGATTTACTGGAAATTAACATACTACTGTATCAAATCAATTAAAAGAGAACGTTGGCCTACTACTTTTCTCAATTAATTGTAATTTAAATACGGAAACCAGATAAGCAGGTAAGAAACAAGACAATAAGATTTACTGATTGACACGCTCTTCGTTTTTCCCTTCCATGGCCACGGCGAGAGAAGTATGACCAATGATGAGGAAGTTAAAAAAGAAAGAGTTCATCAAAGTATTTTTAGTAAAATCATTGAAGATCATCACAAAAAGTTTTACAAATTTTAATTAGATACGATAATTCGTTCATTGACCCTTCACTATTATATAATAGTATTATTAGAAATAATAAATAACTGTACGTTAAAATTAATATTGTTTTCGAAATATTGGACACCTTGAATGGAGTCAAATCTCTTCAGTCATTATTCCATTTAACATTAATTTGTTACTCATTATTTATCTTTGTTATTTACAAACTCATATTCTAAATCATCCGTGTTTGGTAATTCGTACGTTTCTAAAATTAGAAGGATTAATTATAGAACTCAGTCAGTAATGAATGCACTATCTATAATTTCTTGTTAAATCTCTAGTCAATGTCAGCAATTTTACGTTTCAGGTAGCTGAGAAAAATTCAAGATTGGAACATTTTATAAAGGGTAAAACACAGTCCTACTAATTGTTGTACTACGTCTGCAGACCTATTTAGGCATTTTGGATTCAATGTCCACAAGAATAATTTTAAAAAGTAAACAAATTTTTAGGTTTTTAAAGGTTTGATCAATACGAATGTTTATATTAGTTTTTTAATAAATTAAGTTAAATTTAGGAAATTAAGCAGGTTTTGTGTGTTTTAAACAATAAAAATGTAAAAAGACAATAGGAATATAGTACGTTTAAAATGATATGAGTTACAACCAGTTTGGCTTAAGTATGACAAAAAATCTGCTTTATAGTGGAAGCACGGAATTTGTACAATTTTAGAAAGGAGAGCTTGCATCATCTGAGAGAGTTCATGCACTCCTGTCGAGTTTTAAACAAACTCATTGGGTCTATCATAAGTCGAAAGGAGAATCCAATTATGTGAAGTTACATTAGGATAGTTATTAAAATTTGTTTCCTTCTCCCTTTCAATCTCTTCTGTTTCAAACGACTTCGTTTTATTGTATATTAGTTTTTCCATAAACAAATAATTGTTAATAACCACATCGTGTTCAATCAATTTAAAATTTTAAAATCTATCCAATTACAAAAGATTGTCTTACCTAGAGAGAGGATCGACCATGAGTGCCACCATGATTGCAGCTGCCCCAACACACACCAAGTAGATAGTACTGATGGTGTAAATCTCGGTGTCTGGAGGACGTTCCAAATTGTCGTTGCCATGTTGCGCTGTCACACAAAATTCTGATCCACAGTGTTTCAATTTGTCTTCAGCAGCTATCGTGAAGTTACCACCACCACCGTGCCCACCAGCCGATAGTACTAAACGTGGAAAACAGAAATGACCAATTAGTACAATATGTAATTAGTACATTATTACTTGATAGTAATGTTTAATGTTAAAATTATCTTCATTACTGGGTAGCATCTTACTATAGTATATGTTCCTGTGAGGACTCATTACTGAAGGAAAAAATACTGCAATTTTCAAGAAATCTTTCTATTTGAAAACTCCATGGACAATGTTTGAACAAGTACTATGAAGTGTTGTAAGTTGGATGACCTTGAAGAATAACTAACCTTATTTTGCTTATTTTATTTTATTATTAATTAAGGTTCGGCCATGATAGCAGGAAGGATAGGTTAACGTTAAGAATTCGTTTTAAATGTAACTGAAGTCGGGTCATTCTTATTTCTAACAAGCTCAGAGGGAAGTATGGAAGCCTCTACACCACTCCGGGAAATCATTGGATGTTCAGCGAGTAAAGACAGAGTCAATTCATAAGAAAACATGATACCATGATTAATCGACGGTTGTAAAGTTGTTTTGAAAATCTATTATAATGAATCTAGTTCGATAGCTCTAAGACGCACTAAGAAAAATATGGAGAAATGCATTAATTGAATTTTATAAAAACAGCAACTGAACAGATTGATAACTGATTTTGTCCATTAGATGGCTACGTCGATACACATGGATACAAGAAGCAATTAACAACAAGAGGCTGAGTACAGTACGGTATGTGTGTGCCCAGACAAAATAATTTAAAACACGAATTGAAGACTTTATTTTAGGACCGAAACACGTATTCCAAAATTAAAAACTAATTATTAGTACAACTAGACAATAGCTTACAAATTATGAGAGATTAAAAGAGGTAACCAGTCGAAGATTACTAGGTAAGTCTTAAAGATTTGTTGCAAATGTCAGATTTTCAGTGCAAGTTAATAGTGTAGTGTTGTAATTAACACATTTAATATGCTCTGATTGATCGTGGTCAGTCAATGGCGAGGAAAGCAGTAGAGCGCGGTCGATGTCCTACGTCTCGCCAGTTTGTTGACGTGTCGCACTTTACATAATCCAACTTTCATTCATCGAACTAACCCAACTCTACTTACAGCGTTGCCAAAATGGTTTCTAGGAATTGAAACCTCATTCTTACCTCGTTCTTACGCAGTATTAATTAAGGAAACATTCTGTTTGCATTAGTTATTGAATTCACTTATTATGCGTGACCGAATAACGTATCACGCATCTCTTTTCCGTTAAAAATAACGTGTACATAATAGTATATTTCATCGCTAGGACCAAAAGTGAAGCTTTTCAATATAAACTCAAGTTTAACTTGGATAATGAGCGGGGGCCGAAAAGTTTCTTTTGGTCCAAGTGATGAACTATATTTTTCGTTAAACTGCAAATAATATTAAAAAAAACAATTTCACAAAAGCTAAAATGTTATATCCTATTTACCTTCAAATCGATGGAAACAGCTGTTTTAACTATTAATTACAATCGATAGTATCGGTTATTTTATAGATGCTTTACAATCGTTAATTAATTCTTATAAACGAAGTAACAGCTGATGACCTCGACATCAGCTGATGTTTTTAGGTCGTAGGACTAAAAAGAAGAACTTTAGCATCTCAGTGTATGTATTGGAAACAGCTGTTTTTGAAGAAGTATGACGAAAAATAACTTATTTCATTATTTATTTTGATGTATACCTATACTATATTTCCTAATATACAGAGTGGTTATTTTATTGTCGGCGCATCTTAACTTTTAATCCGATGAAAAACCTTAAATGGGAAACCGTTATTATTTTCTCAAATAACTTAAAAATCTATTTTGCAAACTGTAAAAATGACCGCCACTTTCCAATAATTTCTTATGGGGACTCCTATTTTTATGATGTTTCGGATTCTGTACAAAATTTTAATACTTTTTTATTCATAGTTATTTTTTGATACACCTAATCATTTAGAGGTATAGGCGCTTTAAGTTTCGAACATTTGACGTTTGAAGCATTTTCAGGATTTTCCATACTTCCCAATATTTCTGATCGTATATTTAATACTAGTATCTACGAGGTCCGTGAGGGCGAATGACAGACAAATGAGAATAGAGTGTTGAGCCACAAGAATCAGAGAAAATTATTTAGAATTATTAGTAACATAGTTAGCTAGTAATTATTGTAGTAAGACAAATACCAACAATTAGGTGAAGTATAGGCTTAAATGGTTAATTTATAAACAGGCATAATATGTCCAACATTTAACTGGAATATTATACAAACAGATATAATAATTAGCTCTCATTTTCTTTGTATAGAAAAAGAAATTTACTATTGTTATTGAAATGGACAAAATGCTTCCTCTTTATAAATTTTTCAATTAAGTGCTAAAGTTCAAGAAATCGGGCGGAAATTGCGACCACTAACAATTTACTAATCATTATTACGATTTTATTTTATATAATCTGTTAATAGTTGCGTCAAATTCTGTTTCTTTCTAATGAATACCTTAGTTACAAACATTGGCTTAGATTACAACTTGTTAAATGTCAGAGTAAAATGGCCTGTAAAAAATTCTTATAAATCATACAAGAAGTTTAACAAAAATTAACTATCGTTAATTTTATAAAGTTAATATTGCATTATTAATAATATCAGTAGCCTATCTGTGCCAAGTTTTGATAAAACTGAGTTGTATTGAACTGTAACAGAAATTGTCACTTATTTTAAACAACAAAACAGTTTGTCTATTAAAGTTGCGATTTTTAAAGTAATTAAAATAGAATAAAATGCGCACCTATATGTGATAAATGAATTATCATCCAATTTTTAAAAATATGAGAGAAACGCGTTTTTAGAATATCAAAGAATCAAAGGCATAAACAACTTTTACAAAGCAGTACTACTTTACAACACACATAATATCGATACATTAAAACAAGTTAAATAAAAGAAGTTGTTCTTTTAAAGGAAATATTGTAATAGGCTGTGGCTTATTCAAATTCCGCTTGGAACATTGATGAAATAATTTGTTTAAAGCTGAACTTAAGTAAAATTTCGGTTTTGTACGAAGCGTAAACTGACATTATTAAATTTATCTTATGTATAAAACCATTTTACACTGATTTATTGAATGGATAAAAGTACAACTTCCGCCTGTTTGGTTTATCTAGCTCAAATATGAATGTTAATGATATGAATCAGTTTATATTTAGGACACCGAATAGTGGACACTATTGTGGCTACGTTAAATCACAAAAAAATATTGGATATTTCAGTGTCCAATAAAAACCTACATCTGCCTTGAACACCTTGTTATTTATTATTCAAATTTATATACATAATTTTGTTAACTATAGTAAATTTGTGTCAAATATTCTTCAAACATGACACAACAGATATTTTTTTTTTTTTATGAACGTAATTCGTTAGTTCAAAAAAATAGAATGATAAATTTTAAAATGGTAGCCATACTACATTAAGTTATATATTATATATATAATTAAGAGTATGGAGATCTTAAAAATGGAAACAACTTCAAACTGCTAAGAGTAAGAGGAGATTTTTATATTTATCAAAATTATGCATTTATATTTTCTCTCATTTTATATTTGACATATCCCTTAAATACCAGCTGGACCCATGCAGTATTTCTAAATACAGTACTTGTTTGACATAATTGCAAACATAACCTCAAAGTAAAGAAACAACAAAAATGGAAACAGCTGTTCAAAAAATGTGGTGGTTAAATATCAATCTCCTATTCCATAGCTGATCTATGAAACAGATTATAATAAATGTGAATTATTTAATTGGTATTAACTACATTTGTATGTAAACTATAAAAGATGTTTTTGAGTCATCAAACTAAATGAATTATGACACATCTGTGAATAGGGAGCTGTAATTTAAATAATAATCATATATCTATAATTTCCTACACATATCAAAATCGGTTAAGTGGAAACGACTGGGAATTAACAGAAACAAAACAGCTTGTGTTTTATAACCTATAACTAATGCAAAGATATACTGACTTACCTAAAGAAGAAATAAGGTTCCCCCATAACTCTGCCGTTTGCCATGCAAGGAAGAAAAATCCGAAAAATCGTACGATAATTCCATCTACAGCCTGATCGGTGACTTTAGCGTACACACCAGCAACTTGCGTTAGATAGGTAGCTTTAGCTGCCCACATAGGGGCTGCACCGAAACCGAGTAATACTCCAGCAGGCACTAGAGTGTAGAACCTCGGATAGAATTGCGCTCCAATGTATGGGGCGTAACAGAGTAACGAGAAACACAAGGTCCACTTGACTGTTAATCTCTTGATAAGGAATGTCGGTACAAAGATACAAGAAACTACGAGTGCAGCATAGATCGCGGAGAGCGACACTGTGCCTAGACCTTCCTTGGCGTTGATGGAACTTTGTAAGTTCGCTGTTCCTTGAAATGCAGTAAACTGTACCATAAAAGCTAAACTGATTGCCGCAACGTTTTTCAAAATTCTCCATTTCTCTCCTCTGGACATTTTAAATTTTCCTTTGGGTACATTGTCTTCATCCGCTTGTCCTGGAGGTGGTTTGTTAAGGCCTCCTCTTGTGTCTCCGTCATCTTTAAACGCTTCGTTCGTGTACCCTCCGCTGACGGATATTACCGCTACATCGTTATCATCTTTCCCTTTTCCTTTACCCTTTTGTCCTCCCGCCTTCTTTTCGATATCCGCTACCATTTTGTTGAATTCTGACAGCTCCCAAGCAGCGGCTGTAACAGAAGGAAAGACAAACTTTGTTAACAATCAGACACAAATAATATTACAAAATAAATTATTTGCAAAAGTTGTGGTTTAGCATTATATTTGATTTGTAATTGCTTCAAAACTGGTTTATATTTTAATAATTATGGTATTGTTTTTCTTATGATCTAGTGGATTACAAAAATTTAAGTAAAACATACATTTATTTACACTATAGCAGAAATAAAACATATAAAGTATAATGTTGCTAAAGTGTGGCTGAGCAATCTATATCATGATTATCCAGCGATTTAACAAATATATTATTTTATTGAGTCTTACTGATTGAATTAACTAATTTGGAATACACAAAAAATGAAAAAAAAAAAAAAAGAAAAAAGAAAAAAGTTTCATAAAAATCAGTACATAATCTAAAATGTTGAAATGAATTTTTATAAATTTAACTTTAGCTTGTTTTAGACAAAATATATATAAAAAAAAATTATAAAATTTAAATTAAAAAAAAAAAATTAATTTCAACACTTTACAAAAATAATAATATTTCAACGGATAAAAACTTCAATTAAAAAAGTTTTGTAGTGCGCGCAAACATTGACTACATAAGAAAGAAAATATACAATTGCTTGAAAATCATTTCAGCTGTCAGAGTTATAGATTTGCTATTTAATGTTAATACAAGTTTTCCTTAAAATTATACATTTTAGGCTTAAATTAGAATATGGGCTTCGAAATGCACATTGAAGGTAATTGAATAACATAAATGTCTTGGCACTCATCTTTTAAGCACTTGTGTTTAGAAAAAAAGCTGAACGTAAAATAACTAGTTTCTAGTTTGAATATTTTAAATGTGGTAGTAACTCCTATAAAGCGTGAACTTCATTTACGGAATAGTTCAAATGTTCTTAACTGTGATTATTAATAATTTTCAATGTCGATTTATGTCTTTAAATATGGAGTTTGTTCATTAATGTTCTTAAATAGCTTAGATAGGGGTTATATGATTAGGATTATACAACATGGTTCATAAACATTTTATTTTGAAAATGTAAAGGTGTGTTTTTTGAGAATTTTTGTTGAACTTTTTGAACAAAATATAAAAAGTATGAATATAGGCACGCTTGTATGGCTTTATATCTGTATATATAATAGTATATAGCTATATAAAATATTAGCATAGTATATTTTAATAATATTTTTAGTTTTTTGTGAGTGTTAAAAATTGCTACATATCCAATTCATTTTTACAGAAGTCTCTTGTATTGGTTTTCATTTTATTATTATTAAAAAACTTGTTATTATTATTATTATTTTTTTTTTTTTCATATTTTCTTATTTTTGGAAAAGTAATGTTTAGTTTATCACAATTATCTTTTGTCAATTTTGTGGAAATAAGTAAAGGTAGCTTTAGAAAAGTCAAAGTGATATATTAATATTTTAGTTTACCTTTTTTTGTTTGGCATGTTTTTTTTATCTTAGGTTCTTTTATTACATGTAATCTAGAAATTGTGAATTTATATTGCTTTCTACTATCATAAATGAAAACAAAACTCTTGTACCATCAATATAATAAAAGTATTCTTATTTAAATTTATTAAAAATAAATTTTCACCGAGTACCAACGTTCGTTTCGTTAAATAACCTTACTGTTATCTTTGTTAATTTATATTTATATTCATATTTGTGATTTATATTATATATTATTATTATATATTATAAGAATTGATTTATGTTTTTAGTTTTAAAATTAATGTCTTTTATTTTTAAAATATATCTTTTTCTTTATATTGGTTTCCTTCTTTTTATTTAGTTAATAATTTAGTTGTTTTTTTGCCAATACTTATTGATTAAATTTATTTAGAATTTATGTTAAAATATATGTAAAAGTACAATAATAATCAATTAATGTAAAAATAATAATTATTATCACTATAATTATAAAATAACTATAATAATAAACCGGTTAGTAGTAATTGTGTTTACAAAAAGATGAATATCGCTCCTTGTTACGAACTCTTTTCACTTTAACCAGAGACAGGTGTAAAAACATATGAATTTTATTTTAACACTTTTTAAAATTTCACTCACTCAAAATATTTCCAGCAACTAATCATTTTATAGCAAACTATATATGATTATCTTGTAGGCTAACTAAGTTATAAATTGTGAAATTTCGAAACATTAAAAATATATTTTTTTAAATGTATATTAATTTTTACATTTAATTTTATTTATTAGCTAAAATTTTGTACATATTTCGTTGTTAACTTAGGTTATGATATGTACCTATTATTGAAGGCACTTGTCCGTACCAGAGGCTTTGACTTCTAAGCCTAGTTCTAATCTCCTCTCTTTGGTCAATTGACCCCATTTCTTTTACAATATAAAATAAATAACAGAATAATAAATTATTACAAACAACACTGTCTAATCTTTCGCGTACACAATCAAACACCACAAACAGAACATTAAATTATAAAAACAGCCAACATCCGCGAGTACCACATCTGAACTTGCGCAAGCCGAGGATGAGACTAAGTGGCACGGTGCGGCCTTCATCAGGTGTGGAGAACTTTTGGTGATTTACGTCGCAATTAGCCTTACCTAGGTAGGTCCGATGAGAACCGTATGTGTCCGTTGCAGGAAGGCATATGTTCACACAATTAATTAAAAACCTTGATACGGCCTTGAGGGATCAGAGTACTATTGTTTTATGTACATCATATAATTATTCAATGGGTCGATTCTTTGTATAAATTGGCGAGAGAGGGGGAATTTATAGGGAAAGAGGGAAACATTTCTAAAAGTGGAAAGGGAAACTGAAACTTAAATGGAGGGGGAAATAGAGAAGAAGAGAAACATAAAAGCGAGAATAAAATTTGACCTTCTTCGGATGAGCAAGTGTTTGTTTTTTTGATGAAATTAAACACCGTGCAAACTATTAAATTATACGGCGAGGTTAAATAATTAAAGTTTGGCTTTAATAATTAAGGCATTAATTACTGAGTTTGCGCAGAGCAATATGAGTTGCGTAAGTCTATAGATACAGACAGACTGGTCTCTTTAAGTTAAGAATAGACACGTAATGTGTAGTGTGTTGTCTTAATGAATATGCAATAGCTTTAACTGCTAATTTACAATATAATAAAGTGTTATGTGCACACATTTTATGTTCATTATATCGCAAATGATGTGTTCATCTATTTTAATATCTTGTACATATTCAGAAATGTTGTGGTTATAAGAATATAGTTATTAACAATAAAATTAGTAACTTTTTAATAAAATAGAAATTATTATTTAATCACTTAGAATGAGACGTATTTGTGAAAAGTTAACAATGAACAAATGAAGTAAATCAAGATTTATTATAATCAAGACGATTTTTCAATAACAATTCATCATTTTTACTGTTTACAGGTAAACGCAGGTCTTACAAACACGCGATGATGATCACGTAGTCATTGAAATATTAATAAAATATTTTTAATAAAATGATATTTATTTGTGAAAATACGTCTTTCTTTTACAAAATTTTTGATTAAAACAATTTTTTTACATTTTAAGAAAGTATTTTTTATTTTTATTAAACTTATAATGTCAAGAGTAAAATCAGTGAAAGCTAACTCTAGAATCTGAGACACGTTAGGGATATTTAAAAGAAAAGATTATGAAATTCCTTGGAACAAATTTTAACATGGTAAAATATATGTAGGTTATTTGTGTGTAGGCGTGTATATTTACCATTTCTATATTCGTTTGCGTTAGAATTTAATTTTTAATAGAGTCCAGTTTATTTTAGTGTATTAAATTTTAATAGCGCAGTTTGTATTTAGTACAGTGAAGTTGTGCTTACAGTGAGACACATTATAACTTAGTGATAAACATCGCTTAAAATAAACATAACAAACGTACAAAACGTTTACATTTCTGTATTATGTAAAAAATCAAAACAAAAAAAACTTAAACAATAAAACTTTTTTTCCTTTTTTTAAATTAATAATCTTCTCCTTAAAAGTGGTCATAAGTTTGCGCAGAGACATCTATTTGATTTACACGGTTAATGCATTTAGTGTGCTGTCAAACACTAAACTGAGTTAGCAATCGCAATTTTTGTCCTTGTTCACCAAATTTGTGTGTGTTTAAAACGGTTTCAAATGTCACAAAAATGAAAGTTGGCTTTTAACCAATATTTGTCGAGTTTTATTAACCAGAACAATTTTTTTTCTAGTTTTAACCTAATAATTTTTACACACATTTACCTAATATTTACAATGACGTAGACAAGTTCTTAGCGAAAATCAAGTTTTTTATTGGTTGGAAGTTGACAATTTTGTCGATGATTTTGTATTAAATCTTTTATATATCAAAGCCAAATACCACTCACTGACTGACTGACTCACTCATCACAATGATTTCTCAAAAAACAACTGAACGGATTGAAATGAAACTTGCAATATAGCTTCCACATAGGTAATAAGTGTTCACTAAGAAATCGTTTGAGTTTAAGCATTTTAAAAATAAAAATATCCCAAATTAAATTTTTCACCTCTAAACTACAAAGGTGAAACGAGCTGAGGCTTCTTACATTCCTTCTTTTCAAATGTTTGATGCTTAAGGTATACAAAATACGCAAAAGGTTAATGTTTTTTGCTAAAAATCGGCTCTAAATACAAGATTTAAAAAATCACTAAAAACCAAAATGGCGGCTGGCATTTCTCTTTTACCGATGGAGTTGCTTCTTTCAACTGATTAGATTTGGAATGTTTCCAGTTTTTCTCATATGTTAAAATGCCTTTTCGTTTCAGTAATTACATAAACATGTTTATTTCATTCAATCTATAATAATAAAAGTTAAAGCCCACTGAAATGATATTAAACCAGTATTTCAGAGATTCAATTCAGAAGCACAGCATGAATAGCCGGTAACAAAACGCCAATTAAAAGTACTACTACTATAACCTGAGTTTTGTTATCACAGACCAAAACTCCCTTAACACTCAATTATCTATACGTTAACCCCGTACGAAGGACGGGTACTCTGCTAGTAATAGTATATAGATTCATTAAGTCTTGAGGTATTCTGAAAAAGTATTTGTACGAAGACTCAACTCTAAACAATGAAAATTAGTGCCATTTTACAGGGACTACACGAATACACTACACTTAATCTGCGTCTTTTGATTTATTGATGTTTATACGTAGAGGCAAGTGCCTCTACACTGAAATTTTTGTAACGTGGTGGAAAACAAACTGTTTGCCATAAAAGTGATTCGATAAAAAAAAAGTTTGTTTTTAAAATTTGTATTTTATCATACATTTTTGGTAAGTTTTAAATGTAATTTAATTAGCTACGATGTTTAATAGTTATGAATAAATTGCTTTTAAGAAATGAAATAATTCTGTAATAAAAATAGAAAGGTGGCATTATAAACTCTATAAAAGATTGAATTATTATTAATTTTTAGTAATTATGTTAGTACGTGGAATTTGTTATATTATGTGGATAACGTAGTGGATACAGTATTGGTTTTGTGTGCTTGTCATACTTTATAACATTCCAAACATACTTTATAACATTCCAAACATAGTGCATATTTCACTAGATAACTAGCTAACAATGTCAGTACGAACCGAACTCTTCGTCTTTATTTACTGAACCAAAATTAGAAAGAATGTTTTATCTGGTTGTAAATTTAGAGAGATACCTGAGATGAAATATTTTATTGTAAAATATAAGTTCTTCTTTATTGTAAAATATAAGTCACAAACATTCGTATAAACACTAAAGAGTTTCTTTAAATGTTTTAGAGGTCATATTATCAACAGTTTTTTTTTTCTAATTTGTTACAAATAAAAATTTTACAACCATGTGGGTAAGAAAATAGATGGTTAATTTTAAAAACAGTGATTTTGGGAAAAACTTCTCACTTGTGCAGGTCGTGTTATGTACCCCAATAACTCGTCGAGTACAGTTTTCAAATCTGCATCCAGTGATACTCAACGATAAAATAAGACATTTATCGCTAAAAACGTAATTCTAGCTGCGTAACATTTTAAAATGAGAAACAAAATCTTTAATAAAAGATGGAAGCTAAGTTCTTCATGCATGTGTCTTGTTTAGATACTAAAATAGGAATCTCAGTATTATAATAATTATATTAACACTTCATCAATAATTAAGAACAATTAATTACATTACATTTACGAATAATTAAGAAGTGCTCTATATTGAATGCGCTAAAAAAGATTTTTCTTCTTTTATTGTTGCTATTAGTGTGACTGTGTATGTATCTAACAGGGTGCTATGAAAGTATGGAAACAGTTTGATAACCTTTGTTCGAATAAAAACAAATATGATGTTGAAAATGAATTATCTTTATATTATTCTATGATTTTATTCTTGATTTTTAATTTATGCAACCGTTTAGGAAATAATAGCTCCCGAAAGTTGTTATTATTTATAGAATTTTCAGTCCTAGAATTAGGTTTCTAATTAAAAAAACATAAAAGAATAAAATTTTACATAAAACATTAAATAAATTGAACAGCTGCAATTTTTGAAAATTACTTTACACCTATTTCACTGTTTAGGGTCCGATTTCACAACAAAATTATCATTTATAAAAATTCTAATCAGATTGGCTTGATTTATGGAATGATTTTAGTGTTTTTTAAAAAAAAACTTTTTTAAATTTTATTATTTTTTTTTCAAATTTTTAGATTAAAAGGAGGTTGAAAATTCTGTAATTTCAACAATGTTTGAGGAACAGTATCTTCTAAACGGTTACTTGGATATATCTTCCTCTTACTGCATATTTAACAAAAAATAACAGAATAAAATCATGTTAAAAAAATGTGATTTTATATAGAATCTTTTAATAAATATATAGATATATCGTGATGCTTCTGTTGAAAACGTCTAGATTTGCTGGAGGTACAGTATCTAATTATTACTATCTCGAACAGTAATATTCGAAAGTGTATAAGTTTTCCCATATGTGGATAATAAAAGTTTTTATATATTTCAATTCAAGTACACTCTTTTCTTTTTTCATCGGTGGCGCGGCCTTAGTAGTTTCCATAATGCTATTTAAATAATAACTGTAAACTTGCAGCAAATTACAATTACCAGCTGTAAGTCTATTATATGTAAGCTGTACGTTTTAGTTTCTCTTTAATTTAAAAGCTACCACATGTTCGTGTAATCATTTAAATTAACTTTTAACTTCAAATTTAGCCCTTCAAAAGTAAATATTTTTAACGGAACAGAAACCTTTTGAAAATAGTTTGTTTGAGTTTTACTTTGGTATTTTATAAAAAGCCTCCTTATAATTATTAATCCCACAGTGTATTCGTAATATATTTTAACTTGATACACAGTTTTGGTTGTCATCTTGAGACTGTAATACATTCGAAGCAAATGTATCACATTAAATTACTTTATGATTGCACAGATGGTTTTGTATTTATTTTTGTTTTGTTTTAAAAGAAAATGTATACGTGAACACTGAACTAAGATTGAAAAAATTTTTAACAATAATTTCATTTGGAAATGGAAGTTTTAATTTATTTAGGTAAAACTATTCGAGGTGTAACAGACAACCTGTGCTGTGCATTGAGGACAAATATGTTGAGGTAGGAGCATGAAATAAAATTGTATCCAACAAATTTGCATACAATGACCCTTGTATAAATATTATGTTTTTTTTTTTAAATTTTCACACCAAAACGTCATATTTGGGGGGTGGGGGTTAGTGATTCGGTGTCTACGACTTTTCAAATACAATCATGGGTCAGGGATGGTACATTATTTTAAAACTTAGAACCTCAGACATTTTGACGTAAAGTTTATTTATATTTGATATAATTTCAAAATGGCGGCTCGAAATGTCTGTAATTGTAAGTTTAATATAATTTTAAATTACCGCTTTACAAAAATGTTGAAAAAGTTTTCTCTTAAACGATAATTAAAAAAATTATATTATATCTCAAAAATGTTAAATAGCAACGTTGATAAAGTTAAACATTATATTAAAGATTCTTTTTGTAATCGAGCATTTTTTGTATTAAAATGTTTTATATCTCCTACAGTTTCTAAATACCGGCTAAAAATTCTATTACCTTTTAAAGGTAGCGTGCCGTAAACCAAACTGAGATAATTTTAATTCAACAGATTATATACCAATAAGTAGATAAATACTTAACGAAATCACAATACACAGAGGTATAAACATGAGCTAAGTGTGCATTATACATTGTGGATTCAGAGTGGCCTTTGTTTCTAGGAACAGCTGTTCAGGAACTCTTGCAGATCGTGACATGTCTAGAATATGTAAAGTGATGCCAACACTGAATGGTAAAAAGAATTATTCTTAGCTCAGGCCACTGAAACTGGTTTATAGAAGCTAGACAGTGTTGAAGAATACTTATTGAAACTTACGATAGAGTCAATAAACCTTCCTAAAGATTGAAAAGGCACTGCAATGAGAGTGTGACTAGTAAGGGACCTATTGTATGAATGTACTAGCAATTGTACACGTTGAAATTTACCAAATTATTAGCATGAAGACAAATCTGATTTTATACCGTAATAAAGTATTTGTTGTTTTTACAAATTATTAGTCCAACTGATTAGTAATTTACAAATCTTGAAGTTAAGATTTCTACAGTTAGTTACGCTCTTTACAGTTTTTAGACCTGTTAGCCTACTACTTACATTAAACTGAAAACGTGTAATGACAAATATAATTAAAAAGTTTTTATTTTAGATTAATTTAACGCTAAAAATTGTATTTTGTTGTTAGCTTTCAGAACAATAGAATTAAAACAAACAGTCAAAAAACATTGCACAAAATTGCTCGTACAACCATTTATAATCGAAATACTAATCAGATAAAACTATTTGTTGTCAAAAAATGTCAACTTGGTAGTTATCAGTGAACCTATACCTTGACACAGTCTTGGATTTTGTTGAATATTTATACGAGAAAATCAAGTTTAAATAATGGCGGTTCAGGTTTACAATTTTACAAGCTGGTGTGGGTTATTAATTTTCACATTTCACCCAAACTGATCGAAGTTTGTAGAGCAGTTTTTGAGAGAATATGTCTTCCGGATTTTTAAACAACTAGTGAAGTGATATTTTTGATGAGAAGAGAAATAGTTTTGGTGGGTTTTTATTTGGTTTTTGGGATGGATAAGTGAGAAAGTTTGTGCATTGTTTTTGTACCTCTCTAACACGAGTAACAAGTATTTTTTGCAAGAAATTAATTATTTAATTCAATATTTATGATTAAAATTAAGGAGTTTTGAAATTTCCTTTTTGAGTTTTTTAATTTTGAAAAATTTGAATTTTATATTCAATTGCAAAATGATGACCTGTACAATTCGACAATATATGTTTAGTTAAATTATTGCAAAACTATGGGCAATATATAATTTTAAACGGCCATCATTTTGTGACTATTTAAATAATTTTAAGTTCGAGATACTTTAAATATCTACGATGAAGAAGGCCGTTAGGATCGAATCTCGAAAAGTACTCTGGGATTATTTTAATATTACGAAAATACTTTATAGAAATATAAATTATCTATAATATCAATTTGCCAAAAAAATTCTAGTTATCAGTACCATAAACTAAGATTTTTAATTGTCATACTAATAAATACTTGTAAAATAATATTAGTAGGCATGTTAGTTAACACAGGTCAACAAGCCACTGGTAGAGTGTGCCACGTACAATGTTGACAGGATTATTTGTTTATATGTTTCAATGTCGACCTAAGCTAAATTCTCAGACGTGTGTGATTTGTTATAAACAAAGGAAATAGTTTAGATTGCACGGGTTATAAAGCAGATAATTACTGTGTTCGACGTTATTTAAAAGAACGCACGTATTTAGGTGATGGCAGACAGCATTTACCTCTATGTAAAAGAATTTAACATTTTCAGGTAATAGGTTATGTTATTGAGTTAAAAGATGTTATTGAAAGATTTGGTGAAATGTCTATAAGATTTAAATAAACAGTGCAAAAGCATTGAATTAACTTTCTCAGACACCCGAACACAAAATAAAAACTAATATTCTTATCGACCTATTTGTAAATTATTTCTGAACCGTAAATTTCCTTTCTTTACGATTTAGTACTCTGGAACATTAATCTTAATATTTAAGTGTTTAAAATTTTTAAACTCCAAAAACTTACAACATACGTTTAAAACGTATAATTGGTAATAAGTATTTGTTACTTCAAAAATTGAAAAAAAAATTCCAGTAATTAGATAAATTTATGATATTTTGTAGGAAATTACTATTTTAAACTTAAAAATATGATGAAATTCAGTAATACTTCTAAGATCCCATTAGTAATTTTTCAATTTAATTATTATCACGAAATTAGTAAAAAAGATAGTAAAAATTGAATAGGCATTGTTTTAAAAAAAAGTTCTATACACTATAGAGACAAGTTCGACATATTGGTCAACTATACCATTTGACATAACTTAGTCATTTTTTACAAAAAGCGATAAAAAACAAATACAGTATAACTGACGCTTTTGACTTCTAGGACACTTACATTTTTTTATTTTAATTTTTAAATTTAATTTTTTATTTCTTTTACATATAACTTAGTTTTAAAGTAAAATGGGATAGTAATTATAATAATAGTTAATAAAATATAAATAAAACAATAAATAATTAAACTTTTTTAAAAGTGCTTCAATTTTTACCATTCAAACAGAAGTAAAAAATGGCTTGGTTAATTGTTACTACACACTTAACACTGATTATTTTTTATTATACAGCAACAAAATGGAAAAAAAACTTTTAAACCTTTAAACAGTCTCTCGATATTTGTCTACAAAATATATATTAAAAAAATTAAATAAACAAAATAATTAACTCCCTTCCTACCCTAATTATGACAAAATAAGGGTAGTTGCAAATGGTGGATCATAGGTTTTATTAATAGTAAGTTTTACTGTACACAACAACGTAATTTTTCAGTTTGACTATAAAATTAAATCAGTCATACTTGGCTTCAGACTATTAAACATCTCTACATTTTATAAATAACACCATCAATAAAGTAATTTCATTAATGTTTTTAAACATAAACAGGGAAATAAAAAAATAATAAATAAATAAATAAAAAATATATATTTACAAAAATACCGTTGTGAGATGAAATCATGCAGAAGGCGCGCACTTTATAAACCGGTTTTTACAGGATTAAACTGGTTATAATCAAGGCTATTCCCATCAACCGTCTTAGGCTGATAATATATTTATTATAAACAATAACGCCTATGATTGCTTATATATTATCTGATTACTGTATTACACTTATATTGTCGATTTCCACGACTTGTAGGAAAAAACAAGTGAGTTTCCCGAAGTTAATCACGAAAGAAACTAAACTCTGCCAAGTTGAGATTTAATTAAAACAACGACAAAGCCACACGTGGATTTTCCGTGACTTTCCTGTCACGACTGCTCTTGGAGAAGATGTGAAACAAAACCCATATCGATATTTTAAACGCGTGGATTAATGACAACAGACAAAATCAAAATATTAAATAATGAAGTATAACTGCTACGATGTAAGTCTCCCACTATTACAGGGATGAAATAGCGAACCCTGTTGCGTTCTGCGTTACACTTGAAGATTTTATTTCTAGAGCAACCTTAAGTTTATACTTATGTAAAACTCCAATAAATCAGGGTTTCAAAGAATCATCCACGATCTGATTTGTATAAAACGGGGAAATCATTACAACGATTGGTTGTTTCCAACTATTTCATCTTAAAGTAGTGTTTTTCATATAATATTAATATAATTGGGTAATATTGATATTTAAAATTTTGTCTCTTCTACAAATGACAGTTTAGATGTTTATGCACAAATTTATCTTGCACAAAGTCTATTATAAAGTTTATCATCATTTGGATAAGAAAGCCGTAGGGTTGTAAATGGTTGCATGCATTTGTGAAACTGTGTATAGTCATTACTGCATGAAAAACAGATAAATAGAAAAAACTAAAATAACTTTAAAAAAGTTAAACATTATCTCTTTACTAATATTACCAATTTGAGATGACAAGTTCGGGAAAGTATATTCAGAACCCCCCTCCCTTCCTATTAAGTCAGTTACCGAGAATGATTTAAAAAGAAGGTGATATATATTATCAATTTAATATAAATACTAGTGTTTACCAGCCCCAAATTAAACGGGTTAAGATGAAGCTCGTGTATAAATTTGTTATTAATATGGGAAACGTAATGTTATTTTCCACTTTTTATTTGCGTTGGTTTTGTTCATTGACTTTTAATTTTGTTTTTTCCCCATAACTTTCGTTATACATGTGTAAATTTATTTATCGTACATTTTATAAATTTGGACCACCCTATCAGATTCCAAAAAAATATGATTATTAATATTATAAAGTTTGCGAATATTCTTAAGGAAGTAACGCATATTTAAAAAATAAAATTCGATTGAATACAATGATTAAAATGATAGTTTTAATTAAAATTATTGAAATATTGTTTATTGTCTTCACACTTTTTACATCTCTCAGGACTACAAATGGTTTGAGAAATTATAATTAAACTGATACAAAAATTTATTAATACAGAAATTTTTACTTCCCTTATGTATAAAAATTAAACAATAAAGCTTCAATGCAATTATTTCATAAAATAATAATAATTATTATAACAAATACTACTTTTATTATTATCATTATTTAAAAAAAATAATAACGACCTTTTAATTATAAAATTAATGACAGCGGTCATGGTTAAATTTTGTTGTTTGAAATTATTCTAGAAACCGGATCGGCACATCTAAGTTCGTGTGAGTTATTAACTTTCACATTTTGCCAAAATTTAATTAAAATCGCTACTGATTAATTCGGCCTTCAATGACTCCAAAATATGCTCTATTTAGATTTTGTACAGGTTGTTAGAATGTAACAAAATTTCTTAAATCCACAATCGTTATTTTATTGTGGTTTTGGGGAACTTTCTTTCATTGTATATTCACCACACTGATCTAGTGATTCATAAGTCTATTACAAGTTTTAGGGGTTGGATTTTATTAAAATGTGTTCAAAATAAGTAAAGCTGATTTTTATACTTTGGTCGTATGATAATTACAAGGATAGTATAGGTACACCCAGCTGTACAAAATCCAGACATACTAGATAACAATTCTAAATAAAATCTGTCTAACAGTTTTTGTGAAATCAGATATACATGTGGACATTTTATAAAAAAAAATATTGTTTTTGGCATCAGGAGCATCAAAATCAAATTTATTCATGAATTTTTACGATTAATTTTTTCACCATCACAATATTTTCACTTTTCCTGTACAAAGAGACAACTTATGTGGCAGCCACAAACCGCCATTTGAGTAATACACTAAGAATACACATTTAAATCAAACTAAATTGACAGTATTTACACAACCCCACTCTCTTATAACTGAGAGTGGTCTTAAAAGATGATAAATGATGTCAGTTTAATATAAATACTAATAACAACAGTGCCAAATATCCAGGGTTCAGATGAGGCTAGTGTAGAAATTTATTATTTATATAGGAAATGTAATGTTCTTTTCCATTATTTTAATGCGTCGTCCACTCTTTTTTGCCCATTGACTTTCAATTTTGTTTTGTTTCCATAATTTTTGTTACATATGTGTAAATAATAGTATACTACATTTTATAAATTTGTACCGCCCTAAAGCATTTATATGTTTTCGTCATACTATTTCATAAACAGCTGTTTTCAATTCATGCATTGAGATGCTAAAGTTGTTTTTTTTAGGCCTAGGACCTAAAAACATCAACTGAGGTCGAGATCACCAGCTGTTACTTCATTTATACGAATTAATTAACGATGTAAAGCAGCTATAAAAACAACCGATACTCTCGATTGTAAATAACAGTTAAAACTGCTGTTACCATCGATTTGAATGTAAATAGGTTATAACATTTTAGTTTTTGTGAAATTGTTTTCTTATATATTTGAGAAAATATTTGGTTCTTGACTTGTACCAAAAAAAGCTTTTCAATCCTCGCTAATTTTCAGGCTTCGGTCGTTAACCTTGAGCTTGTATTGAAAAGCTTCACTTTTGGTCCTAGTGATGAAATATACTATTTCATAAAATTTCTGAAACAACATTTGTTTTGTCATGCCTTTTAAAATTATTTGAATAGTGTTCTTTAAATCGTTATCTATACCCAATGTATCTATGATCTAACATATCAAATATTAAATTATATAGTTTAATTTCAATATAACACAGATTGAAGTTGTATTACCGTAATAAACCATAACGCATTACGTTTTCTGTTTCGCAGTGACACAGAATTGCTGTCATCTCTCCGCACAGATGTTAAACATTATGTCTAAAAATCCGTTCATAAAGACTTAAATGCTTTACTTATAGATTTAACGAGTAAACGAATACTTTTATCTCTCACATTATAAATAGAACTAAATAAATAATGCATTCTTTAACAGAAGCACACGCATTACTGTTTGTGGGTTTGCCGAGGAAAATGTGTGTCAGATGTGATAGCCTATCGTGACAGGCACTTGGAATGCTTAATGAGTTACACAGTGAGGTAGACCCGGTTCCACTGGCTCTTATCAAAAATACTGTTGCTTCTTTATTAGGTTCATCTTTATCACGGACGCTATATTTATTTTACAGATTATATTTAAAGGATCGTGGAGTTTTTGTTTAGTTTTTATCTAAATAAATTTAATACTTTATTTATACTTAACTTCACAGAGGTATTTTGGTGTAAATGGTGTATATTTTACTAGTTTCACTGAATACACTAGTTTCAGCACGATAAAAAAATTTAGTGACATATGGAAAGTTTTAAGGAAACTGCTTTGGGTATATGTTTTAACAAGACTACCTTTATCTGGGTCTAAATTAAAATAACTAAAATTACTTTGTAAGTATGGTAGAAGGATGAATATAGATATAAACTTATTTATTTTATACATAGATTTCCAAATACGTAGATTATGCATTTTGTATATAGGCTAAGCATCCAGTAAAACTCTACGAGTTTATTTGATTAAATAACTCTATTGTTTAAGAAATCAACAATTACATGGCTCAGAGCTGAACTATATGTCTGGAACTTTGTTGTTTACATTCTTATTTTTAACATGTAAGTACTATATTTATCTTCTTTGTTGAAATAAAGCTTTACTATGTATTACAATTGAAAATATTTTTGTAAATTCTTCCATCTTAATACTTTCAAATTATAAATTTTGATTTAAAATGAAATATTCTTACTTCCAAATTACCACTGTACATCTTAACCAGTCTAAAAAAAATTAAAAATAATAATAATAATTTTGTCTTTTAAAAACTTCACTTCTTATAAATAAAATGCTAATGTGAGCTCTGTTTTTGACAGGCCGCCTTTTGGATTGGTCCAACTGAATGATTCTCTACTAGTCAAGGACCCATTTTTTGACTTGCTTACCACTTAAGATATTATTTGTGTTTATTCCCTACGGAAAAGTATAGTATATACCTAAACTGCACAAATATTGTAATTGTTAGCAAACAATATGTTGACAGTAAAAATGTCAATAGCAGGGTCTACGTAAAGTACATTTTATAAGTCTTAGGCACAAATATCTGAATGTTTAAACTGTTTTTTAGCTTGACTACAATTTGAAAGGACCTCGAACTCGGCCTTCTCCTCTATTTACTCTTTCTATCTGTAAATATTGAAGTACTTTTCTCTGAAACAATGTGAGTAAACGACTTTGAAACTTTAAAACTAATATTTGCTATAAGAGGAGGCAGTGGGGTTAACTTCCTGTTGTAAAATACCGTGGTTTCAATTGTATAAATTCATATCTTTCTTTCTAGTCGTTAATGTTTCTTCTATCTATCCAGGATCATTCAACATATTGTCCTTCTAAATAGACCGCGTGACAAGTTTCTTAGTTTGTCAAAATTTCATCCCTCATAGACGAGAACTAAGAAGTTTTTGAAAATTCGAATGTAGCAAATTGCTGAAGTAAACTTTAGATAATCTAAAACATGTTGTAACTACAAAGTTAATTTAAAGAAGCATTAAATCAATCTTGAGAAACAGGTAATAAATCAAGATTATATACCAAAGCTCACAATAATTATAACCAATATGTAATTTACTAAACTGATATTTTCCATTAAACTAGCAATCCAATTACTATTTTCTTATTTGTTGCAGTTTTTAATCATTCCCATTCTGAGCGGAAAATATGTAATTTTATCTTGAGACTTCCATTTTTTATTCATAAAACTTAAATTCTATTTCAATCAAAAGATCAAATGTTAGAATATTTTATGAAAGTCGAATTAGTATACATATTAAAACCAAAACAATAATAATGCTTCTAATAGCAATCACTATGGATCATTTAGAGAAGGAAGTCTTACCACCAGAGTGTAGTAATACTTTACAGAGAATACAGTAATACCAATAATTTATAATATCAAAATAAAATAAACGGATTCTAGATATTTCACACCATAAAAATTAGATACTTATGTTACAAAGATACTCATGTCAGAAGTTTTAACTACTTACTAAACAAAAACAAAAACTTTTGTGTAAAGGTTTGTACAATCACCGAGATATTTAAAGAAATATTAATCCTGGTATATAAGGTTCTTCCCGTTTAATTTGATTTTGGTTTGAAGTTTGATTACCAAACAGATAACATACAAAATTTTAAACATGCAATTAAAATGATCTAATGTGATACATTTAAATTCATAATTAGCTTGCCACTAAATGACAATAAAAATAATCCAATAAAATCGTCATGTTGGATTCTGGAGTTCATATTGTCCCACTAAAACATTTACCCTGGAGCAGAAAGCTGTTACTTTGACAGTTGGCACTCCCTTCAAAGAACTTTCACCACTTCCATAATGCCTCTGTGACGTACTCTTTTGTGTCTTTTTGTTCTTTGAATTTGACAAATTACATCACCTACGAATTAGAACTTCAAACACAAGACCATACTATAAATTAAAAGTGGAATTTAATATTTTTTAATTGGAATTGGAAAATTTTAAAGAACAAATTAATTATTTTAAAACAAATTACTTTGTACGTTTTACAATGTAGGTGCGGGTAGATATGTATGGAATATAAAGTATACAGTTCAATGAAGTATTAAATACTTGAAGGAATAACACTGACTGCATACAAATGTTGGTAACAAAAGTCGTTTTAAAATTCTGCAATGACAACAGTCGTACAGTTTTATGATGGTATGGTGAAAGTATAATATAAAAATTTTAGCTATAGATGGTTTCATATTTCGTAGGTTTAAGAATGTGTTATTTTCAAATTACCATATAAACCTTATTTTTTTTTTTTAAACATAAGGTTCTAATAGAATGCATGCATTTTCTCAGAAACTAAACAATATATTTTAATTAGCTAATTATCAAATATGTTAATTTGTTAAAATGTAATGCAGTGTGCCATTCTGATGTTGTAGTCAATAAAAATGATAAAATAGTCTTCAACATGTGACACTAACATAGAGATTCTGCAGATGACGAACAAGGAAGATACCCTCAAAGATATTGAGATTTACAGGCAAGATCTATCTGTAATGAAACCAACCCCTCGGTTGATATGTGCAAACATCTGAAAGATAGAACTTATCCTCGTTATCAGTGAACGACCATTAGGAAGCTCCTAGGGCAAATTTCTTTTTTTTAAAATTATTTTAATTACCAAAGAACAACATTAAGTTTGTGATGTCTGAGTCAGTATGTAAATTGTCGTTTTAATTTTTCTTGAACCTGGTGATGCCCCCAAGGACAGCAAACAATATTTGATTAAGGAAAACACTACCAAAGTATCCAGGAGGCGGTAAGTTTAAGACCACTTATTTATATTATTGAGAAGTTTCAGGAAGTACATAACCAAACAGATTATTCGTTCCATAACAATGAACACTTTGTTACATCTTACTGCAGAAATATTGTGCAAACTTTTATTCAATTCTCTTAAAATATGATTCCATTATTTATTACATATTAGATTGTGTTATTGACACTACAATCATTCATTGTGATGCTTGGTACACCCTTTCTCGAAGTCTATATCACTATCTATATACAACAGCATTTTGTTTCTATAAAAACTAATATAAATAAAGTATAAATGAAAACTTAGTGAAGGGTTTCCAGTACAGCAAAATTAGACCAGTAATTTATTATTTTATATCCGCAGTTATCGGAAAAATTATGCGAGACTCTTCTAGTGCTTGTTGCTACTGTCGAACTTCATATCCACATTATGCTTTTCGCAGCATTTTGTTATTTATCTACAATTGCGTCATTTATAACCTCGTAATTTTTTACAACCTTGTAAACAAACATTCTCTAAAATACGCACACACTTGGCATACATTAATTCCAGATTAGTTTCGGTGAAGGAGCACCGACCAACGTAACGGCATTTAGGAAGTGCATTATAATCAAAAACTCATGAATGCTTCTTTTCTTGTTATGGTTTTGTTACTTCTTAAACCAAGAATGGACAAACTATTAAAACTGTGTAATCAAGAGCAAAGTATACAAGTTATTTTATCAGTTTATATAATTAAGAGTACTAATTTGTAAATAATTTACCGTTGTTTTTAAACCCATTTAATAAAACAGTTAAAAGATTTAATAATGCTGCTGAATCGTTGAATGTTATTTTACTTTGTTTACAACCGTTCAAATAATATATATATTGTAAAATAATATTTGACAGCAAATTCTAAACAAATTTCAAGCCATTATTAATTGTTTAATACCTTTTGAATTATAACAGGTGATAATACATTCGATGTCGTATTGTATTGCTTTGTATATATTGAAGAAATATAATAAAAATACAACCTTACGTAATTCTAGTATAGTGTTTTTTGTATGTGAATATAATAAGTAAATTTAAATTTATGTTTAAAGTCACACTTGGTTAAAATTTTAAGACTTAGTTAATATTACAAAAAGTTTTAGCAAATTTATAACTTAAGATTTGTCAATGACCTGTCGGTTTGTCTCAAATTAACAGAGGCGATAACTGGAAGGCATGTAAGATCAATATGTGGGTAGTTTAGTTACTACTCATATTAAAAGAGCAATAATTTTACTCCCTTAAATAAGAATTTGTGGAGCTAAAATAAAAATTGAATACATTTATATACGAAATAAAAACAATTATATGTGTACTGTGTGTATATGTTGCGATGTTGAGGTTTATTTTAATTGAGGTAGGCTAAAAGTAGTGTATAAATAGATATTAAAAATAAAATGGCTGTTTACAGATTTACAATAAATAAATAATTAAATATAGTAAAGTCAGTTTATGTTGTATTGTGTTGGTTTTTGTTAAAAATTTTGTATCGTATCATTTTTAATTTCATCTTTAATGCTATCACATTCAATGATACAAATATTAAATATAATGATAGAAAATATATAATTGCAAATTGCAAATTTTTTTTCATAAATATAGTTTCGAGTCGGATTTGTTTTTGATCTAATTACTTTTAATAATAGCACTATGACTGCTTTCCTTTCACTGCCTTAAAGACTCTTTTTCCTCTCTATAAAACAAAAAACAGTTAACTTTGTATTTCTTTACCTCAACTGTAAACCTAAAATTGCCTAAACGGTTGTACAGAATATAAACTGTGTCAATGTTAAACAACGAACATCTGGTTTCTATATTGTCTACATTAATAAAAACTTCCTAGAAGTGTTATCCACAGATGTTTCTATGTCCCAAAATTGCTAATAGTTTATAGGCTCTATTAATCATTTCAATTAGATAGAAGTATACACGCAAGAGCGGCGTGACTTGAATTTCTGTCCAATTTCTAATGTAACATCCAACTTGGGGAGCTCAAAATGAACAAAAGTGAGTTTTGTTCGGAGTGTGTGAATCCTGCCATCGGTTGTTAGGTGATGCGATGTATAGAACGCCCAAAGTTGATTCGCTCATTTTAAAACATCAGATTTCTAAATTTTCAATCTACGTCAAAATTTTACTCGTAACCTTATAAAAAGCGAAACGTTATAGAACTAATTAACCCAACTTTTGGCATATAGGATAATTGTACTTTACTCATACCACAGATTGGTTGGGGGCGGGATCGAACATTTTAAATTGTAACCTTTAACCAGTGATACAAAATTTTAAGGGAAACAAAAATATAAAAAACCGGCAAAAAACGGAGGTCACTATCTACAACGCTAACCAACAGAAAAATACAGATATACTTCTAATTTACTTAAGTTTGATCATGAACAAGGCAGCTAAACTATGAAAAGTTTAACAATGTATTATTGACAGTAAAATCCAGTTAGGATCGTGGGTCACAGTGAAATAACGATTTTTGATAGGGAAGGGGGGGGGGTTAGTTAGTTACAGTGGATTAGAGGCTACTCAGCTTTCTGTCACTGTAACCCAAATGGATCTTTTGCGACTCAAAGGGGGAGGGATTGTCTAGAGTCGAATTTTGTGTTACAAAACATTTAATCGGAAAAGTCATTAGAGGGTGATAAGCTAGTAGTAAAAGTTTAACTTAACAGCCGCAATTTTTAATAGGATCAAATACATAATTTTAAATTTGTACTATTGCTCTCTACATTAAATGAACTTTCGAATTAGGTGGACAATTTTTTGTTAAATCGTAATTTTTCTTAAAACTCCATTTGAGCCTCCAACCCAAAATCATATTACTCCAGAGCAACACCATCAAAGTTTTGCTGCCAAAGACCATTTCAAGCTTAATAAAATTGGAGTTCAACTGTTTTTTTAGATAGAGGAATTATAACAAGCTCTAGTTTGTAAGGTTTTTCTATACTTGTTATTCCATTTTTAATGAAATATCATTCTGGAGGAGTTAGTATTACATTTTTTTTAGAGTTACATCATAAAATTTAAATTTGTGAAGTAATGCAAAATTGCTTCATATATATGCTAACATTTAGATTTTTCAGTTATTAAAATTTCTTACTGAAGAGTATTTCACGTAATTTATTCGTTCAAAAGGGTTTAGAGAGAGAGAGAGAGAGAGAGAGAGAGAGAGAGAGAGAGAGAGAGAGAGAGAGAGAGAGAGAGAGAGAGAGAGAGAGAGAGAGAGAGAGAGAGAGAGAGAGAGAGAGAGAGAGAGAGAGAGAGAGAGAGAGAGAGAGAGAGAGAGAGAGAGAGAGAGAGAGAGAGAGAGAGAGAGAGGAGAGAGAGAGAGAGAGGAGAGAGAGAGAGAGAGAGAGAGAGAGAGAGAGAGAGAGAGAGAGAGAGAGAGAGAGAGAGAGAGAGAGAGAGAGAGAGAGAGATTTCCAAATAAATAAATCTTGGGACACCTATTATATATACTAAGAGGAATTCAAACGACCACTTTATTTTTATCCTGTAGGTCCTAAAACCATTAGTTACGTGCAATATATTATGCTATATTTATTATTATTCTATTTGGAAAATTATACAAAACTTTTACTCTTTCATCAATTGATTTATATACAGTTAAGGAGTTTTGGTTTACTTGGGTTAATTTTACATCTCGTCTTTTATAACTAGATACAATTTATGGTGTTTGAAGTTAAGACGTCAAGAAATCATTTAACACAACTTACAAAATCACATAATTTGGCTTCAACAAAAAATATTTGTCTTAATACCTAATGTATGGAATAACACCAATAATAATAATTCCAAAAACATTCAATGTTCATCCCAAATTGATAAAGACGTTACAATTGTTTGTAAATGTTTAAATATTTGCAATGTTGGAAACAGAAATAGACGACATTTTTAATAAATTTTAATTTAAGTCACAAGAATTCTTACGAATCAGAAATTGTTAAAATTATAATATAAAATGCAGATTAATTCTTTGGTACTTTTTGTTTTAAATTATTAAATAGTTTGGAAGAATTAATGAGGATACAGTATTTTTTAGCTAAGGATCGCTGATTTTTATTCTTACAATCCCTTCATACATTTGTTAGAAAATATTTAGTGACCATTTCATATTTTATTGACAATCATAAAATAAATGAGTTGGGTTTATTGTAATAATTATGAGTACAGTATATCCCTAGCAACGTCCTAGAACTACTGTTTAAAACTTTCTTTATCTTAATTAAACCTAAGTCAGTATTTCTCAGTATAAACTGAAGAAAGTATATATACACACACACACACACACACACACACACACACACACGATAATTTTATGTACATGAACAACAGTTTTAGTAGGAACAATGTAAAACGTTGGAAACAATTGTTTTTATTACAATCAAGGTTTCTACAACTAATTTTTCAATAGAGAGAGCTCGTTACTATTAAATGAATGTAAACTTTTCAAAGATTATAATTGTTTTAAATAAAAGAATTTACTAAAAACTTCATTCTTTGAATGATAAAATACTCGTCGATAGAGACGGCGTCGAGTCAATAAACGGGTTGTAGAAAGCGTTTCCTTCATATAAAGATCGACCAATGAAGGTTTCAGGTCAGGTGGGCTTTGCAGATTCGCAATTCACACACACTCACACACCCTACACAAAATGAGGCCATCCATGGGAGCTAGTATAGTCCGTTAGTACTCGTACAGTCGGGTTAAAATATAGTAAGAAATGTAGTAATTTATATTTGTACATTAGTTTATATTAAAAGAACCATCAGGTTAATGTAATAGAGGCTTTATTAAATCTCTATATAAACCTCTCTTTATTTAAATCTTTCTATATATTTTCGTAAAACTAACATTGTGTGGTTAATATAAAAATTGATACCAAAGTTTATGGAAAACATTGAGAATACATTTTTTTTAAATGACGAAAATGAATAATTTTGAAAATAATCAAGAGATCCAGGAAAAAATATATATCAATTATACTTAGACACAAACTGAACAGTTTCAATCATAAACTACAATGTTAATTTTTTTACAACATATTTGCTTTTGTATTTTATATTGACATTTAATATTATACTTTTAATATCAAAGGAAATATTTAAAAATTAAGAATTGAGTAAAAGTACGTCTAAAATAACGAAAAATCCACCGTACCAAAAAATTTCAATAGAATAAATGATTAAGTTAATAGTCCAATTATTGTTATGTGCTATTATTAACTTTTTACGAGTGCCAGGTTCTAACGTATTAAAGATCGAGCGATTACATTAATACTTAATACGACTTACATATTTAACTTGATAAAATCATCCTCCATTTTTCTTTTCCAAATTTTACTTCATTTTTGGATGATGATCTAAATTTGGGGTCTACCTTTTTATCATTTCCTGAAATTCCTCATTTAAAATAATCGGTGAATTTCTATTTTAAACAGAAATCATTTAATCGTTAGATAAGAACAAATTGATTGTAAGCGCAATAAGTAAACAAATCTTTAAATTTGGACAACTGAAGTAAATAACTGTGTTCAACCTTCAACAATCTTACAAGACGTAAACAACCTGAAGGGATGAAACTTCTCTACTCTTGGAAATTTGAGAATATGCGTCTACCACTACAGGTATACACACTGGGTTTAATTACGAAGAAAACAAGTTTTAAGGTAAATAGGTTTCATAATGTAATCACAAACGTCTAAGAAATAATTTGTTTTAAAGTTAGGTTAGTAGAGATTTTTGTAAGGTATGAACTTTGTGGTCAAATCTTATTAAAATGATGACTGATCTGTTTTTATATTTGTGTTTTCTTATGAAATCTTTGAGTAGATAGATATTCTATTGATTATAGCAAGCTGCAGTTCTGCTACTCGTGTGGAAACTTCAATCATCACATGAAAGAAAATATAATTTACCATAACAAACACTTTACCATACAATACAAAATGACGTTTCAATGACTAAGTCATCATCCTCAGTTATCAAATGAACGTAACACCTCTTGAATCACAACTCAGTTGTGGTCATTTAAATGTTGTCTTGTATTTTATTGTACAAATAAAGTGTTTACTGCGGAAAAAAATTTATTTGTCAAAATCGTATAATTAACAGATTGAAAATGACAGCTTTTTACTTTAGTTAGTTGCAGTATCTATCTGTCCTAATCTTCCAGTGCGTCTTATGTGTTTAAACTCTAAGCTGTTTACTTCCTTTTCGGTATGCCTTTAAACCCTTCCCTATATTTTAAAAACATAAAGAAGTTCTAGCCTTGACTGTAGAGGGAGCTGTCAGTATCCATTCTCTTTTATCAACTGGAATTCAGTTCAACAAGTCAAAAGAATTGCCAGTCATTGTGCGTTTCAGAATAATTAACGGTTGCTAAAATCTGACTGACATGCGGATAGACATTTCGCAACTTCTTTGCAAATACCGATTGAAAAGCGGGTTTAGCAGAAGTGTTTGTTTTGTTGTGAATAATTTATTGATATCAATTGTATCAACCCTTCAAAGTTTTGCTATTTTTACTCTTTATAAACAAACTGCTATGAATGTATGATAGTGCACACTTTAAAAATAATGTACCGGTACGTCATGATATACACGAACCATATTAAACCCACCATTGTGTTTTAAGATAAGTTTATGGTTTGTTTAGTTCAAATACTTGTATTTTTTCCTTGTTGAGTCAAGGGGGAAAATCAGGAGAAAAAGAAGTAAAGAGTATAAAATAAAAACCACCAGCCCTCGAATACACTAAAAGCGTCAGTAGGGTTGGAAAAGAACAAATTGGTCTAGAGAAAACTTGATAGGAAAGATAAAAGAGAGGGATCTAACCAAAGACTAAATGAAAATTGGTGTAGATTCAGCTAGGTTTCCTCGGGATTGCCAAGCCTGTATTCACTATAGTGGGCCTCTGTGGGTTGTTTAGTGTTAATCTAATATTAAACTAAAAATCTGTACGAGGCTTGTTAGTTACTAAAAAAAGAAAACATTGTTATTCACATGTTCATTAAAAAAATACATACATTATAATTTTATTTACAAAATGATAGCAGTATTGACATTTGAAATTGAATATTATTCTTATGAAAGATAAAATCAATGTGGGGGATGTAGAGCAGAATCTTACGTAATACTTCCAGTTTTAAACCAAACTGAACTATTATTTTAATATCTATCTGTGAACTTGTTAAACATTACCTTCTAGGATAATGTATCAATTGTATCCATTACCAAGTATATCGCAAGACTGTTGTAAAATTATTTGAAAGTTCCAAGTAGTTGTTATTGTTCATTATTCAACACAAAGTGTAATTAGTCAATGAATGAAGGCCTAGACACATTGTTGGTATCTACCAGATTACATCACCCAGTTCATTAGCTTTTACTGAGTTTGCGGTTTTACTATCTGGATTAGGTTAGTGACTCAGATCTTGATAACAAGTTTACAAGTGTTTACAACTTCAAGGAAATATGAATTGCACAAATCTCTGTCTGGTAACAAACAATAACTTGAATAATTATTACGGCAATTGTATCATTGTAAAATATTTAGATCGAGGTCTATCTGTAAAATATTTTCTAGTGTGTACTTTAACAAAGTAAATTGAGATTAAGTGTGCAATTGTAAAAAGACAGTTCTGTTTTGAATTAACATTTCTCTACCATCCTACAAGAACAGTAATTACGTTTAGGAACGTCTCCAATATCGTCAGGAACCATATGTTTACAAGTTGTCAGGTAATAGAAAATAAATAATATCGAGATTGTACAACAGATTGTTGGCAGTAGTGTCTAACATATAGTGTGATTAAAAAGTAGCTTACACCCCATCTTTAATTAACTTTGTTATAAATTAAGCTAGACACGGTTTACGCCGATCTTCTTTGTAGTCATGGGTTGTTTCTATGAGTCTTCGTTTTAAAATTTTTAACGTGGAGGGAAGCAGGGGGTAAATAAAAAAAAATCAAGTAGGAATTACTGTCATACTTAAAATACAATACATCAATTTAAAGGGCTTGATGAGAGAAGAAAATTGACAAGAACAAATTTTGTTGTACTACTATAATTATATTAGTGACCACTATTTCTTGTTAAATTCGTATGTTAAGTTTTATTTTATGTAGTGTTTTTTAGGAACAACAGCTCATTACTAAACTGTTACAAAACGTGTTTAGCTTTCTTAAATCAATAAAAAAAGATAAAGAGTGGTGCAGGTTTCTTTTTAGCCACCCTCAGTAATTTGTTTCTGTTGAAAAGAATTGTTCAATCTTTCTAACCGAAACAAGTAATAGTTACATTTCTCACAGCCACAAGACATGCAAATATAATATTCTACCAACAAATAACAGAAGGACAATTTTACATAATTTACTCTGTGATTATTAAAAAAAATTAAAGTTAGCAAAATATAGTTTTTATGATGATCTCAAAATGTAAATATAAATCAAATTCATAAATTGTTAAATTTATGTTCCATTTTCAATGAAAAATTGTACATTCTTTCAAAAATTGGTTTCTTTTGATTTTTCAATATTTGCCTTTCTTTTATGATTTAGGTTTAAACTGATAAAAGTTCCAATGGTGTTTCACGTGCCTGACACTAGAAGACGATTTTCTCAAAATAAGATCTAAGGATTTTAACTAACTTTTTATTAATGTCTAAACTTTTAGAAAAAAGATACTACAGTAAGTTTAGAAAAATAGACAAATTATCTTAAAGGCAGTGGCATTAAATTTTAAGTTTGTTAATCAATTACTACAGAAAATTAATTTTTGTTTGAATATAACTGAAAACATAAAATAAATGATAAAAAAATCATAAATTATAAATATTAATTAAAAATTATTTTGATGGACATAACTCAAAACTCAATATTATACAAATATTAATTAATGTAATCAACTCCCCTAGGGACTCAGTTATTTTGAATACGGGTGTGGGGCAATCCCGAGGTGCTTCCTCTGGATCTACGCTACACATTCCTTCATCTAGTTTTGGGCTAGATCCCTCTCTCATCTTCCTATAATGTTTATCAACTTTTGTTCTCTTCCGACAATGACGCTAATAATGGATTCGAGACCTTGGGGGTTTTCAATTTAAAACTCTGTTTTTATTCCTTTTCATTTAAGGTTATGATGCCTGCGAGGTATTTCGCTGTTAAACATGAATATACAGTAGCCTATACAGCATCCTCAAGGTAGGAATGTGTCTGGGGTGGAAAGGAAAAGAGGGGCCCCCACAGTTTGTTTGTTGCGTTTACTTTCAGCGGTACAACCCCAATAAAAAAATATTGACCTCAAATGCTTCTGTGTAAACGCGTACCCTACTTTTGTTTCTTTTATCGGTGTAAATAAGAATAAAACGTTTACAAAAGTCTGTCACGAAGTTGTAACTTTAGGAATTAAATGTAGCTAAGCAGTAATTTGTGTACCTAGGTTTCTTGGAAAGGATTGTACCGTCAAGTCAGTCTAGGTAAGCAATTAGAAGGGAGGACAGGCCCCTTACACCAGACACAATCCTAGTCTAAAGCTACTGTAACTAATTTTAAAAAAATGTTTATTGACGAGAGCATGAAAAATGAGTAAGAGTTTTTATATGAGGCAGTTAGAGCAAGTTGTTGTACACAATCGAGTATAGGGTGTATAAAAAGTAACATTCTACATCTAGCTAGGATAAAGAACAACTTACTTTGAGTTAGAAAGTATGTCAAAAATAATTTTATAAATTTATACATCCAGCGTTATGAATATATCAACTACTATGATGAATTAATCCAGAGGATGTTTTGAATTAATCTCATGTTCCAGTTTTGTACCACATTCAGTTACAGACCTTCAATTCTATATTTATTCGACACACGTTTGATTGCAAAATTTAAAAGCACAGCTGAAATGGGTTAATACAAATACAAATAACAACCTCCTCATTAACTCTGCTCATGTAGGTAACAGGTACATTCATATGCAAAGAGTTAATTAATCAGTTTAATCCATGTGTTAACACATGTGTCTCTTCATTAGACTAACATAACAATAATTGAGATTTGCAGAACAGTCATCACTTATCCAACACTGTTGTATTCTGTGATTCATGTGATTACTGCTTTCGAATAGGGATTGGAGATTTCATAACATTGTAATAGTTGTCTGGGTTTCATTTTGCCTTTGGTTTTTCAAACTATTTGGTAACACATCGATACAAAACATTAGGTTTTCAGATATATGGTTCATGACATTTCTTGACTGGACGGTTTTGTGAGAAAGATGATCATATAAATGTGTTTTCAGATATATGGTTCATGATTCATTTGACTTTTTGACTGGACAGGTTTGTGAGAAAGATGAGCATATTAATATGTTTTCAGATATATGGTTAATGATTCATTTGACTTTTTGACTGGACAGGTTTGTGAGAAAGATGAGCATATTAATATGTTTTCAGATATATGGTTAATGATTCATTTGACTTTTTGACTGGACAGGTTTGTGAGAAAGATGAGCATATTAATATGTTTTCAGATATATGGTTAATGATTCATTTGACTTTTTGACTGGACAGGTTTGTGAGAAAGATGAGCATATAAATATGTTTTCAGATATATGGTTAATGATTCATTTGACTTTTTGACTGGCGGGTTTCTGAGAAAGATGAGCATATAAATATGTTTTCAGATATATGGTTCATGATTCATTTCACTTCTTGACTGACGGGTTTGTGAGAAAGATGATCATATAAATGTGTTTTCAGATATATGGTTCATGATTCATTTCACTTCTTGACTGGACGGGTTTGTGAGAAAGATGATCATATAAATGTGTTTTCAGATATATGGTTCATGATTCATTTGACTTTTTGACTGGACGGGTTTGTGAGAAAGATGATCATATAAATGTGTTTTCAGATATATGGTTCATGATTCATTTGACTTTTTGACTGGACGGGTTTGTGAGAAAGATGATCATATAAATGTGTTTTCAGATATATGGTTCATGATTCATTTCACTTCTTGACTGACGGGTTTGTGAGAAAGATGATCATATAAATGTGTTTTCAGATATATGGTTCATGATTCATTTCACTTTTTGACTGGACAGGTTTGTGAGAAAGATGATCATATAAATGTGTTTTCAGATATATGGTTCATGATTCATTTGACTTTTTGACTGGACGGGTTTGTGAGAAAGATGATCATATAAATGTGTTTTCAGATATATGGTTCATGATTCATTTGACTTTTTGACTGGACGGGTTTGTGAGAAAGATGATCATATAAATGTGTTTTCAGATATATGGTTCATGATTCATTTCACTTCTTGACTGACGGGTTTGTGAGAAAGATGATCATATAAATGTGTTTTCAGATATATGGTTCATGATTCATTTGACTTTTTGACTGGACGGGTTTGTGAGAAAGATGATCATATAAATGTGTTTTCAGATATATGGTTCATGATTCATTTGACTTTTTGACTGGACGGGTTTGTGAGAAAGATGATCATATAAATGTGTTTTCAGATATATGGTTCATGATTCATTTCACTTCTTGACTGACGGGTTTGTGAGAAAGATGATCATATAAATGTGTTTTCAGATATATGGTTCATGATTCATTTGACTTTTTGACTGGACGGGTTTGTGAGAAAGATGATCATATAAATGTGTTTTCAGATATATGGTTCATGATTCATTTCACTTCTTGACTGGACGGGTTTGTGAGAAAGATGATCATATAAATGTGTTTTCAGATATATGGTTCATGATTCATTTCACTTCTTGACTGGACGGGTTTGTGAGAAAGATGATCATATAAATGTGTTTTCAGATATATGGTTCATGATTCATTTCACTTCTTGACTGGACGGGTTTGTGAGAAAGATGATCATATAAATGTGTTTTCAGATATATGGTTCATGATTCATTTCACTTCTTGACTGGACGGGTTTGTGAGAAAGATGATCATATAAATGTGTTTTCAGATATATGGTTCATGATTCATTTGACTTTTTGACTGGACGGGTTTGTGAGAAAGATGATCATATAAATGTGTTTTCAGATATATGGTTCATGATTCATTTCACTTCTTGACTGACGGGTTTGTGAGAAAGATGATCATATAAATGTGTTTTCAGATATATGGTTCATGATTCATTTCACTTCTTGACTGGACGGGTTTGTGAGAAAGATGATCATATAAATGTGTTTTCAGATATATGGTTCATGATTCATTTGACTTTTTGACTGGACGGGTTTGTGAGAAAGATGATCATATAAATGTGTTTTCAGATATATGGTTCATGATTCATTTCACTTCTTGACTGACGGGTTTGTGAGAAAGATGATCATATAAATGTGTTTTCAGATATATGGTTCATGATTCATTTGACTTTTTGACTGGACAGGTTTGTGAGAAAGATGAGCATATAAATATGTTTTCAGATATATGGTTAATGATTCATTTCACTTTTTGACTGGACAGGTTTGTGAGAAAGATGATCATATAAATATGTTTTCAGATATATGGTTAATGATTCATTTGACTTTTTGACTGGACAGGTTTGTGAGAAAGATGAGCATATAAATATGTTTTCAGATATATGGTTAATGATTCATTTGACTTTTTGACTGGACAGGTTTGTGAGAAAGATGAGCATATAAATATGTTTTCAGATATATGGTTAATGATTCATTTGACTTTTTGACTGGACAGGTTTGTGAGAAAGATGAGCATATAAATATGTTTTCAGATATATGGTTAATGATTCATTTCACTTTTTGACTGGACAGGTTTGTGAGAAAGATGAGCATATTAATATGTTTTCAGATATATGGTTAATGATTCATTTGACTTTTTGACTGGACAGGTTTGTGAGAAAGATGAGCATATAAATATGTTTTCAGATATATGGTTAATGATTCATTTGACTTTTTGACTGGCGGGTTTCTGAGAAAGATGAGCATATAAATATGTTTTCAGATATATGGTTAATGATTCATTTGACTTTTTGACTGGCGGGTTTCTGAGAAAGATGAGCATATAAATATGTTTTCAGATATATGGTTCATGATTCATTTCACTTCTTGACTGAGGGGTTTGTGAGAAAGATGTGCATATAAATATGTTTTCAGATATATGGTTAATGATTCATTTCACTTCTTGACTGACGGGTTTCTGAGAAAGATGAGCATATAAATATGTTTTCAGATATATGGTTAATGATTCATTTCACTTCTTGACTGATGGGTTTCTGAGAAAAATGAGCATATAAATATGTTTTCAGATATATGGTTAATGATTCATTTCACTTCTTGACTGATGGGTTTCTGAGAAAAATGAGCATATAAATATGTTTTCAGATATATGGTTAATGATTCATTTCACTTCTTGACTGATGGGTTTCTGAGAAAAATGAGCATATAAATATGTTTTCAGATATATGGTTAATGATTCATTTCACTTCTTGACTGATGGGTTTCTGAGAAAAATGAGCATATAAATATGTTTTCAGATATATGGTTAATGATTCATTTCACTTCTTGACTGATGGGTTTCTGAGAAAAATGAGCATATAAATATGTTTTCAGATATATGGTTAATGATTCATTTCACTTCTTGACTGATGGGTTTCTGAGAAAAATGAGCATATAAATATGTTTTCAGATATATGGTTAATGATTCATTTCACTTCTTGACTGATGGGTTTCTGAGAAAAATGAGCATATAAATATGTTTTCAGATATATGGTTAATGATTCATTTCACTTCTTGACTGACGGGTTTCTGAGAAAAATGAGCATATAAATATGTTTTCAGATATATGGTTAATGATTCATTTCACTTCTTGACTGACGGGTTTCTGAGAAAAATGAGCATATAAATATGTTTTCAGATATATGGTTAATGATTCATTTCACTTCTTGACTGATGGGTTTCTGAGAAAAATGAGCATATAAATATGTTTTCAGATATATGGTTCATGATTCATTTCACTTCTTGACTGACGGGTTTCTGAGAAAAATGAGCATATAAATATGTTTTCAGATATATGGTTCATGATTCATTTCACTTCTTGACTGACGGGTTTCTGAGAAAAATGAGCATATAAATATGTTTTCAGATATATGGTTCATGATTCATTTCACTTCTTGACTGACGGGTTTCTGAGAAAAATGAGCATATAAATATGTTTTCAGATATATGGTTCATGATTCATTTCACTTCTTGACTGACGGGTTTCTGAGAAAAATGAGCATATAAATATGTTTTCAGATATATGGTTAATGATTCATTTCACTTCTTGACTGACGGGTTTCTGAGAAAAATGAGCATATAAATATGTTTTCAGATATATGGTTAATGATTCATTTCACTTCTTGACTGACGGGTTTCTGAGAAAGATGTGCATATAAATATGTTTTCAGATATATGGTTAATGATTCATTTCACTTCTTGACTGACGGGTTTCTGAGAAAAATGAGCATATAAATATGTTTTCAGATATATGGTTAATGATTCATTTCACTTCTTGACTGACGGGTTTCTGAGAAAAATGAGCATATAAATATGTTTTCAGATATATGGTTAATGATTCATTTCACTTCTTGACTGACGGGTTTCTGAGAAAGATGTGCATATAAATATGTTTTCAGATATATGGTTAATGATTCATTTCACTTCTTGACTGACGGGTTTCTGAGAAAGATGTGCATATAAATATGTTTTCAGATATATGGTTAATGATTCATTTCACTTCTTGACTGACGGGTTTCTGAGAAAAATGAGCATATAAATATGTTTTCAGATATATGGTTAATGATTCATTTCACTTCTTGACTGACGGGTTTCTGAGAAAGATGTGCATATAAATATGTTTTCAGATATATGGTTAATGATTCATTTCACTTCTTGACTGACGGGTTTCTGAGAAAGATGTGCATATAAATATGTTTTCAGATATATGGTTAATGATTCATTTCACTTCTTGACTGACGGGTTTCTGAGAAAGATGTGCATATAAATATGTTTTCAGATATATGGTTAATGATTCATTTCACTTCTTGACTGACGGGTTTCTGAGAAAGATGTGCATATAAATATGTTTTCAGATATATGGTTAATGATTCATTTCACTTCTTGACTGACGGGTTTCTGAGAAAGATGTGCATATAAATATGTTTTCAGATATATGGTTAATGATTCATTTCACTTCTTGACTGACGGGTTTCTGAGAAAGATGTGCATATAAATATGTTTTCAGATATATGGTTAATGATTCATTTCACTTCTTGACTGACGGGTTTCTGAGAAAGATGTGCATATAAATATGTTTTCAGATATATGGTTAATGATTCATTTCACTTCTTGACTGACGGGTTTCTGAGAAAGATGTGCATATAAATATGTTTTCAGATATATGGTTAATGATTCATTTCACTTCTTGACTGACGGGTTTCTGAGAAAGATGTGCATATAAATATGTTTTCAGATATATGGTTAATGATTCATTTCACTTCTTGACTGACGGGTTTCTGAGAAAGATGTGCATATAAATATGTTTTCAGATATATGGTTAATGATTCATTTCACTTCTTGACTGACGGGTTTCTGAGAAAGATGTGCATATAAATATGTTTTCAGATATATGGTTAATGATTCATTTCACTTCTTGACTGACGGGTTTCTGAGAAAGATGTGCATATAAATATGTTTTCAGATATATGGTTAATGATTCATTTCACTTCTTGACTGACGGGTTTCTGAGAAAAATGAGCATATAAATATGTTTTCAGATATATGGTTAATGATTCATTTCACTTCTTGACTGACGGGTTTCTGAGAAAGATGTGCATATAAATATGTTTTCAGATATATGGTTAATGATTCATTTCACTTCTTGACTGACGGGTTTCTGAGAAAGATGTGCATATAAATATGTTTTCAGATATATGGTTAATGATTCATTTCACTTCTTGACTGACGGGTTTCTGAGAAAGATGTGCATATAAATATGTTTTCAGATATATGGTTAATGATTCATTTCACTTCTTGACTGACGGGTTTCTGAGAAAGATGTGCATATAAATATGTTTTCAGATATATGGTTAATGATTCATTTCACTTCTTGACTGACGGGTTTCTGAGAAAAATGAGCATATAAATATGTTTTCAGATATATGGTTAATGATTCATTTCACTTCTTGACTGACGGGTTTCTGAGAAAGATGTGCATATAAATATGTTTTCAGATATATGGTTAATGATTCATTTCACTTCTTGACTGACGGGTTTCTGAGAAAGATGTGCATATAAATATGTTTTCAGATATATGGTTAATGATTCATTTCACTTCTTGACTGACGGGTTTCTGAGAAAAATGAGCATATAAATATGTTTTCAGATATATGGTTAATGATTCATTTCACTTCTTGACTGACGGGTTTCTGAGAAAGATGTGCATATAAATATGTTTTCAGATATATGGTTAATGATTCATTTCACTTCTTGACTGACGGGTTTCTGAGAAAGATGTGCATATAAATATGTTTTCAGATATATGGTTAATGATTCATTTCACTTCTTGACTGACGGGTTTCTGAGAAAGATGTGCATATAAATATGTTTTCAGATATATGGTTAATGATTCATTTCACTTCTTGACTGACGGGTTTCTGAGAAAGATGTGCATATAAATATGTTTTCAGATATATGGTTAATGATTCATTTCACTTCTTGACTGACGGGTTTCTGAGAAAAATGAGCATATAAATATGTTTTCAGATATATGGTTAATGATTCATTTCACTTCTTGACTGACGGGTTTCTGAGAAAGATGTGCATATAAATATGTTTTCGGATATATGGTTAATGATTCATTTCACTTCTTGACTGACGGGTTTCTGAGAAAAATGAGCATATAAATATGTTTTCAGATATATGGTTAATGATTCATTTCACTTCTTGACTGACGGGTTTCTGAGAAAAATGAGCATATAAATATGTTTTCAGATATATGGTTAATGATTCATTTCACTTCTTGACTGACGGGTTTCTGAGAAAAATGAGCATATAAATATGTTTTCAGATATATGGTTAATGATTCATTTCACTTCTTGACTGACGGGTTTCTGAGAAAGATGTGCATATAAATATGTTTTCAGATATATGGTTAATGATTCATTTCACTTCTTGACTGACGGGTTTGTGAGAAAGATGAGCATATTAATATGTTTTCAGATATATGGTTAATGATTCATTTCACTTCTTGACTGACGGGTTTATGAGAAAAATGAGCATATAAATATGTTTTCAGATATATGGTTAATGATTCATTTCACTTCTTGACTGACGGGTTTCTGAGAAAGATGTGCATATAAATATGTTTTCAGATATATGGTTAATGATTCATTTCACTTCTTGACTGACGGGTTTCTGAGAAAAATGAGCATATAAATATGTTTTCAGATATATGGTTAATGATTCATTTCACTTCTTGACTGACGGGTTTCTGAGAAAGATGAGCATATTAATATGTTTTCAGATATATGGTTAATGATTCATTTCACTTCTTGACTGACGGGTTTCTGAGAAAAATGAGCATATAAATATGTTTTCAGATATATGGTTAATGATTCATTTCACTTCTTGACTGACGGGTTTCTGAGAAAGATGTGCATATAAATATGTTTTCAGATATATGGTTAATGATTCATTTCACTTCTTGACTGACGGGTTTATGAGAAAAATGAGCATATAAATATGTTTTCAGATATATGGTTAATGATTCATTTCACTTCTTGACTGACGGGTTTCTGAGAAAGATGTGCATATAAATATGTTTTCAGATATATGGTTAATGATTCATTTCACTTCTTGACTGACGGGTTTCTGAGAAAAATGAGCATATAAATATGTTTTCAGATATATGGTTAATGATTCATTTCACTTCTTGACTGACGGGTTTCTGAGAAAGATGAGCATATTAATATGTTTTCAGATATATGGTTAATGATTCATTTCACTTCTTGACTGACGGGTTTCTGAGAAAAATGAGCATATAAATATGTTTTCAGATATATGGTTAATGATTCATTTCACTTCTTGACTGACGGGTTTCTGAGAAAGATGTGCATATAAATATGTTTTCAGATATATGGTTAATGATTCATTTCACTTCTTGACTGACGGGTTTCTGAGAAAGATGTGCATATAAATATGTTTTCAGATATATGGTTAATGATTCATTTCACTTCTTGACTGACGGGTTTCTGAGAAAAATGAGCATATAAATATGTTTTCAGATATATGGTTAATGATTCATTTCACTTCTTGACTGACGGGTTTCTGAGAAAAATGAGCATATAAATATGTTTTCAGATATATGGTTAATGATTCATTTCACTTCTTGACTGACGGGTTTCTGAGAAAAATGAGCATATAAATATGTTTTCAGATATATGGTTAATGATTCATTTCACTTCTTGACTGACGGGTTTCTGAGAAAGATGTGCATATAAATATGTTTTCAGATATATGGTTAATGATTCATTTCACTTCTTGACTGACGGGTTTGTGAGAAAGATGAGCATATTAATATGTTTTCAGATATATGGTTAATGATTCATTTCACTTCTTGACTGACGGGTTTATGAGAAAAATGAGCATATAAATATGTTTTCAGATATATGGTTAATGATTCATTTCACTTCTTGACTGACGGGTTTCTGAGAAAAATGAGCATATAAATATGTTTTCAGATATATGGTTCATGATTCATTTCACTTCTTGACTGACGGGTTTCTGAGAAAAATGAGCATATAAATATGTTTTCAGATATATGGTTCATGATTCATTTCACTTCTTGACTGACGGGTTTCTGAGAAAAATGAGCATATAAATATGTTTTCAGATATATGGTTAATGATTCATTTCACTTCTTGACTGACGGGTTTCTGAGAAAAATGAGCATATAAATATGTTTTCAGATATATGGTTCATGATTCATTTCACTTCTTGACTGACGGGTTTCTGAGAAAAATGAGCATATAAATATGTTTTCAGATATATGGTTCATGATTCATTTCACTTCTTGACTGACGGGTTTCTGAGAAAAATGAGCATATAAATATGTTTTCAGATATATGGTTAATGATTCATTTCACTTCTTGACTGATGGGTTTCTGAGAAAAATGAGCATATAAATATGTTTTCAGATATATGGTTAATGATTCATTTCACTTCTTGACTGACGGGTTTCTGAGAAAAATGAGCATATAAATATGTTTTCAGATATATGGTTAATGATTCATTTCACTTCTTGACTGACGGGTTTCTGAGAAAAATGAGCATATAAATATGTTTTCAGATATATGGTTAATGATTCATTTCACTTCTTGACTGACGGGTTTCTGAGAAAAATGAGCATATAAATATGTTTTCAGATATATGGTTAATGATTCATTTCACTTCTTGACTGACGGGTTTCTGAGAAAAATGAGCATATAAATATGTTTTCAGATATATGGTTAATGATTCATTTCACTTCTTGACTGACGGGTTTCTGAGAAAAATGAGCATATAAATATGTTTTCAGATATATGGTTAATGATTCATTTCACTTCTTGACTGATGGGTTTCTGAGAAAAATGAGCATATAAATATGTTTTCAGATATATGGTTAATGATTCATTTCACTTCTTGACTGACGGGTTTCTGAGAAAAATGAGCATATAAATATGTTTTCAGATATATGGTTAATGATTCATTTCACTTCTTGACTGACGGGTTTGTGAGAAAGGTGAGCATATAAATATGTTTTCAGATATATGGTTCATGGTCATTTCACTTTTTGACTGGACGGGTTTGTGAGAAAGATAAGCATATAAATATGTTTCCAAAATTAGGGTTAATGGTTCAGTTCACATTTTGACTGGATGGGTCTGTGAGAAAAATGAGCATATAATACACGTTTTCAAAAGTACGGGAAGTGGAATATCATTTAGTAAGCAGTAATTTATTAACAACATCGAAGAAGCTGCATACTTATTTATACTCGTATATAGAGCGCAATATATTGCATTATCATTGTACATCCATACCTCGTGGAGTCTCTCCTACTTTATTCCACAATTTTTGGGACCATATTAATTTGGGACCAAATGAAGTTTATACCTCAAATGTAGCCTACTATGTTTTATGATGTTCAACATTTTTTACCGCCAATTTGAATCAAAGATGTCAGACAAAAATTAATTAACATCATAAAAAGAGCTTATAAGAATCAGCTGTAAATTGTATGTGGTCCTAAATCGATATGACGATTGAAGGAAAAGTATAAAATTAAGAGGAGGTGGTAATTTTTAGACACTCTGTAAATTGAGTAGGCCCTAATATATATTTTTAATAAAACGAAACTAAACTTTGAGAGATAAATGTTGGATTGTTTTTCACGTAGGCTTCAATAAACATTAGGCTTTAGTTGTAAATTACCGAAACACCCATTTTGAAGCTTTAACTAATGATAAAATTGTCCGGAAAAACATGAGGAAACTGAGTTCAATTTGTATAAAAGTTGAACACTATGAACGCCATTTGAATTTGATTAAAACTAAATTGAAAATATTGTAGTTTTAACTTTTTTAATCTCGTATTTAGTGATAATTGGACAGTTGTTACATTTAAAAGCGTTAATTGATGATACAAAATATAATTCTCTTTTTGTTAATTTTTGGAAAAACTGGATTTACAAATTGTTAAATTTTCTACAAAAAAATAAAAATAAATAAATAAAATAAAAATCGGTCATCACAGTTTATAATTATACTTTGTAATGAAAGAAAATCTTGAAAATCTCTTTAGCCGTTTTGGCTGTAAAGACGATAAGAGACAGTGTGTTTTGGTCAGACACTTTTTCAAAAAATCCTCTTTGGAACTTAAATTTTCAAAAATGGGATTCATATTGCATAGTAAAGTCATTGATCTATGAAATAGTTTATGAAAATTACATACAAATCGGTTCAACCATTTGTAGAGAACGATCGCAGATTTGAAACATACATACATGCACACACATCTTTTTTTACAGATTGTTTTTGAATTGTCTGAAATTTAAAAAATACCGAGATCGGTTTCGTTTCACCAACGCAAGAAATAAATAATTAAGGGCTAAAATGTTTATTTCATCTGATGTTGTTTTTTTTTTTTCATTCACCTTTAGACATTTCTTTGAATTGTGCACTACACTAAATAAAACCACATTACAGACATTCATATTTGCAATTTTAAGGAAGAATATTTAATACTATGATACTTAGTTTATTTCTAAAAATATTAACGGTATAGCGATGAGAATAGTTCATAAGTTTTACGACCATTTAACAAAGTCATTCGAAAATATTGATACAATATTCAATTTATATTAGAAAATAATAATGTTATAGAGCATAATTATAAAAGATACACAAATTACCTTCCTCTAATTCTTAATTATTAAAAAGGAAAAACATATATATATATTGATGTAAAATAGGAATTTAAACCAATTCTGCAAGTAATTTATTTTTGAACGTGAATGTGATTTTAAACACTTCAGGCAACAAATTACTATTACATCAAGTGAAAAAATTCCAAAACTGTCTAAAATTTGAAGCCGGATCTTTTATTATAGCTTTCTACCAACTTCATCACCGACCGGATATTGAAATTCTCTGAAATGAATGGTATTTTTATGTGGTTAGGTTTCCAACATTGATTAAGATTAACGGTAGATTTAACCGCGCACACATTCTATTATCAACAGCACTTTTGAAAGAGTACAAATCGTCTATAAGGAAATTACCATTTAAAATTATTATCTCAATACATAAAGTACAAATCGGAATGTTTCTGTTTATTCTGCAAAGAAATTATTTACATAAGAAATAAAGTGAAAGCATTTTTTGAGTTTATGAATATTTATCCTGAAATATAACGTGTTGTACTACAGTCAGTTTAAACGTTACAATAGTTCACTCTGATATTACAAACCAATGATTACAGGAGTGTGTAGGCAGTTTGCTATTGTCTTTGATCTAAATACTCGTGCATTTACATCCAGCCTTTCATAACGCCTCCATTGCTCCATTGTTACGACACCCTCCCTCCATATTTGTAGCTGAATAATTACAGGGGTTTTTTTTGCCGTACTCAAAATATTTCTATTATTGGGTAATCAACTGATGTCCTTGAAACAGAAAAGCGAATTAAAAAATAACATCACTATCTTTTGAATGGTTGTAGATGTTAAATGGAAGTATTATTCCAATTCGTGGTTTCTGACTATAACAGTTAAACATCTTATATTCACTGTTTTTAATATTATTTAAGAAAAGAAAAACTTGTATCTCTCTCTCTCTGTTTAGGCATTTTGTCAACGAAAACCGAGAGTTCCTCACGATAAAGTTGTTAAATACAATAACCAATATAACCTTCAAACCGCCAACTGTATTGTATTTTTAGAAGAACCTCTTCATTTTCAACTGCTATTTTTATACGGTCTTTTTAGTTTTTTTTGTCCAATCTATTACTAATAGGTCTATTTTTATTCGATTCGACTATTTTGATAAATAAAGATTCTAGCTAACATCCAGAAATTTTGTTTGAGGGTTGGTAGACCTATGTAAAAGAAGTAATTATTTCTATGTAGGTGATTTCTATTACCGTGTTCTTTCGTTACGAGTTTATTACTTTTTATTAATTTTGTAATTAAATTTGGAAAAATGTATATTTCCTTATTCAGCTTACAATTGTGGATAATTTTTATGTAATAGAATTGAATTTCGATATTTGTGGAAGCTGTCGAATTAAAAATAACCATTTTTGTTTTACAGTTTAAAAAGCAATAATTTTTTGGTTGCCCCAATCTTTCTACGCATAGAAACGAACTTAAAAAAAAAGAAAAGAACATAATACTTACGATGTAATAGATTTTATCAAAATTTTAAAAGAAAATTTCTTTCATCTCATACAAAACATATGGAAAGTTAGCTTAAGGGAAAAGTAACTGATTACACAAGTGCAAGAATCTAAATTATTATTACGTATATTATTCCCACTTTTTTGATATTCCCAAAACTTATTTAAGATGAAACACACAAAAGTACAGACCTAACTATTGCTAATTCTGTAAAGTGTATATTGCCGTTAGTTTGATACTCTTTGCTTTCAGGAATGTGGACTGAGGATGTCGACCACTTTCTAATGTTCGTAGCATGTGACTGAAGATTCCTCCAAATAGTTTATATCTTACAAGATAATGACTACCTCACAATAGAACTTAGACAACCGGTTTTTAGCAAATTATATGTTTACTTCTGTAAAATAATCGGCAAGGAAATTGTGTCGGCATTTTGCTACACCTCTCCAATTAACTTTGACATTTAAAATTTAATTCTTAGCAACGACTTCTGAATTTAAAATTAAATGATCACCACTATACACGACTCTGTGGATTTAAACCGTTCCACAAAATATGTCGTAATCAAGAAATAACTACCTGGCTTTCCTTGACTATCTTACTATTGTGGTGTACGAAATGTCTTTGGCATCTTTACATATTTATATTAATCAGTATACAATGATTAAAATAACAATTTCCCAAGCTCAAAATACTTTCATTTGTTCAGTGCTCGTTTCCAGCCTTGTACCAGTTTGAGTTTACTTTCTACCCTGTTGGCAATTTTCTGACTTGTTACACATTTGCATAATGCTCCATCCATATGACAACTTGACACAGTTTTGTATAGATATTCCAAACATAGAAGTTAATCGTATGAAAACCTATCATTACATCATTTGCAATGTCAGTCATAATAACATGTAACGTAAAATAATAGATATAGAATAAATATAAATTACTACTTCATATCCTGTAATTAAATTTCAATTACAACCAATTTAGATTTTATAATTTTGTTAAACGTCCATGAGTAGTCTATCCGAGGTTTTGCTTCGAGGGATTTTATATAAAACCGTGGTATTCAGCTTGTTGATCGGGAGAGCCAGAATAAAAATAGTTCTCTTTACGTATCAGTAAAAAAGCAGTTATGACAATTACATAACCTCAATATTCTATTTAATTAGTCTTATTTCGTATTATGAACAACAAAAATTAAATGTCTTTAAAACTGACTTGACGAACACAATCTATTTTACATGATTATATTTATTTAAAGAAATATTATTGTCGTTTTGAGGATCGTAAGACGCACACACTGATTTACTACCTTCGGTGCAATATCATGTTCAGAATGTAAGCATTTAAAAATTCAAATTTCCATAACAAGAAAACAACTTACAACTTCAAATGAGGATGACGACTATGTCATCGAGACAACGTTTTTAAAGAGACGTGTTTTCATGTGGAAATTGAAGTGTTTCAACACTACAATTCAATTATTGATTACGAATATCCCCTATGATTTGAACGATATATTTAAGTGATTATACTTTTAAAGAAAACAAAATCTCCAATTTACTTTTATAGAACTGCTTGACAATCATTACAAGTGATTTTGACTAGTTAGGTTAGGTTAGGTCAAGTGAACCATATTTAGTCTCAAGGGTCGTCAAAAAAATGGTGAAGTGAATTTTGTTATGGTATTATTATTTGTGTGTGGGGGGGGGGGGGTGTACTTTTATATTTTTGAATTTGTTATACATTTCAAGTTTATTAAATATATTATTTTAAATGTGCCAGTCTATTGTCTGTTAGTAAATGTATCGAATGTATATTTAATCGATTCATGTATAAAGTATTCTGATTTATGCCTGAAACTGAGAGGGGACAACAAAACCAATCAATAAAAAAAAAAAATAAAAAAAAAAATAGTACTTCAGATTCATTAAAAATAAGTATGCAATATCTCTCAAAAATTCTCTCTTCACTTAAAAAAATAAACATAAAAAATTAAAATAATAAAGTAATGATGCAAATAATGATTAAATTACTATTTTAGAAAACAAAATGCTTCCATTTAGTCAAGTTAGCTGTGAATCTAAACTTTCTTTAGAATAAACTTTACGTAAGAGTTAAACAATTTTAAATAAAAATACCAATTTCTAAAACTCTTATTAAAACACTAGATTTAAAGAAACCTTGAAGAATACTACATCTCAAGAGATAAGGAAGTCTAGAATGTTTCCCAGAGTGACCTTCAGCCCTCCTGCTGATTATGTGACATGCCAAGCACGGGTGTCGGGAGTTACGAGTCCATTACCACACTAAACTGATGTTTATGTCTATAGCTGTTTATCAGTTGAAACAGGTACGATGGTCACGTTAGTGGTACATGCAATCATTTTTACTTGGAAACAGATAAATTACTTGTCAGTCAATTGTTTCTAGAAATTTTTGAAATTTTTTTGCTATTCTAAAACGATTTTTTTTTCTTGAACCATTTTTGTATTCTCAAACCTCGCCATAAGCATTTTTTGGTTGATTTTGAACCAATACGTCGCCATATTTCTCAGTTTTAAACAAACCATTAAAAAAATATTAAAATTTCTATTACGGTATCTTTTTTATTTATATCTTTAAAAGTAAACTAAAACACACAATTACGTTTTGATAATGTTCTAATATTTTCAAGGTTTAAAAAATAAACGATATAAAACAATTCTAAGATAATGGCCTCTTATTATTGCAATATAATATAGTTTTTGTTTTTTTTCTGGAAATATTTTTAAATTTTACATTAAAAAAAGAAGAAGATTCAATTTTAAACTAAATATATTTTATAACACTTGTTTCTGTCTTGCAAATTTATAGTTGTTTTGTTTATTTTTATGTGAGATTCTGTCTGATTTTCAGGTTAAACAGTGTTCATAACATACATTTTGGCCGTTCTAAAAGATGTAAAGATTTAAACACAAATTAACTTTTATTTAGAATATTATTAATATATTGGCTGCATTATAACGTTGCAACATGAGAAAAAAATATGCACCACAAGTTTTGACGAGGAAAATATTGAACCATTAATGAACAAAAAATAAAATATAGTCTTAGTAAACTATACCAAGGATGTATATAATTTATTTGTATTATACAGTTTTATTTCAAAGTTTTTCCTATTCATATATATATTTATAATTTAATATTTTGTAACAGTCAAATTATAACAATTCCTCTTTTGAGCATGAAAACATTTTAAAGGATCATACATTTGGTGTATTTCCTGAAAATAATTTTCATAAAATTGTATAAATATTAGAAGATTAATTGGGAAAACAACAGAATTTTCTTTATTTTTAAGAGTAAAAGTCAGATTTGCCGATTTGATTTGGCAAAGAATTGATTAACTTGAAAAGATTCTACTTGATAGATATAGAAATAAAAGTGTTTTGATTTGCTCAAAACTTATATAATAGTACTCACTATATGTAATACTCATAATTATTAAAAGGTTACTTATTATATTTAATATTTTAGATTATTAAATAGACTCACAGCTGACCAGCGTTACCAAGTTTAGAGATACAACAAAACTGACTTACCTGCAACAAAAACAATCAAATTAATAATTTTAGTTGATTAAATTACAAGTAATGTTTATGTTTAATTAATAAATTACAGCATTGGTAAAATAATTGATTATATTAACTACAATTAATTTCTAAAATTATCGCTATTTAATATATTATAATGATTTGGGTTATTAAATGTCAAATAAATTAATACATTTTTCTTTATGGGCTAGGAGTTGAATAAATTACTTTCAACTGAAGATGGAGTAACTCTGAAACTCGCCGGAGAATTAAGTCAGATAACGATGCTAGAAATGGCAGTAAATAGGATAATCTTTGTAGTTACATGGTTAAAATTAACTACACATTTTTCAATAGAATTTCAGTTATTTTATTTTTTAATATGTGTTATATTACTTATAGTATTTTAAATATTGATTATAATTTGTGCCCACTAGTGACAAATATTTTTCTCGTATTGAATCTATATATTTCTTCACACTTACTACTTAAGTATTAATACTTAATTATTATTGTTTAATTGGTGTATAATTGAATAATAAACGAGGAAAGAATTTATTTTTGAGTAAGGCATTATTAACCATTGTAGAGATTTTCCTTGAGTTAGTCATAGGTCTATAAAATAAGAAGAAACCTTCAAGGCCAAGTTCTTAGAAGTTACACAATTATTTACTTTATATAATAATATACATGTTATTCAGAAGTGGTGACATTTTGATTACTGACATTTTAAAATTAAGTTTAATTGAAATAAAATTTAGAAGAAATGTTTATAAACAAAAACTAATCCAATGTTAGTTTCTTCCGTTTACATTGAAAGACCTCAATAAATAAATATTGCGAATGATCAACTTTCTAGCAGTACAGAAGTAAACGCCCCTGGAGGAAGTTGGATCTGTGCCAGGATTTACTTCCGACTTAACTGATCTTCATTCTGTAATTTGTCATTCAAATGTCTTGGTTGCTGATTTTACACGGTAAACTGTAGTTTCTTGTGTTCCACCTTTTCTAAATTTATAAGGAACAGGTTAAAATTCGGAAAATAATAGACAGATTTATCTATTGGTTTTAAATTCACAAAGATATTGCAGAATAACGGAACTTCCTTATTTCCTTTGGCGGTAGTTGTGGATTAAGTAGCCAAGTTTTAAATTTGTAAACCTTACTTGTAATGAAACAACCTTATACAAACTACCAGAAGGATTTTCTTTCTATCTTTTTTCTACGTGAACAACAACGAATATATATCAACAAATCATAAGTGCTGTTCAAGAATTACTTATGTTGCTACACTTTTAATGAAAAACCTGAAACTATTATTCATTATTGTAATTTCTATATAATTCTATTTTAACCTATAAAATGTAAATTACTATTGTACTTTTGTGTACTGTACAATCAAACATTTTCACTTTTTTCATTTTTGGAGACGAATAATTTTGGTTGATTTTTATTTGTTTTGGGGGTATTACTTTTAAATTCAGTTTTAAATTTTGTTGTTTTTAGTGGCTTAATTTAAATTAAGAATAGAAATAATAAAACGTAGTACCAATCGTGGATGTTAAATAAAACCAGTTGGAAATTATAGGTAAACTACATAAATAGTAATTAATGTTATTTAAGCTATAAGTAATTGGTAACATTACTGAGTTTTTGAAAAATTACTGAACTTTAGGATAAAAAATATAATTTCAATCATATCACTATTTAGATTGTTCAGTTTTAAAATCTACCATTATAATACATGAGTTACAAGCTTGCATTAATGATTGCCCAAACTCAACAATTGTTTTATGTATTGCTTAATATAAGATAAAAGAGTTTATTCCTTTTAATATGTTTACACTCAACCAATAACCCTAACTTTAGGATTACTTTGTCAATTTCTTACTTTAATAATGTATTTGATAACAGCTGAGTTGTCTATTCTAACTTTTACTATCCATCTGTGCAGTCAACACATAAGACAAATTTTGAAGGATCACAAAAATCAAATATTTGTTATTTTTAAGTTCCTCTAAAAAATAATCTTATAAATATACTTTTAAACTCTTATTGTGTTTCTATCATATTAGAGTAACCGCCATATTCAATCTGTAACAAAATTTGCTTTTTAATTTGATTGAATTTTACTAAAAACGTGGAGATTATTGGTAATTTGTTTACATGTTAGAGCAGTAACAAGAATCATCTGTAAGAAATGTATTGAGAAAGTATACTGTTTGCATATTAGCATAATTTCAGTTTTAAATATAAAATCTAGTAGAGATATATTTATTTTCTTATATCGAATCCAGCCTAATAGGCTAATAAACGTCATCGAATTTTTATACGGATTCAGAATAAAATATTGCAAAAGATTAAAATAAAAACTAGGCGGATAGATTAGGCAGTTTGCTAAAATTTACACATACAATATCGCTACTATTATTTATTTGAGCTAATATTATTATTCAAAAAAATCAATTTGAACACAAAACAAAAAGTTTGTATATCCAAATTGTAAATACATATATTTTTTAATCTGACTGACGGTTTATTAATCAGATCGTTCATAAAAAATAACGTTATGATGCTTAACTAATACCATCTTTCATTTATTAATGAAACTATTGTTACTAGAAAACAGTTAATTAATCATTAATTTACTATACGTTTTTTCCTCAAGATAAAATAATTACATTGTAATAACATAGAAAATTGTAATTACACACTTATTATTTTATTTAAATACTACTTTCAATATCTATTTTTTACACTTCTATTCTGAATTGAAGATAACTGGGATATGTAATATTAGTTATTTGCAGATACATTATTTATTTACTGTGTGATTGCAAAATAGTTACTATAATTACAGAGTTAATTTCTTTAGGTAATGACAAAAATATTTATTGAAATATTGAAAAATTAATCTTTGTAAAATGTAATAATGAAGTTAAGGGATAGGCAGTCAGTTATAAAGTTGTAATATTATAACTTATTTCTTTCTGTTAGATAAGTTTAGTCGCGATATTTTAAAATAATTTGCAGTTCTGGTAGACTCCAATGCCCCGACGTCCATGTATTAATCTGAAATTTTGGTTCTGAATGAACCAAACTTTTTTTTACATATTTGGGATTTGCTATATTTATATACTATTCGTTAAGTATTATTTTCTTGAGAAAGTTGGATAAAAAGAGAAGTGACATTTGTACCAGGAAGCTAGAATATTACGTAATCTTCTATCAGTTTCATTGAATTTAATAATGTATTTGGAATATAAACTACTGTAAGATGTTAAAAGGGGGGAATGTTTTAAGATGGAGTCTCGGAACCGTTACCGATTACAGTTAAACATTGAAACTGATATCTTGTTGTTGCTGTTTATAAGCATTGTTTTAAAACAATACGGAAGAACAGGTAGACATATGACGTCATCACCTAGAACCTTGCTACCTACTCTAACTTGAAGAGTAGCCTAGACATAGGAAGTGGTATTTTTCCAGACCTTAGTCTACATTCCGACCATGTAAGATAGCTGGGCCAAACTGTTAAACGATTCAGGGTAATCTAATGGTTACTTTCTTTTTTAAGTTCCAGTTATTTGAAAGTTTACATTACGGTAAAACGATTTTTCTCATAGGAATTATAATTGCAGTGTATACCTTTCGAAGTCTGAAATAAACACTTTTAGTATAAATTAAAGAACACTCCTGACATTTCTTTGAACATTATGCTCAAAATTTGTACTAGAAGTATTGTTTGTATTTGAACATAATACACAAATTGTTATTGTTTTTAATGACTGAAGGTCGCCAAATCTTTTTTTATTGTTTAAAATCAACCTTCTTATTTTAATAATAGAATTATTCTAGATATGTACACGATATGTTTCTGTGGATATCTATGTACTGGATCTAGCTTCTATTAACTCATCGAAGCACAAGTTACCAATTGGTATTTAATTATCACCTATCATATTATTTCGCCTAATTATCATATAAAGGGTCTTTCTTATGTCAGTTTCTTACGAAAAATCAGCGCTCGTGTGTTTTGTTGTTGTTTTATGCACACTAGCGCTAAGCATAAAGAAGATATATTTAATAACTTTAAAACCAATATTTTAGTAAACATTCCCAATCATTTAAATACAGACTTTTAAAAATAAAATGAATCGTTTTGGGGATGGTGGAAGAGGAGGAGATTTTAAGAGAATTCATTGCATAAGATAAACGGTTTTTGATTAGCTACAATTCCGATAAGCCTTTAACGATTTAGAATAAATTTTTCAAAATCAAATTACAAAGGAGTAAAAATATAAATAGACTGTAAATTAACATATAGAATTGAACATTTTAAATAGTTTTTTAAAAGGGGAAATTTACTATAATTTGTTTTTTAAGTTCTAGAAATGTATACGTGCGATATATCTTAAATGCATCTTATATTTTACGTCCATGTATTTTATTTGTTTTAATAATTTTTTATTAGGGCCCTTTTTCTACCTTTGTGGGCTCATTTCGAAAAATAATATTGTTTTCTGACTTAAATGTGTGGAATTTTAAAGAGACAAATCATATTTTTCATAGGAACACATTTTAAGACATTAAAAGAAAATGTTTTAAAATTTTTGGATGTGTGACATATCATTGTTTAGGGCAAATAAATAATTTTCAACAAAATATAATTAATGTTCTTTTAACTCTTTCTTATTAATTGTTCTGTAGAACAATTTATAAATGTTTTAATAATTTAGACATTTTACTACATCATAACATGTTTCTTCATCAAATGAATACGAATCCAATGATTAGGTTAGGTAAGGTTAATAAGAATCCAATCATTAGGTTAGGTTAATACGAATCCAATATTTAGGTTAGGTTAGGTTAATACGAATCAAATTATTAGGGTAGGTCAGGTTAGATTAATACGAATCCAATTATTAGGTTAGGTTAATACAAATCCAATGATTAGGTTTAAGTTAGGTTAATACGAATCTAATTATTAGGGTAGTCTAGGTTAATAGAAATACAATGATTAGGTTAGTTTAATACGAATCAAATGATTAGGTAATGTTAGATTAGGTTAGGTTAATACGAATCCAATGTTTAGGTGTGGTTAGGTTATTACGAATCAAATTATTAGGGATGGTTAGGGGTTAATACGAATCCAATGTTTAGGTTAGGTTAATACGAATCGAATGATTAGGTTAGGTTAGCTTATATTAGATTAATATGAATCCAATGATTAGGTTAGGTTAATACGAATCCAACGATTAGGTTAGGTTAATACGACGGAAATGATTAGGTTTAGGTTAGGTTAGGTTAATACTAATCCAATATTTAGGTTAGGTTAGGTTAATACGAATCCATTGATTAGGTTAGGTTAATACGAATCCAATGATTAGGTTTAGGTTAGGTTAGGTTAGGTTAATAAGAATCCATTGTTTAGGTTAGGTTAGGTTAATACGAATCAAATTTTTAGGCTAGGTTAGGTTAGGCTAACTTAATACTAATCCAATGATTAGGTTATGTTAGATTAGGTTAGGTTAACACGAATCCAATGATTAGGTTAGGTTAATACGAATCAAATGAATAGGATAGGTTAGATTAGGTTAGGTTAATACGAATCAAATGAATAGGATAGGTTAGATTAGGTTAGGTTAATACGAATCAAATTAATAGGAGATGAAGAAACTACACGCTATTCCTCTACTATGAAATAATAAACTTAATAGGGTAATATTGTTAATCCTGTTTTATTTTCTAAATTATAGTTAAGTCGTCCATTGAGGATGTCTCGTTCTGACATTTTATACTGAATGGAATTTAAACTCAAACTTCCCTAAAGCGAAGCGAATAACTTTCAACACTTAACTATAATCATTAAAATGAAGTTCCAGCCATGGAACAATGAATGACAAAAGACATTGCGCTTATACAATGAAATAAAAGAAAAGGTTCCACAATTAGGCAAGCCTTGGTTTGAAATTTGTCTTTTAACTTTCATGTGTTGTTGCATAATGGATCTTCATAGTCATGCGTACTTGCTACCGACAGCTATGTTACATTAATTACATTCAAATAATTAAATTAATTAATAGTTTCGATTCCATTATACTGAAGTTAACTGTCAGCTGACAAAAGTTAATTACAAGAAGCTATCATTACAGCGAGCCCTACCTATTTCAGGGGAACTAATGACTACAGTAGGCTTTGGTTACGTTTTTAAAGACTAACTCTACAATAAAATATGTAACATAGTACAGAGAATGGTGTGTGAAGGATCGCCATTTTGGGCGATACATCCGTTTTGAGATCCCTTGAATCTAAAAAAGTGTTTCTCGGAATGATGTCTTTCTGTTGTCTGTACAACTAACTTTACACGTGGATCGTTATAATTTTGTGTTGCAAAATCTGTTACTGCGATTGTTAGAAGTTATTGGTTTTCTCTTATTGAATGTTTGTGTGTTTTTATAATTTTATACTTATTTAAGTTAAATAAGTATAAAATTAGATATATTTTATATTCTAACAGTTTTTGTAATATTGTTTTAAAGCACACTGAATTAATGGTTGTAGAATTAAAATTACTATTGCCCTCCCAACATTTTTGATCATATTTGATGCCCCCCTCCAAACTCAAAATTTGTGCGTAGCAAGAATACCACAAGAATATTACGATTATCTTATCGTCGGGTTTAACGATTTTCATGAAATCTAGATCAAGTGTAGGCTTTAAGGACTCTAAATAGCGGTTTTTGGAATGATGTAAGTCGTTGGGCGATTTTAATCAAATTTGATATGTGCGTATATTTTGGCTATTTTTTCTTTTTCATTTTTTAAGTAATTTAAAAATTGGCGGTAGGTTTTTTTTTTTTTTTTTTTTTTTTTTTTTTTTTTTTTTTTTTTTTTTTTTTTTTTAGTTAGCTCATGTGTAACCTCTAGGGACGCAAACAAAACATTTTGGTTGTCATCCTTCTGAAACCGGGTAGTCAGTTATAGGGTAAAAATAAAATCGACTTTAGAGAAACTATAAAAAAAAGAAATTTCTCTAAACAACTCATTTATTTTAGGTAAAATTTGAAGATTATTGACTCAAAACCGTAAGTAAAAATATTACGGTTCAAGAATAATTGGCAAAAAAAGAAGAAAAAAACTCTGAAAAGGTCTTTAATAAACTTTAATAAAACAATCATTAAAATATCGATTTTAATTAAATTAGATTTATTCTGAGAACGCATTTATGATACAAGTGAAGCAAGTTTAGAATATATAAATAATATTCCAATGATTTCATTTTCATTTTTTAACTGACACCTAGCGAACTGACATCTATAGTGAGGAATAGTTTTGCTTGGTTTTCATTTGGTCTTGTGGATGGGCGAGTGAGTAAGTTTGTCCACCATATTTAATTTGATTCGTGCTTAAAACCGGACTAAATTATTTAAACAAAGACACAAATTTCTAACTTTATTTTCACTCACAAAAGACTGTCTACAAAAATTCGAATAATAGTTGAAGTTGAAATGAATAAATTTTTATTCCTTATTTTGAAAAGTCAGTAAGTTATAATATATAATGTTGCTCACTTCTCACTTACTCACTTCTAAATGTATTTTAAAAATTTAAAAAAATTATATTAGTTTAAATTGAGTTAACTTTATTTGCATATTCTTAGTTTCATTGAAAATATTTCCGTAGTATGAAAAGAAAATAAACCTAAGACGGAAAGTCCAACGAACTAACAGGTAGACGCCATTTTTTAATCGCAAAACATGCGATTTGTTCGGTTTAATTTATTTTCCAAAATGAAGACTCGGTGAACTTTTTCTTATAAAGTTTTTATTTTTTATTTAGAATGAGGAATTCACTTAGACTTACGTGACACTTTCGTGGAAACCTCAATCAAGAAAGGAATGAAAACAGTTTTCAACAATAAACGACTTTATTTTTTCAAGACTAAGTTTCAGTGCTTACTTAGCCATCCTCAGTTGTTACATGTAGACAAACCTTTTAAGTTTATGTCAAGAAAGTTTGTGTATATACAACAATAATATTGAAGATGACTAGTCATTGACTCGTCGTCAATTGTTTATTGTGGAACATTGTGTCTTACTTCATTTGTTGAATAATGAGAAAGTAGTAGTAACTAAATTTAATTAACGTTGGTATTGAAGGCAATATAAATTAATCTTTTGAACCGATAAAGAATTTAAAAAAATAAAGAATGCAACGGCAGGTGAGGCAATGAACAGTTTAAAAATCATCAGTTAAACACATTTTGTTTCTGGTTAGTTTAAAATGGTCTAAATAATTATTAATTAGTCAAATAAAATCACTAATTATTATATGTTTCCGAAATGTAATTTCATATTGTTCTTTAGTGAGTGTTAAGAGCTGTGGTCTTTCCTCGGGTAATTGATAGAGACAAGAGCCAGACAAAGAATTGATTGAATCACACGAGTGACATGACGTTGTTGTCCTAGGCCTAGACATGTCCGTTGTGTTGACATCTTGTATTGCCAATTAGTCCTCACTAATACCTAGCTATTGATTTAAATGTGAAAAATGTGCGAGTGTAATGAAAGAAGCTAGTTAGGTGAGGGGGTGAGGAGAGGAGAGGGTAGGTGGGTACTATCTAGGTTGAGGACATTGAAGTATTTCTAAAACTATACTTTGAAGTAAAACATCATTTGAGGAAGCAAGTCTACATGGATATACAACAGTAAAATCCTAACCAATATTTAAAAATATAATTTTTAGCTGTGATTATGTTATTTGATTGAAATAAGTTTTTTCCAAACTTAATGTTATTACATATGTAACATGATATCTCTCCGAAAACGACGTAAAAGTCTCGCAATGTTTAAAAAGATATTATCACAAATTTTAACAACGAATACTTTATTTAAATTAAGATGATGTTTTCAATGACAAAGTTATGTTCACTTGTTTAGATGTCTTTTGCTTACATTTAACAGCATGAAGATGATGACTAAATTCGAAACATCATCTGATTTCAAGTTGAGAGAGTTTGTTGTGAAAATTTGTGTCTTTTATTTCATTTGCGATTGAAAATTTTCTTTTAACCTATTTTTTGCGAAAGCGAAAATTCAATCATTGTGTTCCTTTGAGATCCGTTTTCTGAGAAAAACACAGGGAAATTACAACACAAAAGCAGGCAAATGTAATTTCTATTGCTTTCAACATTAATAAAAATAAAGTGATTTAAAAAATATGTATATTGGATTTATAATACCAGGTCAATTATATTATAAATAGGATGGAGTTAATGGAGTTAGGATGAGTTAGGATCGAGCTATTTTTTAACTCGACTTACGTTATTTTCAAGTTGTAATTATATCAAGCTAACCTCCCATAATTGAAAAATTTAACTAAAAGACAAATAAAATATCTGAAGGAGTGCATTTATAACTTATTTGTTTTAAATTTTGACGGTATGAAGTTAAAAATTAGATTTTTTACTTGTATATAGCCTATACGAGTATTATTGTGTAAAACTTGAATATATCTGGGTGGATATTTTAAATCATAAGAAAACTTATAGAGATATGTTAAAAAGACAATAAGTAAGAATTAATCACCAACAACTTTTTTTTTTTAATGTAAAAATCGACTACCATTTTGAAATTTATCAATAAATTTTCTAGTTAAGTACAATCCTAGCGAAAGCCTCAAATATTATAAGGGAAACATTTAATTAAAAATTCACTAATCATTTTACATTACTAATAGAGTGAGAAAATATATTAGAATAGGACCTCTTTCAGTAGAACGATTCAAAATTAAATTTTAGATAATTGGGTCGTACGGATAATAAAAATAAAGTATAATACACACTATTACATTATTCAAGATAAAGTTGTAAACAATCAACTTTGTGACGACACCAAGAAGGATGTACCGTAACACATTCAGAGATTTAGCTATTCATAAAAATCAAGACGGACAGGTGCTCTTAATCGAAAGTTTCACCGACCGATGGAATTTCCAATAACGGTTCTGAGTCTCAGTGTGGTCAAGTGATCCTTCTGTCCCCGTTTTGGTAGCCTTGAAACTTCAACGTAGGAAGTACGTTTACTGCGTTGCAGTCTCTTGACATTAGATTTAGTTTAATATGCATCAACAACTGCAATAAAGCGACTAAATTCAATTAATAATAAAATTATATATATTTTAAACAACAGATCTAACTGAATACTTGTTTATCTATCTTCAAGTTAAATTATTACTTTTTATGTTTTCCAAAAGCGTTAAATAAAAACCTTACATATACATATTATGGAGAAAGTTATATCATGAAAAAAATCAATGTCGTGTTTTTTCGGATATACCAGTTTTGAATTCTTCTGAACCCAATAACATAGTTTTTAGAATGAGGTCTAACTGTAGTTAGTACAGAGATTTATACGCCCAAACTAATGAACCAATAATAATCAAATTTGGTAGCCTATATGGACATATTTAAGTTTTTTAAAGATTTTCTTATTAATTTTTGTAACTCAAAATTTAAGGTTATTTAACTGTCCTGAGATCATAACTCAAAATTTCGTTTTCTTAAAACCGACTATCACAATGTTGATTAATGTTTTATAAAATGTAATTGGACATACCTCCAAAAGTCTCGGTTCGGTTATTGTTAAAAAACGAAAATTTACAGAGGTGATATGAAAAAAATCTAATTGTTAGCTCTACAAATTTCGTTCAAATTTTGGTGAAACAAAGTGACCCAAAACCGTCAAAGTGTGCCGAATTGCAAGTCTAAGGGATCTCTGTCTTCGTTGAAGCCCAATGTCAACCAAATATGATTTCAGCTCTGGACGAGTTTACGACACATAGTAAATGTGATGTACCTTTCAAAGGTTTTAACCAATTTATCTCCCATAAGAAACATATGAGAGAAACTCAGTAAAGAAACTTACATTTTTGTTTGCTTCCCTATAAGCAGTGTAGACTTTTGGGGGAAATTTAGAAGGGTTAGTAAGAAAGTCAGTGCAATATAAACTGTGCACGAGAGTGTTCACTACTACATGATCCACGATTACTACCTAACCTAAACGTGTACAACCCTGAAGAACGTTCGACAGCTACAGTTCTTAAAGTGAAAGCTAAATTATGAAACATTTCTTATAACGGGGAGGAGAAAGTTTATACGAAGACGGAGAAAATGTTCATGAAAGTGGATGTAATAAAGGTCGTGCGATGTTTCTGCGTGTTTGTTTGTAACCCACGAGGCCTAATTCAGGAAAACTGCATAATAATTCTCTGTGTTGAAATAAGTTCATTTGCTCTTTATCTCTAGATGAATTCAGCTTTTATTGGAGGGGGGGGGTTTATTATATAAACCGGCTTTTTAAGTATATTCAAACTATCAGCCTATTATAAAAATAATAATTCGGTAGTTGTAGTGGATTGTTTTACGATCACCTAGAAAATGAAATTTATTTACGAATTTTATAATTTTAACTTTAGATATCTCAATCATGAACTTGCACTCATTTTTTAGCAACTCTACATTAATTAGCACTTACTTTGTGTACATTTCCTCTACAAAACATATTCTTGCCAACAGAATTACATATAATTTGAATTTAGGTTATTTAAATCATAACAGTTCTTAAAAATTTGACTAACTCTTACTTTAGAAAATACTATGAATGAAAATTTATGCCAAACTTAGTAAGTGATGCTAATTAATTTAAGATATTGAATCAAAAAACAGCACAAAATGGTAAAAACAAATTTTTTGGAGTAAAAATTTGGTTCCTTATACTTATTTTATAACATTTTAATTATCACTTTTTCTAAGTCGTTTAAATGTTATTAAATTTTTCATTCACAAAAACGTTTGTAGAAATCACAGTGTTTTCTTTCCTTAAAAAACTTAGGTCGTTTTTGATTTGATTACACCTAATAACCGTGTACTCAAATGCAAGTGAATAAAGACAGGTTTATTTCCTCGAGTTATTAGCTTTCATTGTTTGTTTCACTTCAAGGTTAACTGCAAACGTTTTTATATCAGTCCACAGTTAGCTCAAAGGTTCCTAAAAACTGGTCAATCTAAAGCACAATATAAACAATATGTAATAAGATGACGCAGGGAGTTTAATTTATTATAGTAATCAAGTTTGGAACAATATTAGTCACAATTATTACTGTAATAATATTTTGGCTGTAAATCAAGCAAAATACTATGAAAAGTCGTTTTAGGAGCTAAATCGTTAGGTTAATTTTGTCTTACTGAGTGAGCGCTGTCATATTTTATTTCATAAAATGTACAAAATGTGGCTATCCCCAAAGCGGGTTATGCCTTTAGGGGAGCTGGGTGTTTTTCTTTGTTGTTTTTTTCTCTTCCAGAGTAATGGGTTTTTTAAAAACTATATTATATTTTCTATTCAAGTAAATATTTTTTTACACGTTTAGTTTAGATAAGCTATGTATACTAGTTTTATGTATAGGTGTGTAAGTATGATTGGGCGTACGTATATATATATTTAAGAATATGGTACAGGTCAATGTACACTTTATGTCTATTGTAGATTAAATATATATATATATATATATATATATATATATATATATTTGATTTTTTTTTCTTTCTCTCTCGTTGATTAGGCCTACTATTGTATAAAATAGCTGTAATAGATGTGTTAATATTTTGTATCTGTATTGTTTCTGGAAGGAAATAAAATTAAATAAAAAAAAAAAAAAAATTATGAATTTCAATTTAACTAAATTTAATAAATTTATCTTTTGAAATAGTACGAGAAATATACTATTTTGAGTTATCGTTTATGTTTTAAATTACACAATAAATGAGCTACGAAAACAGTTATACTTCTTTTGTTTTTTTATTACATATTCGTCAAAATACAATCATCGTTCAAAGATTTCTTGTAGGATCCAAAACCTCAAAATACTGTTCTTAAAGAATCGGAAGTTTTTCCTTTAAAAAAAATAAAAAAAAGCTCTTTTCATCACTATCGTAGTTAGAATTAAAACGGTAGCTAGGAAGGAGACATTTTTAAAACTAGAAGACATTATTTACTACTTTCGGAAATAACTCTAACGCTAGTGATTGCGTTAACCTTTGTAGAAAGTTATTTCTCCTCCTATGGCATCATCATCTATATCGTCTTTATAAAGTTTTACATAGTAGGAACATTGTTCTTATTCTCTACTGCTAATGAAGGTAAGTTTTTTAAATTGTACGAAAACGATTTAAAAGCGTGTATTTAAAATTTAAAAATCTATGACCTTGTTTTTCACGAATCTTGTTAGTTCTTTAAAACTGTTGAAAGGATTTCTATAAAATTTGTCATAAACGTTCAGAATATAGGGTATGATATCTTAAAAGTCAATACGACATATTATCTAGCTTCATTATACTGTATAACAAATACATTTGTCCTAGATCTATTCACAGGGCCAACAATATTTATCCAGTAACACAGAGCTAGTAACATATTGTATATATATACAGCATATAATATAGTGTTTATTAGTTCTTAATATTTGATTCACTATTATTAAGAATAAAGAATAAATGAGATTATTTATTGCCAAGTGAAGTAAAATTTTACCTCACAGTCGGTTTTAGATCCAAATTTGTTTGTTCCGCGTAGCACCCGCGTGTATCTTGTAAACTTTTAAAATTTATATATCAAAGAAACCATCATACAATTGACCATTGAAATACGAATAGAAAAATATTTTATAAATACAAAATATTAGTTACCAGAACTATGAATACTTTATCTATGATCCAAACGGGAACTCGAAATCTATTCATTAATTGTTAAATTACTCCATTCAGGACATATAAAAAGCTAATTAAACTAGATAGCAACTGCAATAGCTATAAAGAGTGATTTCATAAAATTTTAATGGTATGTCGGGAAGAAATCCATAAAATATTAAGTATGTTGTGTCTTATGGAAACAGAAGCTCATTAACTATGGATTCTAGAATTATTGAACATAACCATCTTTACTGTTTTGAGTTGTAATATAACTTGTCTCAAAATGTATGAAGATTTGGAGTTCTTCAAAAAGTTATAATCAAATGCAATGATGGAGTAGTTTTGAAGGGAAATTGTGAGGGAGCTTATTAAAATTTTGTGTATTTGTGCAAATTCCAGAGTATTGAAGATAGTTTGTGTAATGCCATACTTGAGCAGTTACATTTCCCTAGATATTATCTTGTCAGAATAATTGCTTTCCTTAGAAAACTTACTAATTGTAGAAACAATTTGAAAATGTATTTGTCACCTTGTTTTACTTCTTATTTGTACTAATAACGTATGTAAGTTATGCGTCTGAAAAACGACCTTCATCAAAATCTGTTGGAATAATCTCAAATAACGGGAAGATTGGAAAATTTTTTTATTTATATTTCGATAACTTACTAGGGAGGCTAGTAAAAACTTGATTTCCTAAGATAGTTTCTTTTCTACGAGTTATAGAAAAAGTAAGTTTAACTTGAATGATTAGATCTCAAGCCCTCCAATAGATCGGTGAAGGGATGTGTTATTTCTATATTCCACAATTTTTTAACTGTCCTAATTGAAATAGTTGTGAAAATTTATTGTAAGTTTAACAACAATACTAATTCTAATACTGTATTGAGTTTAATAAATAATGAGTTTATTAGAATAGAAATGCAAAGTTTTTATACTGATTGCGATATGACGTATTCTCTTTCATCATAAATAATAAAATTAAAAGAGATATGAAGAGAATAATTAAATCAATATCTTTGTTTCGTAAATACCACAACACCAGAGAGAGTAAAATGATCAGCATTTTATAACAACTGAACATTTTTTTCTGTAAATTATTTCAAGAGTATGCAAAATTGTTTTAGTATATAAACTGTTAAAAAATCAATATTTATTTCTGTTCTAAAACCTCTAGCTCTTGAAACAGAACGCCCATTGGCAATAGATGGATAGCTTGGGATTTTTCTTCAAAAGGGCATAAAACCGATCATTTCTTGTTCTGTAATCTTGCCTAAAATTGTGGGGGTATTTCCTTGGGAAGTGTAAGTTGAAATATTGTAATGTCCTTTGGCGGAAGAGAGGAGCTCTGGGTATTTGAAAGTCCTTGGACGCCTACAAGTAGCCAATTTTATTCTCACGGACAGCGGTCTGCCTTGCCACAAGAGCAGTGTTCCAAAGTTTTCGTTTCTTTGCGTCATCTATCTTTATTGATAGTTAAATTACTATTATTTGTGGTTATTTTAGCGTCTATGTATGTGAGTAGTGGGACGGACGTATCGTGTTATTTCTGTTGGTCTGAAAATACAAACAAAAAATACTTGAAACTTTGCCTATAAATTTACCTTATCATTCCATTAGCATAAAGTAAACTTTATACTACTTCAGGAACAAATGCTGAAGAATTTTCGTGAATTATATGTACCTCATCACTTTACTGTAGTATGTGAGACCTCAATGGAAGAAATAAGACAGAAGCTTTACTTAAAATGAGTCTATTCTCTTTATTTTATTACATACATATTATTGTAATATTATTAACTTCTATATTATTTCTCTCAAATAAATACATTTCTATTGACTGTAATTTTAAAACATCGTTGACGAGAAGGATTAGGTTCGTGACTGGTTGAATGTCATGTGTAATAGGGCTGGAGAATAGAAAGGGGCAATGAGCGAGTCACGAGTGGATCAAGTTATGGGGCGGTTGCTGAATACCACCTGCGTGCACTAACCTCCAGGAGCATAAGTGATACTTTGGTATGATTGCAGACGAACAGGTACAGCTCGACATGAATTCGTATTTACAATTTTTAATAAAACGTTGCAATTTTATAGTTATTAATAAAAATATTTTAATATTTATTATGTGTCAAATAAAGTACAAGAGACAAAACTTTTTGCCTTAAAACTATTTAATTAATATTATTTTTAAACAATTATACGGGACATTATATGATTTTGTCAAAGACTGCAAAGAAACACTTCGTATTCATACCTTAATCTTTTCTAGAGTTATATATTTCTTTTCTTTTAACACAAGCAGACAGATGGACGGGATACAAAGTCTTTTAGGACATATGTTTATATTGTCTGTTTTGTTTCCTCCCCCCACCCACGCTGACATTTGTTAAACCCTCCTCCATGTTGTTATTTTTACTTGATATGTAAATGGATTTTTTTCTATCTTGATTTTACAGTTTTGCATTGTGCGATTTAAGACGATTATAAATACTAAGCAAAATGCAGAAACTACAAATGATTCAAAATTTCCGTACTAAATAATTAACTATAAGCAATATAAAGGTGCTAAAGTCAAAATGAAACACGTTAAATAAAATAAAAGACAGGGGGGGATTTAATTACTTTAAGTATAAATATTTAATTATTTACTTTTTAAAGAACGTATAAGTTTGTACACAAAGCTTTTTATATTCGGTGGTGATCAGACCAGTGTGTCAACTCACCTTATCTACTTTCAAAAGTGAAACATTGTAAGTGAAAGTTGGCAGCACTGCAGGACTATTATTTTATTCAAGTTGGCAATACTGTAAACATAAATTGCAAACATCAGGCCTCGGTTTACTTCGCTACGAAAGCCAACTGTTCACACAGGTTATCGAATGTTCGACAACGTGGCGCCTACCTGTGACTGACTGACTGACTAAGCTTAGCAGGTTATCAACGTTTATGATTTATGACCCACTTTAACTGGTTTTTTTAATTGCAAAACCAGTCGTTCACTTACAAATATATTATTTTATTAACATCAAAAGATAAAATTATAATTTATATGCTTTTGCAAAATATTTATGGAGGTTTTGGTAATAAAATAACGTTTTGCGTATCTTGGAAAACATTAAAAAGGCCAAGCAGCGATATACACTTTGTGTAAATGAGGAGAGTTTAATTTGAGACATGGTGTCTGGGAATGTTATCGACCACAGTGTTGTTTTGGGTAATTTTGTTGTTGTAAATTTATGGCAGTTTTTTTGTTTTTGTTTTTCACGTTTAAAGCCAATAAACTTATTGGTTATAATCATCTTATAAAAAGATGAAAAGAAGATAAAATAAAGGACCCTCGAATACTGTAATAGCGTCAGGATCGGACAAAAACAAGAGTTGGTCAATAGAGAGACCTGATAGTAAAGTTGAAAGAGAGAGATCTAACTAAAGACTGAACAAATAAGGTGTAGATCCAACTCGACCCCATTGGGGGTCTTATCTTTATATATGATATCACAACGTTAAAATTCTGACTCGACCTATTTTAAAATATTTCGTCTGTTAGGATAAAAATTTTAAATGTTCATAATTATAGTACTGTACATGGTTTTATGGAGCATTGTATTGTAACGCCTTTTTTTCCATGAGACCGCTACCAAGATGCTCGTAGTAGGAGAAGGAATCGGGCGCTAAATAGTTACAATGGTTCATTGCCTCTTAGTTAGACATGACCTACCTGCTTATATGTAACACCTTCAGGCTGTACTACAAAGTGGTCTTAGCGAAGTCCCTTCAGAGGACGCTAACCACGCAAACGTACCCGAGAAGGTTAGGAATCCCTTCAGAGAGAAGGACCTGTTAGGATGGCAGCCTAGGATTTTGACCGACTGGAGTTGACCACAGTAAATTCATAGCAGCCGCCTCCCCCAGTAATTTAATCTTAAATTTTACTTTGCTACTTATCTTGTTTACACAGTTATATTTACTTAGTCTTGAAGGTTCAATGTATTTGAACTCTTCAAGTAAATAATCGTTTATCAACTTTACTTCTCTGTAGCAAATATTAACATTACATAATAAATAATAGATAAAATTAGAGGGTGTCTTGACTTTTAAATTATAGAAAGTTATGACGGATGAAATAAGACGGAAGTATAATTCAAGAATTACAAACACGGTTAAATTATTAAATAGAAATTTTAAATCTAAAAAAATGTACTTAGGATCTTAAAATCTAAAATCAACTATTTTAATAATTATGGAAATAACGAGTTTGTTATGCAAAAAAACGAAAACAATAAAATAAAAGTAAATTTGATTTATGTTTACGTTTCCCCTTGGAATTTCAGAACAAATATAGGAGGGTGCGAAATTAAGGATTTCTTATTTTGTAGTTTTTAGGATTATGAACAAAAATGGGCACAGTAATCTTCAACTAGGACATCAAAGGAAGAAATTTATGAAAAGCTACGAACATCAGTCTTGTTGTAGAAACTATACGATAAGTCAAGATTAATCGAAAAGTTAGTAATTTTTTGTTTTAAAAGTCGTAAAACTGAAATAAAAAGACAATATTCTTATACAGGTTGTTGCAGAAGTGCATCAATTTAAATTATTTATGAATTCAAGCGTCATCCAATATGTTTTGTGAATCCCACCAAGCTTCTTTTGTTTCCTCAATAAACTCGATTAACTTTTTCAAAATTTATTGGTAATTAATTAATTCTTGACTACATTTGAAGTTAGGTTATTGATTAAGAATATACTTTAAGGTTTAGTCAGATATAAAAAGAATTAATAATATTTATATCTTAATTTTCATGAAATATTCATTTTTAATGTTGTATCATTAACAAAACTGGTTAAAATAATTTATTTAATTTCGTACATCACTGAATGAAGTTGTAAGGAATGTTTATGAACTCTACACATGTTTCTGAATTTTCCAAAGGTAATAAAATAGTGCCGAACAGACAAGGAGGTGAATCTATAGAACTAGCAGTGGTTTGTAAAGTTTAACATACACATTAGGTATTTTTGAAATGATAATAATTATATGAAAGTGGTATATAGATTTTGTTAACATGGTATTAGAGTAACATGGTTAAATCAATGTTTACATTTTTTTGACAACTTTTTTGCACGATTTTGCATTTTAGTTTTGGATCAGTTGTAAACTATTTATAATTAAAGTTTTAAGTTTTTCATTTGAAATTATTGAATAAATTGATAAGGATGGGAAGAAGTGAATACTTGTACAAACGACGTTTAGTTGTATTTTATATTCATTTTTGTAACAATGGGTGTATGTTCATTGATGATAACAACATTATTGAATGTTATGTTACAACAGACATTAAGTGTCACTTAAAGAAAATTATTAATTGCACAATTCTTGTAATTTTGTAAATTTAATCTTACTAAGGATTTTGTTGAAATGGGGTAAATTTATTTAGCTAGGTTTGGGAAAATTCGTTTTGTCTTTAATTAACCATAATGGTTTCTACGGACTAATAATACAATAAATTTAACGTTTACAATAAATTACAACTCGAACATAAAACAATTACAAAATGATAGTATAGGAATATATTTACATTTAACCCTTCGACCCACCATAATTTTGAATTGCTTGATCACTTTCCCCGTAAATATACGAAAAGCCCGTACTGTTATAGTAGACACAATAAGAAGGTATAACATAAAATAATATTATTAATACTCAGAAATTGGCGTGATACGATTCCCCTATCGATATTCATATCATGGTCTTAGCGATATATTCTTAATCAGTATTCTGTTAGATTAGATTAGGGCAGTTTAGGTTAGCTTATGTTAAGTTAGGTTAGGTTAGGTTAGGCTATGCACTATAAAATAATAACATGTTTTATCGAAACCGTGACATATTACGGCAGTATTGTTTAATTGATGTAGTGTACAATTTATTTATCATTAATGTGTTTTTAATTTGATGTTGAGAAAAGACTACAATTTTGTTCCAAAAACTACTCATTCACCCATTTTCTCTGTTTAAATTCTTAATTAATTTATCTTATATTATTATTATTGGAGATTTTGATTTAGTATTACAATGCTTACAATTGACAAACCAATCAGTATGTATAATGTGTTTACTATTAATAGACACAGAACAGATGTAAATTCTCACCAGCGGTGGAGGTTTAAGGTTTTTGCAGAGGAGTAGTACTGTATATATTTTAATAATGAATTCAAATTTTAGTATCCAGGTCATTAATTGAATCGAATAAAGTATTTTATTTTTTAAATCCGTCGCGTGACCTTTTGTTTAAAAAAGAATATGACGCGTTTCCTAACTTATAACCCATCATTAGATGAATACCGCTTCACTCCAATAAGGCCTTCAATAGATTACAACAAATAAGATAAAAACACAACACAATACATTTTCGGATCATACTTTTTTTGTCTACTAGACACAGGATGCTAAAAAAATGTGTATGTTCTGCAAAATGTTTTGTGTTTTTATGTCATTTATTTTAACGGTTTGACGACCTCATCTGATTGTCCATAAACGCGTCAAATTTAATAGAACTTAAGATATCACACGACAGATTTAAAAGGTAAGATACTTTATTCTATATATTTTAAGGTTAAACAAACATTCTATCTACAAGATTATTATTTACATAAAAATAACAAGCTATAAATTACTTCAGTTTATGTGGTTGTTAATAAAAGAAATATAAATTTGAAATAAACTAAGAAAACTTGATGTCAATTTTGAAAATTGTTGTTAAATTTTGATGACAATAATCAGTCACTGGATACGTAAATTGATAAAAGTAATACAAATTTAGAAAAAAAAAGTTAATCTAAATAAATGAATAATATTAGTATAATGTTACAAACTCATAAGTCTGAACTTGTATTGAAAATATTTTACATATGATTATATTTGTTTTAAATGAAGTTGTGATTGAAGGTATATTGTATTTAGGATTTTTATCGAGTTTTAATTAAAAGCCATTGGGTTACATTTCGTATAAATAAGTTATTCATTATTGTTGTTCTTTTTGTTGATTGTTGTTTAAAGGCGAAGAAACCTTTCGGTCATCATCATATTATAAAAAAAAACTGAAAAAGTATTTACTTTGAGCCACAGGTAATGTTTTAACATGAACACCAATTTTGTATAAAATACACCATTCTCGTGTTTCTTAGGATGTATATTTCTTCACACGACTTCAAACTAGTGGTTAAGTTTAAAGTTGTATTAGAATTATAATCGTTAAGTTACATTGATTATTGTTTTGGTAATACAAAGTTTATCATTTGCGGAACAATTAATTTTAAAATTATCCTTCTATATCGTAATACTAATACTTTGAAGGCAGCTTTAATAGTAAAGAGGTAAACAAATATTGAAAGTCATTTATAATTTTGAAAGTTATTTATTGACTTTTACCATCTGTCCAAATGGTAAAATAAACAAATAGTACCTCTTTTATTTTTACTATTTATGCACAAAAATCAGATTTTAATGAAATTTAGCCAAAGAAGATGAATTGGTTGCCGTCACCTCAAACTACAGGTTTGCAAGTGAAACTTTATGAATGAAGTTCCAAGAGATTCATTTCGGAAAAAAACAACCCAAACTATTTGTTTATATATTTATAAAACTGAATATTTGAGTTAAATAATTGTGAAGGGTTACAGCCAAAACCAATGTGTAAAGAAGGTTGTGGGTAAATATCAAAATTAACCCTTATTACAAAGAGGTTCATTTTGCTTTTTGTCAAAAAATTATACGTAAATTATATTTTCTTATAAATGCAGTTTGATAGCTTGGTTTGAATTATAATTCTTCACATTTTACCAATATTTGTTTAAAACATTGCTTATATAATTTTTAAAATGTTCAACTTTTTAGAAATACACTTTGAACCTGTGTTTTGAGGTGAGATCTATCAATTCTCGTTGTTTGGTTAGATTTGAGCAAAATTTTATTAAAAACTTAGGTTTACATTTCTTTTTATTTCAATATAATCGAATATAAGGTAATTTTGAGATGTTACAATTTTTAAAAGTCTCATAATTTTTACTTTTTCAGAAATAATTGCTTGCTTAGATCCGATATTGTGAAAAATACTTGATGTTTAATTAAATTTAGTTTGTGGTGTATGATATAGTTAGTAGACCATTCAATTATTTAAGTTTTAATCTAATAAACACACCACAATACATTGAAGAAACAACAGATTTAGGCCTAAGTTGTAACTACGAACAAATTATAGCTTGGGAGTCTAAGTTAATACTCATTGTAAATTATAAAAAATAATTACAATGATTCCAAATTAAAGATAATAATGGTGACCGAACATCCGGTCGGAGCGAGTTGGTTTTATGCGAATTGACACAGAAATTACAGCATATATGACCTTGGTCTATGTTAAAATGATAGGGTAATTGCTCACTACACAGCACACGGAAATACAACTCCGTAGTGTATTGTTTCAAGGCACAATACCAAGAATGGTATGCTTGACAAGTAGTCCGACATAACCTACCTCGGTAGAGCGGCAGTAGTCCAACATCATTCCCGTACTGTATTTGGCGGATTGATGGTTGATATAAAATTACAATTTTGGGTACCTTGTCATTTAATTTTACAATAGTTAAATCCATCATTGTTAAAATTGCATAGATTAAAATCTTTCTATAATTAGTGCGGGGGGGGGGTATCATTGGTTTTACTTCCTACATAACTTATACCGAAGAAGTTTTTGTGATGTTATTCTCTTTACGAAAAAAAGTCCCAACCCACTTGAATTTTAAGTTAATCTAATACAGTACCTCTTAGAGAAGTGAGATTATGACGAAATCTTTCTTTTATAAATAATAAATTGATTGTTGATGAATTTTGAATATAGAAATTCTCTCTATTGCGATGAGCCTCAAGGAAACGCTTATGAAATGTCCACCAACTCTACTCACAAGAATAGTTTACACATTTTTTGTCTCACTACACACAAATAAATGTACTAATGTAAAGGCTCTAGATTTTTCAATTGTATTTCAATTTCGAACAAATTTACTCTGTAGACTCGTTGGGCAAGTTCGTTACCCAGAAAAAATCTGTTTGTAAATTTCAAAATGGTGACTGTTTTTCAAATTTAGAAATACTCCTTCCAGGATAATTTTTTACATGTACGTCCTACACGTTCCAAAATAGAAAATTCCAATTGATTTAAAAAGAATTCGAAAGAACATAACTTAAAAATTAAGAAAAACTAATATATTTTTGTGTTGTCACATTAGATTCACAAGAAAAAATATTGATCGTGTTAATATATAAGGAATGAGGTCTCCTGTTCACAGAATGATTAACATGTGCTGATATGCATGAGTAGAATCTAGACATAGCTCATGATATTATAGGTACTGTATTATACCTCTTAACTTCACAAAGGTAAATAAATATATATACAGTAATTAGAAATATATCTATATATAAGTCTCTTCTCTCTCTCTCTCTCTCTCTCTCTCTCTCTCTCTCTGTCTGTCTCTCTATCAGTATATATTGAGAGAGAGAGAGAGAGAGAGAGAGAGAGAGAGAGAGAGAGAGAGAGAGAGAGAGAGAGAGAGAGAGAGAGAGAGAGAGAGAGAGAGAGAGAGAGAGAGAGAGAGAGAGAGAGAAAGAGATAAAAGAGGCTTATATAATTATAGATCGTTAAGATCCAAAACAAACATTGTCAATTGTACATAATAGCCTGAAAGTAATAACGAAAGCCAGCTGGAAAACCGTCTTTTAATTATAATAATTGATGTTTAATTGTTTCAATGTCGTTATTTACTCTTGAGAATCATCACGTCTCTACAGAAACTATAGGACATTGTTTTAAAATTATTCAACCCATGAAGTTTTGATTATTTCGCCTGATATGCCGTGATATTCACGGAAGAGAGCCGGCTGTAATAGTCGAGAAAATGCAGCATTTACTTCAAACAATGCCACTTTTGTGGTGTGCGGCTCATATGCAAATAGAAAACATGTGTTTGTTTATGTAATGCCTTTTGTTTAGTTTTCAATCCGGGGATATAAATTGTGAAATAATGTAAAGTAAATATATTACAACAAGAACGCGCTTCTAAGCTTTGACTCTTGATAGACACGGCAAACCTTACAAAGACACATGACTGTAACAATCGGATAATATTGAAATTTACTCCCGACTGTTCAAATTCACATTGTTGTTTACGATTCACATTTTCACAAATTTTATTACAAAATATTGTTACAATCTGTAACCTATCAACACAAAATCAAATATCCTAACTAAATCACAAAACCCAGCCCAAACCCTTGGACCTAGAAACATTAAATTATCGGAATAGAAAATAAAGACACACTGAGAAGGGATTTGCCGAGATTCTGCCCCTAAGGGGGTTAAAAGGGATAATAAGATGTGTTTTCAGGATTTTTTAATATCTCATTAGTCCGATAAAATTTAGACTTAGTTTTTGCTTATTCATATGAATGCTTAAGAACGTAACCCAGCTAATCAATCCGAGCAATGCCGGTTTTAACAGCTGGTATTAAACATACATAAATCATTTTAAATGGTTTGACTTTGGAAAAAATTGTTCTTTAATATATAACAGATTTGAAATCAATATTATCACCATTATAGCGTGAGTTTTATATATGCTTCTTCCCCTTCCTGCTTTTCTCTCTAATTGTTTTGATTATATAATATTCTATAACATGTTTTAGTTGCGTAATATTTTAAACATGCTAGACATATTTGGCCGCCATCTTGAAAAAGAAATAGTAATTTTGAAAGTACTTCTGATTCACTGAATTCAATTGCCATAACACACTGGGATAAAGGCTTAAATTGTTTTTGATGATCTCTTAAATTAAAATTTTTTTTTAGCAATACGTACTCTGCCCCAACTGTATTTAAACGAATAAAAACTGTATTAACGCAACTGTTATTGAACGAATAAGAACTGTAATAAAGCAACTGTTATTGAACGAATAAAAGAATACATTTAATTTTAAACGTAGTTTTTATCAGTACTGATGAAATGTTTCTATTAATAAAGTTTTTTCCTACATTTGCGGTACCGTAAGTTATCAATTAATTGTTGGCCACTAAATTGGATACCCACCTTATAAAGGAAATTGGACTTATTGATCAATGGATTCACATTGCCTTTTGAAATAGTTCAATCAATCTGATAATTAAATATCTCATGCCAAAATATACATATTTAAATATCCAAATTTCATCGAAATAGAACGACTCATTAGAATGTTATTTAATATATATTTATTAACATGTCACAAGTTAATGGTTATTAAAAATCAGTCATTTATTTATTGTATATAAATATTACTGTATTCAGTTAATATATGGTAACCAAGGCAAGAGTTATTGTTCTGAGCCAGGATTGGCACACATTTTATGTTCGTGGCTCCAACTTGCAGAAGTTAGTTTCTCTAATAGTTATTTCTAAAGGAGGAATATTAAACTAAAACAATACGCTTAGTAGCACAAGGTAGGTTGACAGTCAACAAATTTCTTCTCGCTTCTGAAGCGACAATGGCAACCACAACCGCAGTATCGACGCCTGCCAACTACAAATGTTTCTGCAATAACCGCCTTTGTTCACTTAATGATTGGCAGTGCCTTTGCATGACGTAAAGGTAAGAATGTGCAACTTTCTCCGGGCGTGGTTGACCTTTCAACCAACTCCTCTTCTACTTCATACACCACTACAGATCAATGTAAGTTATAATACAAATTCAGAACAAGTGTTGTTATCACGTTCGGGGACAACAATTTTGCCCCAAAAATAAAGTAATAAATGGTCCACAAACATGAACAAAAACATGACTCAACAAATAAATATTTACTCGGCTGGCACGATTGTTATTGGTAAAAAAATGGAAATAAACACCCTTTTGGAAGTTTGAATATTTCAAAATCGGCTAAAGTAATAACATTTTGAAAAATGTAATTCAATAACATTTTGGTGGTATGTGAAGTGTATTGAACTAATTAATGTGCCATAGGAGAAATTGTACGCAATATCGTGTATCATTTATTTTAGATTTATTAAGTAGCCTACTTCAACGTTTTCTATTTGTTTACAAACATGAATTTCTTAACAAGTTAGATTTTTGTTGAGACTAATGGTCAGGATCTGTTATTTTCCTTTCTGAATCCTTCTGTGTCAAAAAAAAATGTGTTTTTAAAATTAATACATATGTAACATTTTCATTTCTGCTCCGGGAGCTTTTTTCCAGATAAAAACAAAATTAATAATTAAAAATACAAATCTACCCTTAATAACGGCATTAGAAATAATTGGTCAGTAAATTTCAAAATGGTGGCAGTTTTAAATAGTTTCTTTTGAATAACTTTTCATCTGTAGTCAGTATTTTAATAAGTCACCATAATGTCATAACCTCCACCCAGTGATACTCTGACTAATTTGTTTATCGATATAATATCAACATTAGAATGAAAATATAGCTGTATGGTGCTTACGTTAGGTGTGAACATTTAAGAGTTGAATAATTACAAGTACAACGTAGATATAATTTTAAGCTGACTCTGCATAAAGCATGAGTAATTTACCCGTAGATTAACCTAAACTAATGCACACACTGCAGGGAAAATCCAACACTTAGTACTGTGCTTAAAGTTTGAGCCAAATGAGTCGTAAAAACGATAAAACTGTTAAAGCTTAATATTTTATCCCTAAGGTTAAATCAAATAAATTCAATTAACCACATTTTGTGATTGGTTGTTATTGCGGAGAGGTTCGACTGATGATCAGATCAAGCTAGAACCTTCGAATGGAATCTGACTCGTTTAAAATTCATATTAAATTAGTACAACTAAAGAAAGAATTCATTTAGTACAACGTAACTATTTTTCAGAGGCCATAAAGTGTTACACTAATTGGGGAATTGTTCTTCAAGACTGATGCTATACTAGCTACAAACTTTCAAGGACAACAGCAACAGGTGTTTTCTTAAAACATAGTTAAAACCTTTCTGAGAACTAAAATGAACGTGTCCTTAAGACCAAATAATCAAAAATAAACGTTACACGTGAAATTATAAATATTAGCGTAAATTTTGTAGAGAGCGCTTTGCCATTCATACTACTCATGTTCATATTACCATAACCAATATTAATTAAAGAATATTGCAATACTGATATTTCTTTTGTCTCACGGCACCAGCAATAATAATTAGAAATCCATGTTGGACACTTTTCCTACGAATTGGCAATCAATTCATGGACCACACCGGTTGTTTTTGAATGCTGTCCAAAACTAAACAAGGTTCAACTGGCCTTCGGACGGTGTTAGTATCGTCTGGTTTAGAGAGCTGTCATATTTATTCATATAAACGATGCACCTTTGTCTACCAACCTTAACCATCAAATGTTGAAGGATGTCGACATGTATCAAATTCAATGTATAATTTTAAAATTCAGCTTTATTACACAATTGCTACTGTATTTTAAAGGAACAAAAAGCAGTATGTCGATTAAAGAACACATGTCTCGCAGACAATATTTTCATAAACTTTTGTCACTACATTAAGTTAAGTTGCTTCTATTATCGTTTAAATAATATAAACACTTATAATCTAGAATCATTTAAATTTCATTGGGTAAACTATAGGAGGTCATTTCAAAAATATTAACAGAACAATACGAATATAAATATCATCTGATTAAGAGAAGGCAACCAAAGTTGTTCGTATCTCTAAACGAGTAACAATCAAAAAGAAAACAATTTATTCCCCACGGAGAAAATAGAAGATATGACTCTTACCTATTAAATATGAGGAAGTAAATTTAGTGTCTACGACTAATAAATGGTTATTATTCTTCATAAATAATATATCTAATTCTCTGCATTATGTTATGATTTTCCGATGTTTCAAAGTTAATTACATTAGTTTTAATAGTAGAGTTATAACGATGAAACAATAAATGATTTCTTGGAATAATAATGACAATAATTTTTACACACTCGAATGAAGTATATCAGTTATGTTATTTTAAACGGTTAAGAGTTATCTAATTAAAAAAAATCGTTATTTATATATAGTGGGAGACCGTTTTCTCTGGGCGAATTAAAGTCCGATTTTTTGGTTTTATTAAGTTTCCCTCGTATCCGTTCCAATGTGTTTTAAAATTAGCCACTGATATCTTCTTTTTTTTACAAAAAGACTTGTTAACTTTTTTGTTGATCTAACATAAAATAGTATAAAGTGAACAACGGCAGACAAACATGTGAATTTTAACATGTAAATTAATTATAAGCTCGTAACGTAGTTGAACTTAGTAAAATTATAAAAATATAAAGACTTCCAAAGAATGATTAAGAACATATTCTGTATACTTAGATGTATATAAACTCATATGTGCTATGCAGTGTAGTAATTGCTATTTATTGATTAATTAGTGTTTTATTATTATCTGTTATTATTGTGGGATTTTCTACATAGATTTCAATATACACGTGCAAGTATAAAATATACGACCTAGACAGGGAACGAAACCGTGACTTTTGGATTTACGCGCCAATGTTCGGTCACCAGTGTCGATCGACATTTCTCAAAAGACTCTGTTTTGCTGCATTATTGAATTATTTAAACTGATTAATTCGTTACAACGATATTGAAATTAATCTTGTTTTATTAGATTTGTTGCTTACGTTCTTGTTTATTATTATTAATCATTTTTATTTTAACTCTTACACTTTCCAAGATAGGGTTAAATTAATTAAATTGCAAGTGAAAAATATACGGATAGTCTTGTAAAGTGTATAAGCCTTAAAATTAAAATAATTAACATTAATGTTACAAAATGAAACAATTTCTCTAATATCAGTCTAATTTTACTTTTAGGGGAAATTTCGTCGTGACAATAAAATAGTTTGATAAAGTAGTAAACTAGTTTCTCAAACTCACAGGTCTTTAGATATTGCTTATAAGCTGTTATGTAATATTAATAATCAACACCACATAGGTCTATCAGAGAAGGCTGTATATTGTTTTTATAGAAAATATAAAATTTCTAAATATCCTTGAGTAAGTATTAATGGATCTTATTTTAAGTTTTATTATAACATTCTAGTGTTTCGAATTAAGAAAAATTAACTTGTGTTCAACGATTGAAGTTAAATAGGCCTAATGAGATTTATTTTCATTAACATCTTTGTGTAAACAATATCTGTGCCTATCTCAGACTTCTTTAAACCCTAGTTTAGTTTGAAATGGGCTCACAGGAGAGCATTGCAGCAGATCATAGCTTGCTAAGACTGGTCTCAGGTACTCACCTCTCTTCTTTTGTTTGCTATTTATAGGCACATGAACATTCTTTGAAGACTTCGAGGCAAGCGATTTTACACAGGACCAATAGACGTTTTATTTCGTGATAGAAAAACCAAACATTTTATGAGCACAAACTTAAATTGAGTAGAATTTTGAATTTGATTTATTTAATTACTTAATTAGTCATTCGAAAAAATCATAATTATCTCCTATGAATCCAAATAAATTACTAAGCCAATTAGTATTTATGAGAAAAGGTAAAACTTCCTTATGAAATGTTCTGTATTGTGCATATGCCATGAAATTAAAATCAGCATAAGATAATTAATTATTAGTATGAGGCAATGTCGGAAGTGCATTACTCAGAATATATTTTTAATAGTTATTTAAGTACTTCTATATATAGTAATTGATAAATATAAACAACCTGTATATTATAGAAGACACCATAAACCAAAGGTTACAGATTTACAAAACAAGTGAAGGATGTATGGAGAGCTCTACATTCAAAACTTCTTGACGGATTTGCTCGTCGTATTTATTAATGCTTTCCTGCGATGCCCTGGTTTATGTATATGACTTAAAACGTCAAAATATTTTGAAAAAGTAAAAGTATTTACATGATTACCGAGACAGTGAAAAATAATTGTCAGTATTTATTATTTTTTAAATTATTATTATTTTTTACATTCAAACAGAAGAAATATATAGTTAATCAGTTATACTTGAATATTAATTTGTTGTTTGTAATCTTTAAATCAAATAATTATTTAAAGCTTGATGTTTCAATTTAGAATATTTTAAAAAAATCATTTAATATTACATTTTGTTTTACTTTATTATAACGATAATTTAGAGACAATTTTTTCTCAACAATATATGGTCTAATAAAAAAAGTATAATGTATCATATGGAAAGAGGGAGAGAGGGGATGATCGAGAAAAAAATAAATTGTAAAATAAATTACTTAAATAGTAGGTCAAAATTATAAACGACACATTCTAAATTTATGTTTTTACATTTTAAGATGAATTTAATTATTCGTAAATGGTATTATTAAAAAAAGTATCTTTTACTGTTTTCTCAACGAAATATTAGAACATATGATAATTTAGGAAATATATTTCATTTTACACTTTAGTATAATTAACAGACAAAACTTAAATAATAAATAATGGCTACTTACTCGAAAATTTCTAGTAAATTGGAAGAAGTCTTGTATGATAAGAACTAACACTACTAAAAGTTGAAAGTATAACTTTCCACTAATAACACGTATATCTGACTTAAAAACACATCCAAGTACGCGGTATCGCGTAACGGCACTGTTTCTGTCCAAACGTTAAAGTCTCTTCCTACTCAAGGTTCTCTTGCTATCCTCTTACCAATTGCAATATACTGAAGTAATGTTCGACTCAAAAAGCATCACATACGTTTGTTGATCACCATACCCGTACTTTCTCGTCGGACTGGTACTGCAATGTGGCGAAGCCAGGGCAAGACTAACACAGCAAGATTGTCTGTCTGTCGCCCTTCCACTTCTTCACGTGACCTAGTCCTATGCACGTTTAATGAAACAAATTTCATTGTTGTCTCAGTATTTGGGAAGCAGCTGACCGGCACTTTATTGGTCGCATCGTATCTGTCTCGTCGTTGGTCGGCGGGTCTTATGGAGGGAGTAAACAACAACAATAGAGATAGAATTATATATTATTTACATACAATACATAATTTCGCATTAACAAAGCTTTAAATTCCATGAAGTTGACGTGAGAACGTTGTGAGAGATTACAGAGGAAAGATACGAGACGCAGATACATTATTTCTCTAACATAGAAAACCTACAGGTAATGGGGTTATAAAGGTGATACCAAATAGAAATTCACTTTTATTTTAATGTAAAAACTTTAAGTATTAAAACAGCGTTACTTCGTAGCTTTTCAAAAACCGTCTCCATAGTCAAAACGTAGAACAAATACTCGAACACAAGATCTCACAAAAACTACTTTTGTTCAATCAAACGCGTTTCAACGACGAAGTCGCCATTCTCAGTGATACATGAGCTACAATAACAAAACTATAACTATAAGAATATAAAAAAGTTATAGTTTTGTAGCTCATGTATCACTGAGGATGGCAACTACGTCGTTAAAACGCGTTTGATTGAATAAACGTAGTTTTTGTGAGATCTTTTGTTCGAGTTTTTGTTCTACATAATATTATGTCACAAGTCAAACTCAATATTTATTTATAGTCAGAATCGTTGAAAGTTTACTATTTTAGTCAGTTAAGAATTCATGTTACGTATTGCCTGTGATATACGAGTATAATGTCTAAATAGATTTCACATAAACAAGTGAGACAGTTTGGCCACTAGTCTTATAATTTTTATCTACATACGACTTGGAAGGCTAAATGCTATCCCCCCCCCCATATAACTAAACTGAACATAATTATGGGATGATAAAACTGAAAATCTCGTTGGAATATATACTTCCAATTTATACCTATCACGGAGACAATTAGTGGTTTTAATACATAAGATCTGACTGGTGTAATACAGCGTGAAAACTGATTAACGCAAGAGTAATCAATGAGTTGGCAGAAGCAAGTCAATAAGATTGTAATATACAGATGCAATAGATAATTACTTGGGCTTTCTGAATACAAAGTAAAACAGGAAAAGTAAACTTTAATATTCAATGAACACTGTTGTGAAATTCGTAGTACAGTAATTTGATAATTCTTCAAACTATAATTTCAGGAACAATTGTAATTTATGACAAGAGAAACATCTAAAGGTGATAGTTATGTTGACGAAATGGTATTTATTTAAATATTACTAAAAAAAAGTTTACAATTATTGTGAGTCAGTAATAGTGGTTGTAATGTAGAGACTAATCTGTTGTTATTAATGAAATTTCATAATGTGTCCTTTAAAATCATTCTGAAAAAATTTGTTAGGCATCACAATTTCACATCATGAACGAGCCCGAAATTGTTATATTTTTTATGGTTGCTAAAGTTTAAAAAGTCATATAAGGGCATATTAACGCTAACAAAATGCTCACAATAATTAAGAAAACAGGAGACAAATTGAGTAATTACTGGTCGGATAATTTAGTTCTTAAAGTTGAAAGTAAGGAAAGTCATAAGTCCAAAACTTAGTTTAAGCTTAAATGCTTCTTCAACGTAAATCGTATTTGATTTTGTAGTAGAACTTTTAATAACGTCATTCAAAGTCAATTTTTGTTGTTTTTTTTTTTTCAAATTGTTCCTGAAACGTAATATTTTTACTTGCAATTTTTATTACGGTTTTACACAATTAATCTCCACATTTTACTAAAATTGGAACGAAGTGAGTGGATCTGATTTTTAGAAATTATGTGTGGTATAATTTATTGGCCGATTTATTTAGATTTTTACCGATAACTTAAAAACTATAAGAGGGCGATCAACATATTTTGTATGGGCCCTTAGAGGTTATTTTTACATGAGCAAAAATTGTTCAAAATTGTTTGAACCTATTTCATGAAAATTTTGTATTTCATTCTTATTGTAGCTACCCCCAAATTTTAAGTTATCGAAATAATGATTTTAAAATCCTGAGTTATGTCCAAAATATACTCACATACAAAATTTGATTAAAATCGGTCCGACGACAGAGGGCATTCCGTAGACATCATCGTGTTTTTTTAACCATCACATATCTTTACGTGTGAATCAAAAAGGTTATTTGTCATGGTAGTACATTTTACCTTTTATTCCCATTACGTTTTTAAAAAAAAAAATTCATGTTAACCACATAATATATTAAAAAACTCCTGTTAATTCTCCCATAAGTTCCCTTGCTTAGCTAGTACACAGATAGACAGACTGTTTTATGAACTCTAGTATATGTTTAAAATGTAGAAATCAATTTTAAATAATAAAATAACATTTTCTATATTGCGTATTTGTGAAAAGTATAAAAACCAACCTATTAAGGTAACAAGGTTAAGATAACAAGTTGTAAATGTTGAGGCACAATGTTTTGATTTATTACTGCTTCCACGTGCGAAGGAGGTGACACATTGGCAGTGTTCAGGAAAGCTCTGACGTAAGAATATAATATTTGTATTTTAGTCTTTTATTGGTTGTGCATAGATTTCTTCTAACTTTAGTTGCCAGGAAGTGTGTATGTTAATATTTCAACTTGAATTTGAATGACGTAACCCTTTCGCTCCCGTCTTTCAATTTTTCGGACGTTGTTTTATTCATTAAATCTCGGCGTCCGAAAAATCGGACGTCGCGGATTTGCGTGTTGAATCCCAGCGACCGAGTTTTATGACGCTAAATAAAAATTTTAAATACAATAGTTGACAAATATAACTTTATTATACATCAATATAATCGCAAAGAATTTACTCTATTTACTTTTGCAATCGTCATCCATAGAGAAATATTATATATTGACAATAATGACGATGATTTTGATGGCATATCTTCAAAAGAACTTAATAACTTGTGTATTTTTCAAAATAATGTAGTAAAATTTTTAATTTTTGTTTATTTGTATGTGTAAAATTAAATTATGTAGACAAATTACTTCAAGATATTTTTTTAAGTTCTAATTTTAAAAATAATTTTAAAATTTGATGAAAAAATTTATTTTTATTAACATTTTTAGTATTTTCATACCTAATATTCATAAACACTTAAAAAAAAAAAAAAATACACACTCTTACAGAACATTTCATTAAAAACTGTTCTAAAAAATCATTGAAATTGATCAATGAACAAGCTCAATATTAATTTTTTTATGAATCACTGAAAATTAGCTTATTTGTGCCTGGGATTCTATGCACATACTTAAAACAGTAAATGGTTGGGATCCAAGCAGCACACTCACAAAAAATCCTTGGGAGTGAGAAAGGGTTTTAAGGGTGAGCACTGCTACAGAGATAAACAACAGGACATGTGACCGCTCTCAATGTTACGATATTTATGAAATACACTTAAAACTGTAATTCTGGCAAGATTATTTTTTAGGCACTTGCATACAACGACAAATAAGAAAACTTCAATTATAATCGTAAAAAACAGAAAATTTCTATGACATTTGAGATTTGGGTGTTTGAAATACTTGACTTAAAATTATTTATTCCCTCATATTTAAATATCAATAGGTAATATTGACAATATAAAATTTGTGTTTTCTACAAATGATAGATTGGATGTTTATTAATAAATTTCTGAATATTTTATAGCTTTACATTTTGAAAAGTACGATTGGAGAAAAGCTTATAGGATCTGTTTCGTCCCAGTATTGTATGTTGCTAAGACTGTGGGGTGTCTCATACCCATGGTTCTCATTATTTTATAAATTGGCAGGCAAGGCTTAATTCCAAGAAGAGTTTAATACCACCTTCAAAATTTTTGTATATTTGATCAATTCAAACATTTCCATGTCATAAAGTATATTACTACCCATACTGAAATTAAAAAAATTTTGTACAATATTTAGACAATTTATTTTTGCTTCTTTAATAATATTATTTTAAATATGAAAATAGTCTTCATTTATTTGAGTAGACTTGTACTTTTAAAATAAATATACATATAAAAACCAAAGTATTGCATAAATGACTTTATTATTACAAAGAGATAGTTTCATTTAATGATCGGAAATAAATAATAGGCCTACTCTGTACGTTATGAATGAATTAATTTAATTAAATATCATAATTTAAAACTATAAATGTCAATTTTATAAAATAAATGTTTGAATTTTAAGAGTTTGCGATGGATTCAACTTAAATGTTCTTGGTTCTTACGTTAAAACAAGAAATTTTTCCAGTCTCATTAGCTTATGACGAAATATTTGATTGACTATAATTTCTAAATCACTGACAAGATCCGAATCAATTTACTTTTAAATTGAACTTGATAAATTTTTGGTTGAAAACTCCTCTCTGGTGTGGCTGTTATAATTAATAACTCATCCAACTTTGAAATTAGACGCTCTAGACCCAGTTAAAGAGTGTATTAATACTTCACTCATTAATCTTGGAACTACTATTCTACTGTCTGCGTTTATGCAGGAATACAAAAGTTTAAACTATTGGTGTCGTCTGCCCTACAGGAACTAATCTAATTTGTAGTAATAAAATATTTACAATCTGCAATCAAATTACTGATTAGACTGTCTTCTTGAATATTAGTTTCAGACAGTTTTTATCATAATTAAAATATTTAAATGATATAATTTATACATGAGGCCTCGACTTTACTTAAAAAGTCAAATTATTAGTTTATTTTTAGGAGAAACACCATTTAATAATACATTACTTGGTATTCAATCAGAGATAACTGTAGGCTATATAATAAGATAACTGAGATAAGTGCTGATATTTCCTCTGGATGGACAGACAGTGGAGTAGGTTTATTAAGATTACTTTAATGGAGTCTTTAAATAGATTTGAAACATGGTTGTTTTGAATATATTGAACATCAGTCCACGAGTCATCCAACACAAGTCATTATTTGTTCTGTCATAATCATGAGGTAAGGTATATTATGTAAATAAGCTATATAAGGTATATTTTGTTGCTCAGCAATTCCAAAAAATGGTAACGAACAAACCAAGAAAACGTTGCATTGGTCACTGGTAAATACAGATATGTTATATATACAGGTGTCCCAAAAGTCCAATCGCATTTAAATTTTGTACTCTTGAACACAAATAAAAGAATTTTTCCAAACTTTAAGTGACTAAAGAATTAATCTTTTTTAAATTAGGGCAATTTTTTACAACTCCACGAAATTGGATTTCTGGGAAGTAACTAAAAAATTGTAAATGGTCACTCTCATTGAGTTCTACTTCATTTCAAAGGTAATATCGAGTAGAGAAAATTTGTGAAAATTGGAGGTTCTAAATAGGCAGCCAGTAGAAAGTTAAATACACTCAGTTTTACCTTTACACATATACGTAGTATTGAGAACGTTGTGGGGTTGTTTAAAATATATATTTCGAGTTTTTAGAGGATATATCCATTTTGAAGTCCCCTGAATCCAAAAAAGTAGTTTTGGAAATGATGTCCGTTTGTTCGTCTGTCGTATACAGCCCACATTTTTTAGTCAGACATTTAGGACAGATTTTAGTCAAATTTCTTAGTGAGCATATTTTTTCAATATTTCGAAACCTCGAAATTAGGGTATCACAAGCTGTCACAAAAAAAAAAAAAAAAAAAAAAAAAAAAAAATATGATATTTGCATCATAGGTTATAACGATTTTGATAAAATGTAGCCTCTATTGTACCCAAACAAGATGTATGGGCGCCATCTATCCGAAAATTCATGTTCGGTAGTTATCGGGGGAAAAAATTAAAAATTTAATATAGGTCTGTTATAAAAATGTAATATCTTAAAATCAGCTCTTCTGATATCGTTGAAATTTTAGTGAAATCTGATCAAAATAAAAATCCGTAAAGTAAAAAATATTACGCTTGGCAGAAAAATCTCGACCCTGTCATTTAAATATCAATTTGAATCAAATATGAGTTGCACTGAGTTTCTAGCACAAACAAAAAGAGTTTAGGCCCTTATTTCGATATTAAGATATCCATACAACTTCTAACACAACCTTGTAACATACAATAGCTTCATCCATAGAGCATTAACAGTATCCATGAAAACTCTCAACCTCAGAAAATAAATGATGATTATAAAACAAATAGGCACAGCCAATGGATACAACCAGTTGCACAATTATACTAAAAGTGGAAGGATGTGGCCACATCAAGGAACTAATTTGTATTTTATTTTAACAAATACCATCCTGGTATGCAATTTCATAAGTGTGTATATATCCTTGTAGTGAATATATTTTTGTGTTATGTGTGCCACACCTGAGGATGTCTACTGTTAAGGAGAAACAGTTGTAGCAATAACTAAGAAATTGAACTACTTTTGAAAAGGTGTGTAAACAAAATCAAAATCAAATGTCTATTGAATTAATAAATTGAAATATTAATTTCCCAGAAACAAATCACTTGATATTGGTCCATGACCTAGTAAAACATAACCTTATTAAAACAAGACGACAGGTTCTGTAGCACACGCACATAACCACAAACACCACCAAACAACCTGATATTGGTAGTCATGATATAAGAAAATCTATTCATTCTAAAATCAATTATTTCTCTACATTTTTAACATTAACAAAAATGGAGGTAAAATTTCATTTTAAAACGATTAACTATAAATAAGATGTTTTGATTTTCAGAGAAAAAAAAAGTTTTTGTTGTTTATAAAATCTCTGTAACTAACTTTTGTAAATATGGAGCAGGATAGAAGTATGTTTATATTATACAATAAAATGTATAATAAATGTAAGACAATAAGCTTTCGTTCAAAAAGCTTTCAATAAGTTTAATAAAAAATTACCAGAAAGCCAGAAAGATTACACAATCCATTTGTAAGACAAATTATTTAACTTATTTTCTTACATATTTTTATATTATTCACACGATTAAAAATCTAACTCTGCTACTAAAGGGCAATCAAAAACCCTATTCGCAACGGATGATTGTAGTATAAAAAGGAATTAAAGATATTTAAAAACACCAGTTTCAGGCAAATACTGCCTACTATTGATTTCAATCTGTATGTACGTAGTTGGAGTTAAGGTTAAGAGATGGCACTAGTGTCTCCTGGCCCAAACATATTCAGTTCAGTTGTGAGATAAAGAAGACGTGTGTTGCGACGTATGCTAAGCGCGTAGCATTCTCAAGTTGATTTTTACCATCATGGAGAGACATTTTGAACGTCACAGTTCATACTGTACTTCTATTTGTTGAAATTCATCAACAGTCAAAAGTCATGTCTCTTTAACGTTCTTCAGTTGGTTTTCACTATCAAAGAAAGGACATTATGAACGCCACAGTTCATTCTGCACTTCTATTTGTTGAAATTCATCAACAGTCGAAAGTCATGTGTCTGTAGCGTTCTTCAGTTGGTTTGCACTATCAAAGAAAGGACATTATGAACGCCACAGTTCATTCTGCACTTCTATTTGTTGAGATGCATCAACAATCAAAACTCACGTGTCTGTAGCGTTCTTCAGTTGGTTTTCACTATCAAAGAAAGGACATTATGAACGCCACAGTTCATTCTGTACTTCTATTTGTTGAGATTTACTTCGATGACAAACTCAGTGCATTGTATTCTATCTATTCCCACACAATTGAAGATTTGAGGAAATATTTAGAATGTGGACTGAACATAGCCTTCGAGAACAAATTTCAACGAATTAATAAATATCTGGTGACTAATAGCAATGATTACATAAATACTATAAGACACGACATGGCCATGTTAAATATTCTACGCTTAATCTTGAGTTGACCAATACCCGCTAGGTCGCTCTGCTAGAGAATCTGAAGTTGATGTGACTGGCGATAGGTGGCTCTACGGTCAAACAATGTTTCAGGCGGGTAAGAGAAAACGCACTGATGCCACATATGGGACCAGAGATGCGAGGGAAGGTCGAGAATCGCTTATCTCAGCGCACGAACTGACAACACTGACTATGCTGACGGAAGTAAGTGAGAAGGTTTGTGAGAGAGAGGTCAACAGTTGTACAGTCTCAACCAAGTGGGATGCGTACAGTCAAGCACCTGCTGCTAGCGCTTTCTGATAGCAGTGTGTCAAACTTGTGACGAACAGCACCCGTAAAGCGTAGACTATTTCCCTATCCTATGTCGTGTCTTATAGTATTTATGTAGTCATTGCTAATAGGGAACATTTTCATCATTGCCTGAACTGAGTAATCATATGTAAGTGATTTACACTATTTTTTGTTGATTATCTGTACTTTAATAATCAATTGCACAGACTTTTTAATGGGTGTATATTTATTTGTTTAGTTCATATTACCAACAGTCATTCAATTTTAATTATTTTTTAAATCAAAAACTGTAATAAAATATGGCGGTAAGACTAATTATGGCGGAAAACTACTATAATCAAGGGGAAAAATATATAGGATTAACATGGACGTGAGCCCTCAATAAAATGTATTCACTTCTAGGAATAAACTGCAAACCACTTTAACTAAATTGGATTTGGGACTTTCGAGGCCTAAATAAAAAAAACATCATCCATTTTGAAGAACTTATATAAAAACAAAGTAATTAATCGGTAATAATAATGTCAAGTCATTCATACTGACATATGCACAATTTATGCAGATTATTTTATGGAAACATCATTCTTTTTTTCTTTTTATTATTAAGACATGTTCAAACCAAATATTTTAACTTATTATCGATTTACTAATATAATACCATGTTATTGGTATAAGTTAAACAACTTAAATAATTTGTCTTTCATCGATATAGAGTGACGAACAAGTTGTGATAATGGCAAAGAATTTAAACTTTGGTAACTATCGAGTCTGTTAGTAGTTTAGAAAGATGTTGATCATTCTTCAATCACTGTAGTTTACACCTTGTTAGTGAAGAAGAGAAATTATAACACTACAACGTGTGAAAACGATTAATATACGAGTAATTGTCATTATAACATATTTTACTTTAACCCTTGAACTACCACCTATTTTTCACCCCAATCTGTACTTTTCGCCCCAACCATAGTCAATTTAAGAAATAGCTATTTAATTTAAACTGAAGAAATAAGTTAAATCTGTCACTAATAGTATTTTTGGCAATTTTTTATAACTAAAGAATAAAGATTCTACGCGAAATTTAACAGCTTACCAGAAATTGGTTTTGTAGGTTGGTAGACCTATTAAAGGTAGTCATTATTATTATTATTATTATTTTTTATTTTTTTTTATTTTTTTTTTTTTCCATCTGACTTTTATTACTGTATTTATATTTTGTCCGTTTCCTTTTTTTTCCAGTTTTCTGTTTAATTTTGTAAATTACTTGTGAAAACTATAAATTTTTATTTGTTTTATAAGATCGTATTTCTTTTTAATATATTGGAATTGAATTTTGACAATATCTGTGGAAGGTATATTATGTCAAAGGAAGAATTATGCAGGCCTACATACTTAATGTATGTTTTTAACATAAAGTGACATTCACTATAAAGTTTATTTGATTATAAAGTTTGCTTGTAAAATGTAAAACAAATATTGTAGTAACCATACATGTGTTTTTGACATTGACATTTATCTAAGAATAAATATCTTGAAACACGGTAAGAACAAGTTGTCAATGAATCAAGACTTGACCTATACTGGTGGCTTTGTGACCCCCACTTGTCCACTTCCAAGAGTGTATTAATACTTCACTCATTAATCTTGGAACTACTATTCTACTGTCTGCGTTTATGCAGGAATACAAAAGTTTAAACTATTGGTGTCGTCTGCCCTACAGGAACTAATCTAATTTGTAGTAATAAAATATTTACAATCTGCAATCAAATTACTGATTAGACTGTCTTCTTGAATATTAGTTTCAGACAGTTTTTATCATAATTAAAATATTTAAATGATATAATTTATACATGAGGCCTCGACTTTACTTAAAAAGTCAAATTATTAGTTTATTTTTAGGAGAAACACCATTTAATAATACATTACTTGGTATTCAATCAGAGATAACTGTAGGCTATATAATAAGATAACTGAGATAAGTGCTGATATTTCCTCTGGATGGACAGACAGTGGAGTAGGTTTATTAAGATTACTTTAATGGAGTCTTTAAATAGATTTGAAACATGGTTGTTTTGAATATATTGAACATCAGTCCACGAGTCATCCAACACAAGTCATTATTTGTTCTGTCATAATCATGAGGTAAGGTATATTATGTAAATAAGCTATATAAGGTATATTTTGTTGCTCAGCAATTCCAAAAAATGGTAACGAACAAACCAAGAAAACGTTGCATTGGTCACTGGTAAATACAGATATGTTATATATACAGGTGTCCCAAAAGTCCAATCGCATTTAAATTTTGTACTCTTGAACACAAATAAAAGAATTTTTCCAAACTTTAAGTGACTAAAGAATTAATCTTTTTTAAATTAGGGCAATTTTTTACAACTCCACGAAATTGGATTTCTGGGAAGTAACTAAAAAATTGTAAATGGTCACTCTCATTGAGTTCTACTTCATTTCAAAGGTAATATCGAGTAGAGAAAATTTGTGAAAATTGGAGGTTCTAAATAGGCAGCCAGTAGAAAGTTAAATACACTCAGTTTTACCTTTACACATATACGTAGTATTGAGAACGTTGTGGGGTTGTTTAAAATATATATTTCGAGTTTTTAGAGGATATATCCATTTTGAAGTCCCCTGAATCCAAAAAAGTAGTTTTGGAAATGATGTCCGTTTGTTCGTCTGTCGTATACAGCCCACATTTTTTAGTCAGACATTTAGGACAGATTTTAGTCAAATTTCTTAGTGAGCATATTTTTTCAATATTTCGAAACCTCGAAATTAGGGTATCACAAGCTGTCACAAAAAAAAAAAAAAAAAATATGATATTTGCATCATAGGTTATAACGATTTTGATAAAATGTAGCCTCTATTGTACCCAAACAAGATGTATGGGCGCCATCTATCCGAAAATTCATGTTCGGTAGTTATCGGGGGAAAAAATTAAAAATTTAATATAGGTCTGTTATAAAAATGTAATATCTTAAAATCAGCTCTTCTGATATCGTTGAAATTTTAGTGAAATCTGATCAAAATAAAAATCCGTAAAGTAAAAAATATTACGCTTGGCAGAAAAATCTCGACCCTGTCATTTAAATATCAATTTGAATCAAATATGAGTTGCACTGAGTTTCTAGCACAAACAAAAAGAGTTTAGGCCCTTATTTCGATATTAAGATATCCATACAACTTCTAACACAACCTTGTAACATACAATAGCTTCATCCATAGAGCATTAACAGTATCCATGAAAACTCTCAACCTCAGAAAATAAATGATGATTATAAAACAAATAGGCACAGCCAATGGATACAACCAGTTGCACAATTATACTAAAAGTGGAAGGATGTGGCCACATCAAGGAACTAATTTGTATTTTATTTTAACAAATACCATCCTGGTATGCAATTTCATAAGTGTGTATATATCCTTGTAGTGAATATATTTTTGTGTTATGTGTGCCACACCTGAGGATGTCTACTGTTAAGGAGAAACAGTTGTAGCAATAACTAAGAAATTGAACTACTTTTGAAAAGGTGTGTAAACAAAATCAAAATCAAATGTCTATTGAATTAATAAATTGAAATATTAATTTCCCAGAAACAAATCACTTGATATTGGTCCATGACCTAGTAAAACATAACCTTATTAAAACAAGACGACAGGTTCTGTAGCACACGCACATAACCACAAACACCACCAAACAACCTGATATTGGTAGTCATGATATAAGAAAATCTATTCATTCTAAAATCAATTATTTCTCTACATTTTTAACATTAACAAAAATGGAGGTAAAATTTCATTTTAAAACGATAAATAAGATGTTTTGATTTTCAGAGAAAAAAAAAGTTTTTGTTGTTTATAAAATCTCTGTAACTAACTTTTGTAAATATGGAGCAGGATAGAAGTATGTTTATATTATACAATAAAATGTATAATAAATGTAAGACAATAAGCTTTCGTTCAAAAAGCTTTCAATAAGTTTAATAAAAAATTACCAGAAAGCCAGAAAGATTACACAATCCATTTGTAAGACAAATTATTTAACTTATTTTCTTACATATTTTTATATTATTCACACGATTAAAAATCTAACTCTGCTACTAAAGGGCAATCAAAAACCCTATTCGCAACGGATGATTGTAGTATAGAAAGGAATTAAAGATATTTAAAAACACCAGTTTCAGGCAAATACTGCCTACTATTGATTTCAATCTGTATGTACGTAGTTGGAGTTAAGGTTAAGAGATGGCACTAGTGTCTCCTGGCCCAAACATATTCAGTTCAGTTGTGAGATAAAGAAGACGTGTGTTGCGACGTATGCTAAGCGCGTAGCATTCTCAAGTTGATTTTTACCATCATGGAGAGACATTTTGAACGTCACAGTTCATACTGTACTTCTATTTGTTGAAATTCATCAACAGTCAAAAGTCATGTCTCTTTAACGTTCTTCAGTTGGTTTTCACTATCAAAGAAAGGACATTATGAACGCCACAGTTCATTCTGCACTTCTATTTGTTGAAATTCATCAACAGTCGAAAGTCATGTGTCTGTAGCGTTCTTCAGTTGGTTTGCACTATCAAAGAAAGGACATTATGAACGCCACAGTTCATTCTGCACTTCTATTTGTTGAGATGCATCAACAATCAAAACTCACGTGTCTGTAGCGTTCTTCAGTTGGTTTTCACTATCAAAGAAAGGACATTATGAACGCCACAGTTCATTCTGTACTTCTATTTGTTGAGATGCATCAACAATCAAAACTCACGTGTCTGTAGCGTTCTTCAGTTGGTTATCACTATCAAAGAAAGGACATTATGAACGCCACAGTTCATTCTGCACTTCTATTTGTTGAGATGCATCAACAATCAAAACTCACGTGTCTGTAGCGTTCTTCAGTTGGTTTTCACTATCAAAGAAAGGACATTATGAACGCCACAGTTCATTCTGCACTTCTATTTGTTGAGATGCATCAACAATCAAAACTCACGTGTCTGTAGCGTTCTTCAGTTGGTTTTCACTATCAAAGAAAGGACATTATGAACGCCACAGTTCATTCTGCACTTCTATTTGTTGAGATGCATCAACAATCAAAACTCACGTGTCTGTAGCGTTCTTCAGTTGGTTTTCACTATCAAAGAAAGGACATTATGAACGCCACAGTTCATTCTGCACTTCTATTTGTTGAGATGCATCAACAATCAAAACTCACGTGTCTGTAGCGTTCTTCAGTTGGTTTTCACTATCAAAGAAAGGACATTATGAACGCCACAGTTCATTCTGCACTTCTATTTGTTGAGATGCATCAACAATCAAAACTCACGTGTCTGTAGCGTTCTTCAGTTGATTTTAACTATCAAAGAAAGGACATTATGAACGCCACAGTTCATTCTGCACTTCTATTTGTTGAGATGCATCAACAATCAACCTATTTCTAAGGTTATTTCGACTTCAAGCTAAGCTGATTTTTTTCGATGACAAACTCAGTGCATTGTATTCTATCTATTCCCACACAATTGAAGATTTGAGGAAATATTTAGAATGTGGACTGAACATAGCCTTCGAGAACAAATTTCAACGAATTAATAAATATCTGGTGACTAATAGCAATGATTACATAAATACTATAAGACACGACATGGCCATGTTAAATATTCTACGCTTAATCTTGAGTTGACCAATACCCGCTAGGTCGCTCTGCTAGAGAATCTGAAGTTGATGTGACTGGCGATAGGTGGCTCTACGGTCAAACAATGTTTCAGGCGGGTAAGAGAAAACGCACTGATGCCACATATGGGACCAGAGATGCGAGGGAAGGTCGAGAATCGCTTATCTCAGCGCACGAACTGACAACACTGACTATGCTGACGGAAGTAAGTGAGAAGGTTTGTGAGAGAGAGGTCAACAGTTGTACAGTCTCAACCAAGTGGGATGCGTACAGTCAAGCACCTGCTGCTAGCGCTTTCTGGTAGCAGTGTGTCAAACTTGTGACGAACAGCACCCGTAAAGCGTAGACTATTTCCCTATCCTATGTCGTGTCTTATAGTATTTATGTAGTCATTGCTAATAGGGAACATTTTCATCATTGCCTGAACTGAGTAATCATATGTAAGTGATTTACACTATTTTTTGTTGATTATCTGTACTTTAATAATCAATTGCACAGACTTTTTAATGGGTGTATATTTATTTGTTTAGTTCATATTACCAACAGTCATTCAATTTTAATTATTTTTTAAATCAAAAACTGTAATAAAATATGGCGGTAAGACTAATTATGGCGGAAAACTACTATAATCAAGGGGAAAAATATATAGGATTAACATGGACGTGAGCCCTCAATAAAATGTATTCACTTCTAGGAATAAACTGCAAACCACTTTAACTAAATTGGATTTGGGACTTTCGAGGCCTAAATAAAAAAACCATCATCCATTTTGAAGAACTTATATAAAAACAAAGTAATTAATCGGTAATAATAATGTCAAGTCATTCATACTGACATATGCACAATTTATGCAGATTATTTTATGGAAACATCATTCTTTTTTTCTTTTTATTATTAAGACATGTTCAAACCAAATATTTTAACTTATTATCGATTTACTAATATAATACCATGTTATTGGTATAAGTTAAACAACTTAAATAATTTGTCTTTCATCGATATAGAGTGACGAACAAGTTGTGATAATGGCAAAGAATTTAAACTTTGGTAACTATCGAGTCTGTTAGTAGTTTAGAAAGATGTTGATCATTCTTCAATCACTGTAGTTTACACCTTGTTAGTGAAGAAGAGAAATTATAACACTACAACGTGTGAAAACGATTAATATACGAGTAATTGTCATTATAACATATTTTACTTTAACCCTTGAACTACCACCTATTTTTCACCCCAATCTGTACTTTTCGCCCCAACCATAGTCAATTTAAGAAATAGCTATTTAATTTAAACTGAAGAAATAAGTTAAATCTGTCACTAATAGTATTTTTGGCAATTTTTTATAACTAAAGAATAAAGATTCTACGCGAAATTTAACAGCTTACCAGAAATTTGTTTTGTAGGTTGGTAGACCTATTAAAGGTAGTCATTATTATTATTATTATTTTTATTTTTTTTTTATTTTTTATTTTTTCCATCTGACTTTTATTACTGTATTTATATTTTGTCCGTTTCCTTTTTTTTCCAGTTTTCTGTTTAATTTTGTAAATTACTTGTGAAAACTATAAATTTTTATTTGTTTTATAAGATCGTATTTCTTTTTAATATATTGGAATTGAATTTTGACAATATCTGTGGAAGGTATATTATGTCAAAGGAAGAATTATGCAGGCCTACATACTTAATGTATGTTTTTAACATAAAGTGACATTCACTATAAAGTTTATTTGATTATAAAGTTTGCTTGTAAAATGTAAAACAAATATTGTAGTAACCATACATGTGTTTTTGACATTGACATTTATCTAAGAATAAATATCTTGAAACACGGTAAGAACAAGTTGTCAATGAATCAAGACTTGACCTATACTGGTGGCTTTGTGACCCCCACTTGTCCACTTCCAAGAGGGATGCATACAATCACAAATATCAAACGTTACGTTTACTTGGTGCATTACAATAATTTTCTATCCATAAGTGACGTAACGTCTGTTTTCTTAAGGCGTGTACAGAAGGACACAAACTACTGATGGTTTATTCGAATAGAAAAGTATTCATATATTCGAATAGTATGAAAAGTATTCATATATTCGAATAGTATGAAAAGTATTCATATATTCGAATAGTAAGAAAAGTATTCGAATACTTTTTAATGAATAGTCTACTTTTTTCTGGCAAGCTGCTACGCTCTTACAACTTATGCACATTCGGAATCAATTTCCATTCGTAGCAGTCAGTACTCACAAATACTTCATCTAAACATTGAATACTTTTTACCACTGCGTTATTAACTATTCGCTTGATTACTATTCGATAGAGAGATCACGAACAAGTAGTTTTAGGTTATTTGAAATTTGAACACTATTCGTTCATCATTTTGTTTATATTTAAAAGACAAACACTTTCATAGTACCAATACTAATATAATTCAGTCATTTCAAACTCTTTTATTGAAACTCTTCTTGGTTGTTGAAACATTCCTGGTCTATTACTAAAGAAATATATATATATATATATATATATATATATATATAATTATATATATATATATTTTTTAATATTTTAAATATTCATTGCACAAATACAAAAAAACGAAAAAAAGCCTAATGATAACGGATATTTATTCATAGTCACTAATTTTCATAAACTTGGAGTTCTTAGTAAAATTATAATACAATTTAAAATTTTCAAAATGACTAAATAAATTGGCGCCTTTATTTATTCCGATCTTGTCTTATTGTACGGAAAACTATTTGAATAGTTTTAAATGAATACTTATTTGAATAGTTGATTTTGTATTCGAATACTAAGAAGTATTTGATAGTCCAAACACTAACACAAACACCTGTGCTCATAGATCAAATTTAGAAAGCACGAATTACGGAACGTACACCCTTTACGATAACTGATTTCTTCATATTTCATTCTTCAAGATTTAGAAGAAGAATTCAAAAATATATTCTGTTAATTAGTTTATCGTATATTTTAATTAAAGTGATTGACATTGGGATTAATTTGAAGGGCACAGTAAACTATCAAACCTGGACATAAGTAGACAATTAAGTTATTTATGAATGGCATTTTAGATGTAGCACAACCGTCCTGGTTTTTTTGTTTCTACATAATGTAAATTACAGTTATTATTATGATTTTGATTTTAAACTTATTGGATAACAACCGACAGTTTACATTATTGGATTTATTCTGACATTTGAAATCATTTGTGTGTATCAAAATTAATGCATGGCAGTAGTGTGTTAAACCCGCACTCTAATATGGCGTTTTTAAAGTGTGGATTAACTTTCGTAATCAAGTGTAAAATTAGAACAAGCAAAACATGAAAAGGGCCGCATCGCCATTACTGAGGTTAGACCTATGGCTAAAACGGAAATTAGTATCTTAAGTAAAGAAGAGAGTTCTAAATCTAGGCCTGAGCGTAAACATTAGTTGACAAAGAGTTTATCCACACTTTCGAAACACCGTGTATTAGATTGATATAACAATTGTTTCAATAAATTATATCAATATTATAAACAACATTATCCAATAACTTTTTTAAATAGAATTATGATTATCTTTCTATACTACATACATGTAAAAAAGAAAACTAGCGTTGGAATACCCATTCAAAGCCAAAAAAGGGTAAAAATTATGTTAATCACACAAAAAACTATGTCACAGAAACGGTATAATGTTATTCACAAACAAGATGTCTACTTTGTTTTTCTACTTTAATTGGATAGTTTACTATGACCTTCAAAATAACCTTAAGGTACAACCAACTGCTTCTACTAAAATATTTAATAAACTAATATTTCATGGTAATACCAATATATAAATGTAAGTTTTTTTTAGATATCGTTAAAGGAAGAGTCAAAAAATTATTTATCATGAAGTTTGTAGGTTCATTAACTTGGCTTGTAAATGAGCTGATCTATGAGGGATGGGTGTTTCGTCCTTCTGTACATGCAGTAAGCAAAGAGACCTTGATAGATGATAATATATTTACGGAAAGGAAATCATTGTAATGCATAAGTAAACATAACATTTGATATTTGTAATTGTATGCATCCCTCTTGGAAATAGATAAGTTGGAGTCACAAAGCCACAGGTAAAGGTCATGTCTTGATTCATTGACAAGATGCTCTTACTGTGTTCTACGATATTTATTCTTAGATAAATGTCAATGTCAAAAACAACTGTATTATGATTACTGCTAGAATTGTTTTGCAATTTAAAAGCAAACTTTACAATCTAACGAACTCTATACACATGATACTTTAAGTAATAACATTATACATTTAATGTGGACTTAACCTAGAATTATCGGTTAGATTTTTTAACTACCACTTGAAAACCATGACTTATTCTATCTAATTTGTCTTCGTTTTTTTTCCTGTTTATTAAAAACAAATCTTTCAAAACACAGCTTTTAGAGAAACTATCGAAAATCAATTCCTTTGTACGATTGTACAAAAGATTCAAAATTTTATAAGGAATATAATAGTATATTTTATCACTGGACCAAAAATGATGCTTTTCGATACAAGCTCAAGTTTAACGGGAAATGAGAGAGTATCGAAAAGCGATGGTCCAAGTGATGAACTATATTTTTCGTTATACTGCAAAAATATGAGAAAACAATTTCACAAAAATTAAAATGTTATAACCAATTTACCTTCAAATCAATGGTAACAGCTGTTTTAACGGTTGTTTACAATCGAGAGTATGGGTTGTTTTTATAGATGCTTTACAATTAATTGTTAATTAATTCGTATAAACGAAGTAACACCTAATGACCTCGACCTCAGCTGATGGTTTTTTTTAGGTCCTAGGACTAAAAAGAACAACTTTAGCATCTCAATGCATGTATTGAAAACAGCTGTTTTTGAAGCAGTAGGACGAAAAAATATTTAGTTTTCACATGTGATTTACAAAATGAAACAATGTTAGTAAACTCACAAGAAGTAAACACAGTAATAGAAGTCGGCTACACGAAAGCAATGTCTGTTTTTATACAGGTCTACCAACCCACAAAAATAAATTTCAGGCATATTGTCGTATTTTATATGGAAGTTTTATTATAGCAGATTATCAAAAATACGAGTATGCCTAGTTTAAAACCAATGGTAATGTTTGGTACTCTATCTCGACGCGTGAAAAATGACTCACACTTTTTGTTGAATTAATGAAACAAAACTGGAGTATTAATTAACCCTATCACTTTTTGGAATACAATAAATTCTTCAAAACTACCAGTTTATTTTAGACGTAGTAAAAGAGCAAAGATCCGATTTACAGTATATTAATGATATAATCGTTTTGAAAAAAATCTAGTTCCAAAGGCGAAGCTTTTATTACAACTTATGTAAACATTATAGTTTTTAACGTTTTATATGTATGTCTAAAATCATTTGTTAGTAACCATTTGGCCGAGTTAATTAAGGGCCATATGCATGTGTTGAAGAAATTTAAGTTTAAAAGCAAAACTCAGTGAAACAAATTTGACGCCCTGCATGTATGAATATCTTTTCAATTATCTATTGGACTCAGGGACACTAAAATACTTGTAAAGAAAAATCTGTTATTTTTTTGTATAGCGAAAACTTTTCTTCTTTGAACAAAGTTAACAATTAAAATAATTAATTGTATGCGTTTAGTTTTAGTTTTAATTTTTTTATTTCTTTTTCAAATAATTAATTCTTTGTATTTTAAGTTTTATTCTGATTGTTTCTTCTTTAAACAATGTTAACGACCTATAGGAAATTAATTAATTGTATGTTATGTTTGATTGTTTCTTCTTTAAATAATGTTAACGACTTCTACTAAATTAATTTATTGTATGTTAAGTTTTATTCTGTGCGTTTCTTCTTTAAACAATGTTAATGACTTATACTAAATTAATTTATTGTATGTTAAGTTTGATTCTGATTGTTTCTTCTTTAAACAATGTTAACGATCTATAGGAAATTAATTCATTATTCTGATTGTTTCTTCTTTAAATAATGTTTAAAAATATATTTATGATATATTTTTTAAACATATCAAAACTCTAGTATCTATGATAAATAAATAATAACTTTATTCTTTTCTGCATAATTTTTGTCTTTTCATATTAAATCCACCGAACTATTTTCCTTATAATTTGGTAAAAATGTAAGCCATTTTTGGTTCAAGTGTGGCACAAAATTACCAAAATTAAAAAATGTCACAATAGTTTGTCTTTCAATAATTATATTATTTACAATTTTCGGGAAATTCCTGAACACATTATTATGGAAAGTATTTATAAGAAATTAATATTTTGTACAAGAGAAAAACCTGCATGGTCTAAATAGGTTTAATATTGATTTTTACAAGTGTCCATTTGTTTAGATAATACGATTTCCTCTGTCTTAGTAATTAGTCTCATAGGGCTATCGAAATATTTCAATTATCACTAAAAGGCCTTCCACGTATCAAATTGGTCTTTACATGTTTTATTGATTTAAGTAGATCCACCGATATGATTTTAATGAGAGTTGTGTTAATCTATTTACTTGAAACAAGCAACATTTGTGGAAATTTACTGACTCAAAGAAAACACAAATTTCCGATAATAAATATTCCATTAGTAACAAGACGACGTATCACTTTCACACAAAGTGTAAAAAGTTACAACGGTGATGACTTTGTCATATTATCAACAAAGTGTTTCTTTCATACGTTGGTTGTTCAATTATATCACTAAAATTTGTGATAATATTGTATAAGTGACAGTGCATATAAGGCGAAAAATCCATAAAGTTCTAAAAGACCTATGGACTTGCACAAATTAGTAGCCTAAATATACCTTTCCCTTTTGCTATTTGGATCCGATAAATCAATTTTGATAAATTGTATCTTAGAAGTTACCAAAATTTTCCAAAAACCTTCATGCATTATAATAGCCTAAAATAACCTATCACTAAAGTCATTAAAATTAAATTATCTACTTATTTGGGAAACAAAAAATATTTAGCAAGGTTTTGTTGACCCTAGAATCCTAGTCTCCAATAAATTTGATAAATATTAACAATGTTTCTCAAAATTGAAATGATTATAATTTTATTGGTGGTTTTCTAAGAAACGAAATCTACCTAATAAGGCTATAACAGTTTTAAATTTTGTTTAAATTTATCAAACAAATTAACTGAATTATCCCAATTAGGTTAGGACTGACTGCAATGATGACACATTTAATTGGTTGCTAACCTCACACATGACACAGCTGTACAGATTCCAGATAATGAATTCGCTTCAGAGGTTTTATATTTTTTGATAGTCAAATATCCTTTTTGATTCTTATCATTGTGACAATTTTACAATGACGTCAACACTTAGGCGCAGCTGAATATTTGATGGGATTTTAATTTATAATAAAGTTGTTTATATTGATAAGTTAGCGCACATACTTTTTCACAAAAATCCTTTGAACTCACAAGGTGGACTTAATAAATAGTATATTTCATCACTAGGACCTAAAGTGAAGCTTTTCGAAACAAGAGTTTAAAGGGATTTTATTTTCATTTGTACAAAAACTTTTTCGTTAGATTTTTTTAAAATAATTTGAAGATACAATGCATTACTCTATTACTCGTAGGACGTGTCGGAAACTCACTACGATGCTTTTCGATGAAACCATAAAATCAATCTTTCACATTTTTAACATTCTGTAAAATTTAAATAGATATTCCCGTATTAACTATAAGACTTTTGGTTATTATGATTTATCAGTCATTTTGACGTGCCAAGACAAAAAACTATAAAGGACAGACATGAAATGAAGCATTTTCGTAAATATGTTCATCTTAAGGGGGAATAGGTTAGGTTAGGTTAGGTTTTATTATAACTGCTTTTCTGACACCTTAGTTGATAATACTGTGGTTTTACCACACTCCACGACACAACACAGTTTGACTAGCATCAACTCTTTTTCTTAATATCAGTTTTGTAAGTTTGCCTGAACTTGTAACTTTCCTGAATTATTATTACTTTTTTCGGTTCACAAGCTAATCTTGAAATGGGTAATGACTATATTTTGGAACTCAATTAAATGGATTCACTAAATAGTCTATTGTTTGTTTTCACAACTGTAAAAATGTTAAACAAACGGATTCTTAATTACTACCTATATTTGTAGGAACGTGCTTTATCACCAGTTTAACTTGTATCACGTCTTGAGAATTTATGTTCCGTAAATGTTCAGTAAACTCCGCGCATTGATAAACACACTGGCTAAGTTTTCATGGCTTTACTTTCTGTAAACACAAATTAGCTAATTCACTTTTCTATTAGCTGTAAAGAAATCTGACATGTGCAACTCGCAGATTATGGAACCTGGACCGATTCTACTCTCGGAACGATATTATAGTTTCGATCGTTTAGTGGTCTGTTTTCGTTTTACGAATTTCGTTAAATTTTCACCAACGTTGATTTGAACATTTCTAAACGTTTCTGCTAACATGTATTTCAAAAGTTGTATACGCCTAAGAATTAAAGTTTAAAAAATAATAGGCCTAGTGACAAATCACAAAAATAGTGGGAATATTAATATCTTAATAACAGAAATATACAATATCGAAAATAAATAATAAACAGTATCAACGTCATAGTAAATTAATTCATTGTTTTGATAGTTTTATTCACCGTCTGTAAAATACAAAATTTAAAAGATTTTTTGTTAATTCGTTTCTTTTTATAACAACATTTAAAAAACATTTAAATTGATAATTTTGTTTTTCTGTTATTTACAACTGTAAAGATTCTACTGATGGCAAAATTTTGTGTCTTCAATAGTATTTTGTATGAATATTCCAAAACACTGTTTAAATTTATCTTAATATACAAATGTGTCACCGATTAAAATGGTCAAACATAGAAGAAAGGAAGATTCACGTTTATGGAAGAGTTACGGGGTTAGGTTCGGTTCGGCTTGGTTAGGTTAGGGCGTAAACGGGTACCCCCCCCCAAAAATAAATATTTTTAAAATGTATTATTATAGAGTAAGAAAGAGAAAGTAAACGAATAACCCTTTGCAAGAATTTACTACTTAATAAACTTTAAAAATATAATAATGTTTAAAAATAATATTAAATATGACTGGAAGCTATTTATGATAATTAAAATAATATTAAAAATAATCGTTCATAATAATTTTATTAATTCTTCTAATGATTCCGAAGAGTATATTTATTCCATGATATACGAAAGTAAATAAGTTTTAATAGTTTCCGATTCATTTATACGAATCAGAAATAAGTAAAGTTAGAAGCATGTTTCATTCAGACTGATAAACTGCAAAAGTGAAAATGTAAATAATGAAATAATCTGCATCCTCATTTTAAAACAAACTAACTTGTCTCCACTCCACACAAAGGGTCCAAAGATGCTGCAAACTCCCTGGAAATACAATGAACGTTTTGTAAAGCTGGACCACTTTATAACACTTTCCAAAACATTGTTTTTATCTGATGCCAGTTATTTATACCATTTTAAACCAAAGCACTGAACCATAAAGAAACAAAAATGTTTAAAAACTCTTCTTTTGAAATAGAGTCAACATAGTATCTTAACAGTCAATTATAAAATACAATGAAAATAAATTGAGTAAACAATAAATACATTAAAATTGTGTAAATAAATCGAAAATACAAAAAATCAAGAAAATGTGTACAACAAAAGAAAACCAAATGTACAGTTTGTAACTTTAAAAAACCTATATTTTCCTGTCCATAGTAATATCGCCAATTAAAATAAGACACCAACAGTTTTCATGACCAAATGAAAGAAAACGCACAATAAACATTTTATTAGGAATATGACGTGTAACATAACAAATTTTTATACAAAAAAAGAAGGTTGAGTGCCAAAAATGTTTGTTGTGAAAAATTGTATTTTTTGTTTGTTTTATTTTTATTTTGCCAATGGAAGTTTCCACAAATGTTACTCATTTGAAGTGAAACAACATAAATATACACAAATTTGATTACTAGGAAGAGTAAGAAGAAAAGCTGAAGAGTGGGGGTGTTACTCATTTGAAGTGAAGCAACATAAATATACACAAATTTAATTACTAGGAAGAGTAAGAAGAAAAGCAGAAGAGTGGGATGTTACTCATTTGAAGTGAAACAACATAAATATACACAAATTTGATTACTAGGAAGAGTAAGAAGAAAAGCTGAAGAGTGGGGTGTTACTCATTTGAAGTGAAGCAACATAAATATACACAAATTTAATTACTAGGAAGAGTAAGAAGAAAAGCAGAAGAGTGGGATGTTACTCATTTGAAGTTAAACAACATAAATATACACAAATTTGATTACTAGGAAGAGTAAGAAGAAAAGCTGAAGAGTGGGGTGTTACTCATTTGAAGTGAAACAACATACATATACACAAATTTGATTACTAAGAAGAGTAAGAAGATAAGCTGAAGAGTGGGGTGTTACTCATTTGAAGTGAAACGACATACATATACACAAATTTGATTAATAGGAAGATTAAGAAAAAAGCAGAAGAGGGGGTTATTTTAAATAAAATAGACAAAACAATTAAGTGTTAAGGAAGGCCTAATTATTAAATTTATGTATTAAACGGCAGTTTAATAATTTTTAAATATTAAAGTTTTTATTCTTTCATAACTTATGGATTAATCAAATCACTTACTTTTCAAGGAACACAGAACTTTTTTACAGTACCAACAGTTACATACAACTCTTTGATAATCAAGAACAGGTGGATCGGGGTATTACCTAATTATCTCAATAAAGTACTTACAAACAACTTAATGAAACAAGCTGCAATGTTCAATGAAAACTGTGGTGAAATTCACAATAACAGTTGATAATTCCTCTAACCACAATTACGGAACAAAAACTAAAATACAATAATTGCAATAATTACCAAACAGTTTTATTCTGTTAAATACCCCCATGTACATTTCAGTTTATCAGTAAAAATCCTTTAAAATGGTAACTTTACGTATTAAGGTATTTAACAAAATTAAACTTAATAATAATAATTAAAATTATTACGTTTTAGTTATTGTTATTGTGGTTAAAGTAATTATCAATTGTTATTCTAACGCAACAAGGTTACTGCAACAATGGATTATGTTAACAAGGCTGAAAAGTAATTAAAGAATTACAGGAGGAACTATTTTTTTTGGTCAGACCTTACAATTGAGCCTTGTTTATTATTTTTCTTCATGTATTAATTTTAAGTTTAAATTAACAAATGATATTAATAAATTCGTCTTCAGGGGACATTTTCGTATGAGGATATTTAGTTTCATCAAAACCGGAAAAAAAACTTGTGTAGATTAAATTACATATCGGAAGAAACATTGACAAAGAACTGCAAAAAAATTGACAGTAAATGTTACCTTTTTCTTTTCTCCTTTAATTTAGACCAAACTGTTCGGGGTCTCAAAACAAATAAAAACTAGTCTCATAAAAAATCTATATATAATCCAAAAAATAGAAAAATTATGATATTATGAACTATGTTTATTTTTTACAAGACATTAATTATAAATTTAATATTATATTTTAATGTAAAAAAAAAAATAATAATAATAAATAGGTTTTTGCAGTGTATAATCAGATAAGTACAGGACAAATGCATACATATTTCACTAAGGCTCTAAAAACAATTAGGGTTTTTAACAGTTACAAACTACCAGTTATCCTTTCAAGTTAAAAGTTAAAAGGTTACTACTTAAATCTACATCACAAAAAATAATTGAATTTCGAAAATTACATTAACATCGGTTTAGCTCTTTTGAACTTTCAAACTCAATCATTATTGAAAGGTCTGAAAAGAAAAACAAACTATCAAGATTCTTTTTAAAATTAGTATCCACAAAGTTCCCAAAAGATACATTTTTGCATTCTCATGTAATCACATTTAAATAAATCTAAAAATGATATTTAACTGATATTACCCATATATATATTTATTATATATTATATTATTATTATATAGATAATAATTATATACAAATATTTAAAACTTTCGTTAGAGACAAAAAAAAAACCAAAAAAACCCAATTTATCATAGAAAAAAGAAACAGTTTAATGAGGGTTTAAAACAATTAAGAAGCTCCATTATCTGATAATAATTAATTATCCCATATAATCGAGTATGAAATTATAAATAATATCATCAAACCTACATAATTCATTACCAAATTAAATGTTATTTAATTTTCAATGTTGATTATTAGTTGGATTTAGGATCTTAGATTCTAGAACAAAAATGGTTGTAGTGTCAGCCTGATTATAGGTTTGAATAAAACTTAATTTTTCCAGATTTTAAAGTAAACTTAACTCGAATTTACCAACAGTTTTTGCCTAAAAGTTTCTAGAAGTGAGGTTTCACATGAACAAAAAGGGTTCAAAGTCACCCTGAGTGATACAATAGAGTGATATTAATAACCACTATATCTATTTTATTGTTTCTGTTGTAATTTTTATTATCGTCTGTTAGGTTGGTATCATTGTAATTAAATATTCCCATATTACAGAATTATCTTATCGTGAGACGGAAAGAGTATATTTATTCTTCTCTGTTCCATGAATAGTCGACCTATGTTGAAACCTCAGCTTACTTCATTCTAATAAACAATAATTTCTTATATATTTTATTCCTTACCAACCTGAAAGGATAAAATCAAACTATTACGTTATTACGTTAAACTTTGTAAATTGTCAAACTATATTTGGCTTTATAGTGTATTTTTACTTACTTTTTTATTGTCTATAAACATTCAAGAATATAATAATATATAACAATATTTCATAATACAGGACAGAAAAGAGTTCAACTTTTATGTTCGCAGGTAGTAAATCATTTTTATTATTGAAATACTAGTAATTAGAAAATGATCCAATTTTTGAACTCTACAAAACACTAGTCTAATCCACAACTAAAGTAAATTATAAAATAACTTTCTTTCTAATCTGTATTTGGTTGAGATTCATTTTTCATATACTTTCATAAAAATTCAGTTCAAAAGTAATAATTCCTTTTTTGGGGACAACAATTAAATAGTTAAATTCTACGAAAATTAAAAAGTCTAAAATTAATTTATCAATAAATTGAAAGAGGCTCTCCAATACACATTTTTTGTTAACAAGAATGGAAATATGTTTTTTATTTTTATCTATTTTAAAAAACTCAGTGCTTCCCCAATGATTGACTCACTGAAGAAGAAATATTTATTAATCATGTACCATTTTCATTTTTTGAAAATATAGTAGAACCAGCAATTTAATTCTCAATTACAGGCCTGTCTTGTTTTAAAGGAATACAAAAAAGTAATCCTAGAATTTTCATTTAATAGTGAAAATGAATAGGTAATAGACCTGTATTTATTTATTTTTTTAATACAAAATTTTCTTTAACTCTTATTTTTATCACACTAGTCAATTGATTAAATATAGGGAAAAATAATCTTTTTAAATCAACATAGATAAAGTTTTATAATATGATACCCAAGTATAAAAAGCGATTATCAAGAGATGCTTAAATATATTAATTAAGTTTCTCTCAAAATTACTTACAAGAAATGCTGGCGGTAGACCCTCGTGGTTTTTTGGGAATATCTGGGAAGAGGGAGGATAACCTCCTACTATGTCCTGTATAAAGATGATCCGTCATTTCGATGTTTAATAAAGTCTAGCTATGAAAGCAGCAGTCTGTATCCCACAGCTGATGACCAGTCCACAAAACACTTATCTATTTAGCACAATCAAACACGCAATGTCCCGCGCATTACCTGTTGTCAACAATTAACTCGTATTTTCACGTTGTATAAAATAAAAACTGATGTACTTAATAATGTATGAAGCGACTGCAACGTGTAACGTTTTGTGTCTCGGACGTTTCTAACTTGACTGTCAGCAACAGACATCGGTTCTATTGTATAAGAAAATTGCTAACAAATTACCAACACATTACCGGCAGTCAAGTGCATTTATGCATATTAATTTCGTGATGTAGACCTTCTAAATTAATTGAGTCGGGTCGACTGGTGTGCACTGCTCGCTGGATTATCGTCGTGCACCGTTGTGTTGTTTTATCACCTATTTATCTGCCATTGTGGTACGTACAGAAGCATAATCCCCCCACCAAGCTTAACGTTTGTCACTAAATCTATTTTCTTGTTTGCTTTGCTAGGTCTGCACTTCAGTACATATCATTAATATTATTGCTAGTGTTGAAAACCTTCCGATGACGCAACCTTTATTATTTTTGTAATAGCTTCTTCACTGTGCTCTAACCGATAGATTAAATTATTGTTGTTAACCAAATTTATTTAAACTATAAAGGAAGATACAAGTTGACGGATATTTAAAGAAGTCGATTAGATCGTGTTTCTTGTTTAGTTATAATTATTATAAAAGAATCTTATAAACTATGAATATGAAATGTTCTCTTTTTCATTTCTCATTCTCCATTTTTGTACAAGTATTTTATTAAATGGATTAATCTCAATACTGATTTATAAAACAATAAAACAAAATTTACTCCAAGAATTATTGAAGAGGTTATATTTTTTTCACGGGAACAACAAAATTTATTTCAATAGAAAGTTAGTTTAGGGTCTAATCACCGAAATGTTGTTTTCTCAAAATAAGGAAACAATAAAAGAAGATAGAAAGCGCACAAAAGACACTTTCCTTATAACAAGACGACACGACGTTTCATCAAGTAAATCATTATCTTCAGTTGTTACATCTACACAGGTGTAAATGAATTTCAAAAGTCGTAATTTGAATTTAAAAGTTTTCCTCTTGTATGGGCAAAACGTTTGTGTAGAATATCCTGTTTAAGAAATTCTTGCTAAATGTTTTGAAGGATATTTACTTCTTTTTTTGGGATTTAAAAACAAGAACATAAAATCAAGTTTTGAAAGTAATTAACTAGACTACAGAAGGGAAAGGTTAGTAAAAACGACATGAAAATCGATTTAGCAGTTTTGTGATTGTAGATGTTGTTTATAAATACGGAGTTTGATCATTCTTTTTTGTGAATATGTTATTAGACAAGTCTGAAATAAGAAGTTATCAAGTTTTATTTCAATTTTAGATTACCGTTTGAAAACTCTGAATAGTCGAAACGTCAATGTTATCATTTTATTATGCAAACTCTATATTTAAAAACAGTTATTTCTAAGTGAATATAGTACCAGTCAATTTTGTGAATTATAATGTATGTACTTACAAGTTAATATAAAATTAAAATAACAGTAGAAAAATATGCAAGATTATTAATAAGGTTTGTTAGCTTTACAGTATTTTATTACAATGTTGCTTGTTACATATCTGTTGTAAACTTACAATTAATTGTAAACAATTTATGTTTATTTTCCTTCTACGATAATAATAATTCGTCAAGTAAAATAGTTTAAGCCTGAGAAAGCGACAAGCTGCAGACATTCAGTTAATATGTCATTACAACACTTGTTATGGGTTAATTGTTTATATCGTGTATTACATTGTCACAGACATGAGAAACAATGAGTAATTAAGATACGAATCCATGCTTTGTTTCAATACATATTAATTTTTTAAAGAACAACATAGATTCTTTCTTCTTTGTTTTAACACTTTTAAATTATTGATCGACATAACAAAATTATTAAATTTTCAGTACTTTATAGCAATTCGATAAAATTAATTAACTTTATAAAGCAATACTACTGTAATATTCTTGCTTGTGTGTAAGTGCAAGAAGGCATCCAAAATATTAGAGTGAAGAAAAATATGAGTCTGGTGGAATGCTGGTCAAACTGCAGTGAAAAGCAGATGAGTTGGGAAAAAACACATATGGCCTTCTCCAGAAAAGCCCAGGATACCAATAGATCAAAACCCACTTTTAGGGGATTACTTGTAGGATGTGTTTGTAAAGAAAACCTAGTTAGGGGAATGTACGGGCAGATTCTAGACAAATTATGAGACTAATCAGAGAATCCATGAGGCAAGAGAAAGGGCATTCATCAGGTTGAACAGGAGCGATTTTAGTTGTGTTAACAGAGGATTCCCTATAGGAATCATTTATTGACGTAGTGTTACGGGTGTGAATTCATTCGATGAAAGACGTGTGGAGCTAAGCAACCTACATAAGTATCGTCAGAGGACCCAGATAGGCATTATGGGAGTAGTTACATGACTTAATTAATAAGTAGGCAAAAAGGGCACATGCAGTCTAACAAACGCGTTTTTATTGGTCACAATGTAAATCATAATAATAGTCTACTAATCTAATATTTTATCATCAGACAATACAAGTTAATAAAAAATAAAAATAATTAACAAGTTATACGGGGGGGGGGATTTAGTTACGTTTAATAAAATATTTTATGTTCAATAAACTGACTGTTTCTTGTGTATCTTTACAACGTCTATCCAACATCTTATTTAGGATCAAAACTGTAAATAGAGGAAGGCTATGAATGTTTAAAATTGCTTTTTTAAAGAATGATATTTAATTTTCGAAGTATCTATTTTGTTACAAGATTGTGAAGGAAAAAAATTGAACGTACAGACATTTTGAACCCACCAGACTTCCCATACTATGGGGTAGTCAAATAGTTGTGTAGAAAAATGTATACTTGACTCAAAACAACTATGAAGTTTTCGTTTAAAACATACTTAGAGTAATATATATATATATTTACCGACTGGTGAGGAATCGGTAAATCATTAAAAAAATCGGCCATAGTGATGTCATAGTTACGTAATTTTTTCAAAATCGGCTTTATAGATTCCATTTCAATTTAGTGCTATATGAAGATTAATTACGCAATTGAAAAATTGCAAGTAAAAATAGATTACGGTTAAGTAATGATTGAGAAAAAAATTTACCTTAACTTCTTATCATTAAAAGCTCGATTTCAATACATTACGATTTACACCAAGGATTTGTTTATGTAACAAGTAAAACAAGTTTAAGCTTTTATTTAAAATTATTTTGTCAAATACGGCGTATTTCGTCCATTCTCACTTTATTGACAACTATTGTATTGACATTCTTTGACGATAATTAGTTTCTGTTCGTTTTTATTTGATTTTTGAACTGGGCGAGTGAGAAATTGTGTGCAAAGTTTTGCGTTATTTATTTATCAATATTTTATTGTTTTACAAATTCAGAGGCGTAGTAAGTACATTATTACTCCACCCATACCTAACCTATTATACTATCGACGTTTTGTGTCACACATTTAATAAATTTTCAGATCGAGATTAGTCTATAGACATTTACTGACCCCACATTTTAAAATGCGTTACGTAAACACTAGTGGTGTAATGGACCCTAACGCTAACATTATGTAAAGTTGTTTGAAAATGTCCAGCTACAGCCAAAGAAAATGTTTAATAAAATCAGCTGTTTTATAGATTATGATTTTGTTTGTTGGTATCCTAGCAACTTATTTGCTTCTATCAAACAACCTATTAGGGTTAGGGTACAGGTCGTAAGGGTTTTAATTTTATATTTAAACTTATAAATTGTTTTGTTACAGTGGAGTTAGATAAAATATCGTACGATATACGTGTAGTAATGCAATCTTGCCTGCTACAAACACTCGTGTCTACACTAATGATGTAAAAAGAACCGGTTGTCAATTTGACTACAACTCTTTTATTACGATGTAATAATTGTCCTACCGATTTAACAAATACTGAATTTAAGTTCCGCCAATTCAAAATTGAAATAAACTTTTACGTTTACAATCGGGCAGTTTTGTGTTGAATTATTAGTAAAGTTAAGATAAGATGTGAATTTTATTCAACTTTATATTTAAACATGACTTAATACATGTTTTCACATTACCTAACGATGTAAACACGTTTCATTTAACCGTATGTCAATTGTAATTGATGTAAAAGCACGTTTCCTACATTCCGTTTCTCGTGACTATAAATTCCAAATGTAGAAGACACACAAGATGTATAGTCGTTGCGAAATTTCTTTACTTCATTTCAATAATAATGTAAACACTATTTTCAATGATTGCGTATTTATTCGACAGACGATTCAATTTATTATGAGGCTTAAAGTTATAATTTCGGTAATAAATTATGTTGATAGTTTCATAGAGAATATAGAAATAAGTAATAATAATTGTATTTGCCATGGTTCCGCGAATTGATTATGGTTGTTTAATAATAGTTGTTAAAAGTCGCTTTTAGGAAATAAACGTGTAACCTTAAAAAATAATTAATGATATTTGTAATTAACTAAAGTTTTCTTGTATAGACATAGAATTCTTTGTTATTGTAAATTTGTGGATGTTTAAATTTACTTATCATGGGGACACTTTTGCCTGCCAACCTTCAAGTTCACTGATCTCCCAAAATCATTGGTCAAATGAAAATAAATATTACATTTTCTACAGGTGAATTTCATATTTTCCTAACTTTGTAAAACCTAATGTTATTGTCAAAGCCAATTTTGATGCAAAATTTGTTTTAAATCTTAGTTGTGGGATATCATGTAAATTGTAAAATGTATCAACGTAACAATCGTAATAAAATACGATTTTAAAACGAAGGTTACTTTTTTGAAAATAAAATGATCATAAATATTAAAAAGAACCTTGACAAGCAACTAATCTTTAGTTTTAAGTTGTAATAAATATGCCATGTGAGCAAGCACCTGATTGTTAAGTTTAGTTATGTGCTTGCTATCTTCTAAATAGCCTATCAGCACACAACTCTCAGTTCGTACAGTTTAGTGATGACCATATTTTGTAAATCTGAATGGTTGACAAAACCTTAATAACATTTTTTTTATTTGAAGTCAAATAAATCACGTGATATATTTGTAAATTTGGTTTCTAGGTTATGTAAAAAGTGATTAAATAACAAAGAAACAGCATCTTATGCTACCAGTTGGACATAAGATGCTAGCAGTTTTTCATGTTCATCTTATAAAAAAAATATGCATCTTTTAATGAATAATTGAAAAATAACAGATTTTCTATTTATTATTTGGTAGAGGAGGGGCTGAAAAGTTTACGTCCTTTCCAAAAAAAGGTAAAAATAGTCTAAATTTGTTTATTACTGATCTGAAATAAGATTGAACATAATCTCCATTTAAAATGCATTAGATTTTGTGATTTGAACATTTGTAAAGTAAAAAAAAAAGATTAGTAATACAGACAATTTTAATAATACATATACACATCTGTTTGTATGACTTTACGAATAGATGCATGCATTTCGTCCATTCTATTGACTACAACGTTTCATTAATAATTTAACTCTTAATTAATCCACCAGTTTACGGGAAGTCTGTCCCTTCAGTCTGGATCGAACTACATTCTAAAGAGACAAATTCAAAATAATCGTAAAATGGCGACAGTTCATCACTAAACTTATCCACAGTTAGACCTTTAAAGCGTTAAAATATATACAATTTAATACAAATCCAACCAAAATACTAAATCAATATGTAATATTACAATATTTGGGCGGATGAATGTTTTTCGTTTACTCTACGACCCTTAACTGGTAATCATTCACGAACGTTCGACAAACTTGTTTTATCTATAAATTGTTGTATGAAGGTCCCTAGCATTGGCTCAACAATATTGTTAAGAAACGAACCACCCAGTCTCATATAGTTTTAGCATTTTAAATCAGTCACATCATTTGTTAAACCTTACTGCACAATCTTCAGATCTATTACAAAGTAAAATCAACCCATGTAAATGAAGCCGTTGAAAAGATTTTCCATATAAATCTTAAAACCCCAGTTATAAAGATTTCATTCGGTTTTCCCAGCATAATTTATTACAGATTATCAATACATGTTTGTTTGCTTTATTGTAGATGCTTGGTGATTGTTACCGTCAGATCTTATAATAGATTGATTACAAGTATGGATATTGCAATGTAAACATTATTAAGTAATTTATCTTTACGGTAAACACATGCTTTCTCTCTGTCTCTCTCTTCTTCTAGCAAGTTTCAACTTTGTCATAAACACTGAGTTTTAGTCCACAATTTAAGAAACTGAACTTAAAATGTAGCCTAATATTTTATCGTTTTGGTGTGATTATTTTTGTTTGAATTCAGGCATGCATTGTTTTTTTGGATTTATGTGTTATTACATTTTTGTGAAATTTTAATGAAGGTTTATAAACAAAACGAACATTTTTATGTTATAATGATATTCTGGTGTTATTTTTAGGATATTTTCAAAAGAAGGAAAGAAAGGAAACATGCACGGTGAAGTTCTGAACTTAGATCATAAAATGCACACCAAATTTAATATTTAAATACTCTAGATTTTATAAAAAAAATATTTTCTATATATATATATATATAATGCTTTCGGGAAAAGAAGAAAAATGAATAAACAATATTGTTTTATTTTAATTTAAATTACATCTTTTCTTTCGATTAGTAATTAATATTTCTTTTTACTATTTGTAAACGTAATCTAAAGTTGAAATGAGTATAATATTTTGTTTAGCCATAGGCCTATTATTTATTATGGTAATCTGTAAATAGTACAAAATTGAGAGTTTTTCAGAAATATTAATGTTGACGTCACTTGAGTGATGAAATAATAAAAATGACGTATCAAAATTTGGTTGGTGGGAATATTTACAACATATAATGATCTCTATAATGTTTTTAAAATGTAATTACAACCACTCCTCCCCAAAACCTCTATTTCTCAAAACTGTTGGTTTGGGCGTTATCTGTCATAGTATTAAAATAAAAAACAAGTGCCAAACTGCATATTGACAAATCTTTGGTAAATATTTCTCACTTTAACAGCTCTGTTTATTGCTGCCATTTGTTTGTTTAATGATTTTTGAGCTATTCTTACTGTTATTACATGTTTATATTCAATTTTGTTTGTTTTTCTCACCATAAATCTAAAATTAACATTGAAATCAATAATTTATTTAATTTATTTCAGCAGATTTAATTTATTAAATTTCATGTGATTTAAGTCCTTTCAATTTACTCTATTATTAAGGTTTTGTTAACCATCTAGATTTACGAAATATGGCCATCACTATCTTTGTAAACTGAGAGCTTACAGACTATTTATTTAGAAGATATTCCATAATTAAATTATCAAGTCAGTAACTTGCTCGTATGGAAATATTTATTACAAATAAAAGCTAAAGATTCGTTGGTTGTCATCGAGTTTTAATTATGGTTGACAAGGTTCTTTTCAATTTACGATCATTCTATTCTCAAAAGGTAATCTTTGTTACATCTTGATACATTTTATAATTTAGATGAAAACAAAACTTTCGACTTTAACATGAATTTATTGACAAATAATAAACGGTGGTATAACGTTACACAAACCTTCTCACACCCATTCACTCTCAGTTCCGCAATTGTTAGTAAAAAGTGAAAACCAATCATGGATGTCGGATGTCGTCTGAGGTTATTGTCGATTATTTCACCTTTAACGTGAGTTATCATATTTAAATAACGTCTGAACTACTTCACTTATGTATTAAACTCGACTTAAACCTAAATAATATAAAATAAAGTCAAGTTTAAATAACGCATGTCAAAGTTCGTATTTATTTTTTTGAAACAATTCCTTATTTTTGTGTTAATTGTAATTTTGCGCACTGGTTTGGATCATTAATATTCGCATCCCAGACAGTTCCATGACTTACTTGATGTTAAATTTCTCGAGAGATGGTGCGACCAATACGTATAGTTTGGGTATTTTGGAGTTACATTTTAGCAAAATTTTATCAAAATCATTATACCCGATTTTAAGAAAATCGCAGTTTAGTATTCCAAGTACCCTAAAACTGTGACATCTAAAAAAATATCCTTAGTTTTATACTAAATGTGATCAAATCGGACATTTTTTCGAGCTGTAATGCATGGACAGACGAAATATAAATGGACAGGTTTCATCTGAGCTGTGAGCTGCGCGTGGAAGGGAGGTATAAGTTTGTAGTTCGAGGACGCGTGGGGACAGAGGCATTGTAGGGGAAACAATAGGCGCCGACTACTGTCCACGATCCAGCGGTCTTACAGATATCGTTGTTAGTACCAACACTCGACACAGACTGAGGCGACCGCTTCCCCCACCACCTCACTGCTGCTTAGACCACGCCTAGACCCACTGCGCACCCAAACTCCACAGCTCAGATGAAACCTGTCCATTTTTACTAGGTTGCTATATTTTTGAACACAGAGGATCACAAAACTGATTTCCGTGAAAAAATGTGAAGTAATAAAATTGTTTATCATTTATTGACTAGAAACTTCTAAACATTGGGTAGGCTATTATAAACCATTTGAAGTCTAACAGTAGTTCAAACTGATTTGGAACAAAACTATATTCTTACTTGTATTTTCTGGTACATATTACAACCATTAATATATTAAATTTGTAACTTATATTGTAGCAGTAACATACTCACTGATGTTGTCAGAAGTTATAGCAGAGTTACAAAACTTTCACTTACCTGAAACAATAATTCATGAACATGTTAAAAGTGTAAATTTAAATAAATCTTATAAATATGATAAATTAATAAGTAATGGCATTACAATTTCCGTTAAGATGACGATTCAAAGTTTAAGTCCTCATCATGACTTCCAAATATTCAAAAGACAGTCACAGAAAACTGATTTGAGGATGACAACTAAGTCTTTAAATTGTAGTCTTGTTGATGTGTAAAATAGAACAACATAGTCAATTCACGGTCCGTAAAAATAATTACCCGTATTTTCTTACCGGTTGTGAATTGATTATGTTGCGTTTGTTATGTTTTGTGTATAGTAACGAATCTCAGAACGAAGACAACATGTGTTTCTTAATTTATTATTATTTTGTTTGCAATATTTGACATTGCGCTCAACCAAATAATACCAAAATTCTTGAAAGTTTCTAAAATGTTTTAGAAAACTTATATGAATACACAATTTTTAATTTCAAATGCGACATGCGAGATACGTAGAAGAGTGACCTAGGTGAGCATGAGCACAAATGTGTCGGAAGAGTGTCCTATAGGTGAGCATGAACAAAAATGTGTCGGAAGAGTGTCCTAGGTGAGCAAGAGCACAAATGTGTCGGAAGAGTGTCCTATAGGTGAGCAAGAGCACAAATGTGTCGGAAGAGTGTCCTAGGTGAGCAAGAGCACAAATGTGTCGGAAGAGTGTCCTATAGGTGAGCATGAGCACAAATGTGTCGGAAGAGTGTCCTAGGTGAGCAAGAGCACAAATGTGTCGGAAGAGTGTCCTATAGGTGAGCATGAGCACAAATGTGTTTAAAGAGTGACCTAGGTGAGCAAGAGCACAAATGTGTCGGAAGAGTGTCCTATAGGTGAGCATGAGCACAAATGTGTCGGAAGAGTGACCTAGGTGGGCTTGAGCACAAATGTGTCGGAAGAGTGTCCTATAGGTGAGCATGAGCACAAATGTGTCGGAAGAGTGTCCTAGGTGAGCAAGAGCACAAATGTGTCGGAAGAGTGTCCTATAGGTGAGCATGAGCACAAATGTGTCGGAAGAGTGTCCTAGGTGAGCAAGAGCACAAATGTGTCGGAAGAGTGTCCTATAGGTGAGCATGAGCACAAATGTGTCGGAAGAGTGTCCTAGGTGAGCAAGAGCACAAATGTGTCGGAAGAGTGACCTAGGTGGGCTTGAGCACAAATGTGTCGGAAGAGTGTCCTATAGGTGAGCATGAGCACAAATGTGTCCTAAGAGTGACCTAGGTGGGCTTGAGCACAAATGTGTCGGAAGAGTGACCTAGGTGGGCATGAGCACAAATGTGTTGGAAGAGTGACCTAGGTAGGCATGAGCACAAATGTGTTGGAAGAGTGACCTAGGTGGGCATGAGCACAAATGTGTCGGAAGAGTGACCTATAGGTGAGCATGAGCACAAATGTGTCCTAAGAGTGACCTAGGTGGGCTTGAACACAAATGTGTTGGAAGAGTGACCTAGGTGGGCATGAGCACAAATGTGTCTGAAGAGTGACCTAGGTGGGCATGAGCACAAATGTGTCTGAAGAGTGACCTAGGTGGGCATGAGCACAAATGTGTCGGAAGAGTGTCCTATAGGTGAGCATGAGCACAAATGTGTCCTAAGAGTGACCTAGGTGGGCTTGAGCACAAATGTGTTGGAAGAGTGACCTAGGTGGGCATGAGCACAAATGTGTCTGAAGAGTGACCTAGGTGGGCATGAGCACAAATGTGTCTGAAGAGTGACCTAGGTGGGCATGAGCACAAATGTGTTGTAAGAGTGACCTAGGTAGGCATGAGCACAAATGTGTCGTAAGAGTGTCCTATAGGTGAGCATGAGCACAAATGTGTCGGAAGAGTGTCCTAAGTGGGCATGAGCACAAATGTGTCTGAAGAGTGACCTAGGTGGGCATGAGCACAAATGTGTTGTAAGAGTGACCTAGGTAGGCATGAGCACAAATGTGTCGTAAGAGTGTCCTATAGGTGAGCATGAGCACAAATGTGTCGGAAGAGTGTCCTAAGTGGGCATGAGCACAAATGTGTCTGAAGAGTGACCTAGGTGGGCATGAGCACAAATGTGTCTGAAGAGTGACCTAGGTGGGCATGAGCACAAATGTGTTGTAAGAGTGACCTAGGTAGGCATGAGCACAAGTGTGCCGGAAGTAATTTATCCGATAAGTTTGTGTTATGGTAATGGATGAGTGTGAAATTGGTGACTAGTTTGTTATTCTGCATATATGGACGTTATGTGTCTGTAATTTAATAGTACCAACAAAATTAAATTGCTCATATTTATTCCCCTAATTTCAACGCTCTTTAAATTTAATATTTTATGGAACGAAACCATAGTTCGTCTATAAACAATTGGTATAATTATGTGAGCGTGTTTGTGTTTGATCCTGGTCGTTTTTTTTAAAGCATATGCCCTTTTTGATCGTATATAATCCCCACAAGACATTTTCGGGAGTAAACGTGAAACTGAATTATTTTTTTATTTCATAATTGTTTATTACTTAGTTTAAAATTAAAATTTAACTTGAATACAATATCTAACAAATAATTAGTTTATGAATTCAAATGTGTTCAAGTAAAATTTTATTCTTTTCCAGGATAAATAAATTTAATTAATTTGTTTATGGTTTATAAATATTTATATTAAATGGTTTGTTATTTTGGTACTAAACTACTTTTCTCTATGTGTTGTGAACTGGTGGCACACTGCCTCTTTTCACTGGTGGGAGTAATGCACGACTTTCGACGTTGTGTCATCATTTAGCCAATTTCTCTTTACAGTTTAAATAATAAACACCACTTGAAGGTTTTCAATTTTCGCAAAATTAACTTCCAAGGCCTAACAAATTGAGGTTAAGACATCATATCATATCTTGAGATCAATCAATCTTGAACAAGCAATCATGCAAAGTAAAATAATTATATTGCAAGTAGTTTTAAAACTTATATCAATAATCTTAACATATATAAAATTTGTACACAAATTATGTCATTATATTGCAACATTCAAATTAAAGGACCCTAAAAATTTAGCTTTCTTCAATGATATCTACTTCTTGTTATGCAATAATGGATTCAATAAATATTGGTTTATACCGATTTTATATTATATAAAATTCGTTTTTAACTTAAATTCATTTCACTTTTTTACATGTTTAGTGTAATTTATTACATGTAAGCAACAATTTCATATTAAGTTTACTTAATTTAAATTTATTTCAATGTCTCACAGGCGTGAATATAATGGGGGTAATAATTGTTTGTTTTAAACATGATTTTTTCCCATATACATTGCAGAAGAGATACAACATATATGATTTGATGACACCAGTTTAATTTTATTATTATACGTATTTTTATTAAAACTTCCTACAAAACTTTATCAGTTAATTTCTATAAGAAAATGTAGCAAACTTACAGTAAGGCATATAAGCGAAAAATACGCGACGATCCTGATTCCAAATATGTGTTTTACTGGTTATAAAAAACTTTACACACAAACATATATATATAGCCCCACTAGTTGTCGCAAATGAAGTTTAAATTTTGCACACAGGTTGTTTTTGACAAGTTTGTTAACCAATATAAATTGTTTAAAGAGTTTCAAAATTGTATACTTTTAAACAATTTTGCAATAAATAATCTAATATTACTTTAAATTATGTCAAACATTGCAAATTCTAAATCTGCAAGCTTATGATACCAATTCTTACGATAAAAATAGCGAATTAACAGCTACAATTTTAATTTCGGATTTAATGATCTTAAATTATAAATCTGAATAAATGCTTGTTCTTTAATACTAAAGGATGGTAAAGATAAAATTTTCGGTGTTGATGGGTTATGTTGTCAGTTTGGGTGTTTCATACAACTATCCCATATTTTTCTCCAATAGGAAAATTCAATTAACTCCATTTAACGCTATAGCTTCATGCTGAGATGTTTATGTCAATAGTTAATTAATATCGTAAAAACGTTTATCAATTAATTGTCTCTATGTTGAGAGTGGACATAATAAAACTCATTACAAGTATATACGTCAACACAAGCTTGCACCGAGCTGAAACACATTCATTTTGGAAAGTGAGGTAAATATTACATAAAAAAAGTAATAATATTAAAAAATATATTCAATGACGTATGGAGAGTGTTTGAGTTGCTAAATGTGTTTTATTAAAACACAATAGTTACTAAAAACAATTATTTGAAGGGGGGGAAACATCCATACACACTGTTGTAATACGATTTAGCCAGAAATAAAAATAACTAAAATAAAACACACATTTATCAATTTGTGTATTATTGTGACTAAAAAGAAGAATTAAATTGCATCCTTTGGATTCAAAATTACTTCCACTTTTAAATACATAATAATTGTACTAGTAAACTTACCCTGATGTGTATTAGTTTGCCCTATTAATTTTAGGAACTAGATTAAGTCTCAAGGTTTAAGAGGTTGTAACACAGATTCTTACCAAATTGATCAATTAAATCTTTATTTGATTTGCGTGGTTGTCGGCCATTAAATTTTGCAAATGCTGCTTTTCTCCTTCATTAACCAGCCTACTACAAATCCTAATGAGGTGATCGTGTCTGTACATGTAATAAGTAGATCTGTTTCCGCTGTTTAATATGTTATAGAAGAACAAGGTCAACCAAATGTAATTCGGAATCTGAATGCAGTATTTCGCAGCAAACACTATGATTAGTTAAAACAATTTAACTTTTATTGTCGATATATAGACTATTATTACTAAGTAAAATTTAAACTGAAATAATAGTTATAAGGCAGATTTTTATATAACTATTTGAAGGTAATCGACTTCAGCAACATTTAAAAGCACAGATACAATAAAATAGTGCTTTCAGTATCTCCAATTTATAAGCGAATTTTTCATCTCATCATATCCCAACATATAGATCTTTTGTTATTAAATAAGACAAAATTACAAAATAAAGCTGTTTTTAAGTTTTATAATAATCATACAAATTAATTGTGCCACATAGACCTACTTACGGGTGATGTCGGTTAGCCAGTGAGATCCCGTCACTGTAATTCTAGCTTATGCAACCAGATATCACTACCAATAGCATTTCCCTATTTTTCTCTTATCCTACTGTCGAATCCATACCTTAATGTTTTTTAGTTCTGAACCCAGAATCTCTTGCAAATCGAGAGCACTATCCACACTTAAGCATCCGAGGGCTCCTAACAGGCATTACTAATATTTTTAAAACATCTGTTGAGTAACTTTACAATATTGTAATAGTAGTTTATAGTAAACCCGAGATATTCCCGTAGCTTGTGTGGTAGTGAGATCCAGACCATAAACTGTGATTTGTGTAACGATCCTAACTCCTACAACACGTTTTATAGGCTATACAGAGTGAATTGCGAACGATGTGTTAAAAAATCTTTGAGATAGTATACTTCATTGGCAACAAAATTGACCATAGTAAGTCCCAGCCAATAGTTTACGAGATATAAATATTTGTCTCGTATATTAAGAAAAATGTGACTTTTCAGTTTAAAATTCTATTTCTCATTTTATTTTTCACATAACAAGTAAGTGATCTCATTTCCAAAAACTACCTTAAATTTCCAATAAGGCAGAACCAATTTCGGTTTTTGAAACCGAGAATATGTATTAGTTACACGCCCCCAAACATGAAAATGTGAATCTTATGATATCTTTATTAAAATACAAATTTCTTTTATAAACAAACGACTACACCTATAAATGTTCAAATTTCACAAAAACTACAGCTTTTCATAAAGTTTCTAACAGTATAGGCAAATGACGAATTTACTTTTTCGTTCATCGAATTATTGCGTCCAATTCGTAAAAAAAGTCATGATTAAATATGAAGCTATTTTAGATTTTGATTCCTTAATTGACACTCAACTGTAGTAAATTATAATACTTTTTACAATTATTTTTTATGAATATAACAGTCCTCAACATAAAATATAAATTGTCAACATGATCAGAATTAAGCATTATAAGCTAGTCATCTGATCAAATAATGGCATGACAAGCAAGTAAGGATTGGACTGAAATGTAAATACAGTATTGCGTTTCAAGCCGCTGTAAACCTTTCATTTCTTAATAATCCATTCATAAAAGTTCCTTTAGTTTAGTTATAGTTTACTCTAGTTAAAGTGCTTAATTATTTTAGTAGTGTTACTCTTCATTAGTGTTATTATTTTTTTAATGTTAGTTTTAAAGTTAATTTTTATGCCCCGTGATTTATAAATAAAGACTATGCTAACATGGATTTTATTTATGTTTTATATAACGGGAACGAACATAGAGCCTAAGAAGAGTATCCACTACGATATCCAGAACGTCCTGCTCCCAGCGGCAGTGCGTTTGCAGGATATATCTAAAACTCGTCGCAGAAATAGGTCATTGAAGTGCAATATGAAAGTGAACAGGACATTCAGGACATCGAGGTGGAGTTCATCCTTGATTGAATGCGACAAGACCCCCTATTGTAATCTCTCGATAGGTTGTTATTGAGGCAGGAGTTTCTCAATTGAAAGTTTAGATACAGTATGTTGGATAAAGAAAATTACTATTCCTTCAACTTCACGCGTGTTCAACCTATGAAAGCTACAGTTCCCAGTGAAGGTTGGAATTGAGGCAGGAGTTTCTCAATTGAAAGTTTAGATACAGTATGTTGGATAAAGAAAATTACTATTCCTTCAACTTCACGCGTGTTCAACCTATGAAAGCTACAGTTCCCAGTGAAGGTTGGAATTGAGGCAGGAGTTTCTCAATTGAAAGTTTAGATACAGTATGTTGGATAAAGAAAATTACTATTCCTTCAACTTCACGCGTGTTTACCTATGAAAGCTACAGTTGACAGTGAAGGTTGGAATTTGAATTGGTTATTAAAACGATATATTGAGAAATATATTTTTTTCCAGAAAAAGAATATTTTGGACCAATGAGCCTCAATTGACATGGCATGGTATTCTTAAGTTCCACAATTAACATGACTATGCTGTCGAGAATACTCTCATTGACCGTAAATATATTTCAATAAAGATTCAGTCTTAATGTTTGGACTTTTGCAGTAGGAGTCCCACATGTGTTTTAAGAAGATCTTAATGGCAACATTTTTCTAAATTTCCTTCAACATCAACTTTCAGTATTATTTGATGAAACCCTGCAGAACAACGAGCTGACCTCATTTAGCATGACGAGGCTCCTCCTCATTAATCAGCTACTGTCCGTATCTTTATAAATGAGCAGTACCCCAGATGGATTGGCCGGGAAGGGCCCATTTCATGGACGACAAGATACCCTGAACTCAAAAGTGATAAAAAATCTATATCTCGGAAACGAAGCTAGATAGGATGGGGCTTAATATAGTCAATTTGTTGCAAATGAAGTTTACTGCACCCCAGGGTTTTTTAACACATTATTCAGCATTCACCTTGTATATTCAGAACAACAATTTAACCATAATGGTAAATTTTTTGAAACATAATGATTATGATATAAATTATAACAATGAAATTGTGTATATATTTATATCCCTCATTTATAAATTGTGTGAGTGTAGACCTTTCTGGTTGTCTCACTTTTAGTCTTAATTTCGTTAAATAGCAAAATATTTAATTTGTTTAAAAAATGATGGCCGTTTAAAACAGTTTCAATAATAAATCAAGTAAAAGATCTGAAATTATATCAAAATAACAATTCTGCACTTAATGATATCAACTATAACAAAATATAAAGTATCTTGAAACCTAAATAGTGAATAACATAATAGGAATCGCCAGTTAAATATTTGTTAATAAATATTAAAACACTGCAAAGAAAATGAAAATACCGTGTTGTTCAAAGTATTTCGCTGAGTTTTCATTTGTTTATTCTTGAAAACTACCATTCTTTCTTCTCCATTATTGTTTAACTAATTTTAGTGCTATCTATCTTTCTAAATGCTGAGATTATTTGTATTTATTTTTCTAAACATTGGTTAAATAATGCTAGTAAAATGTACGTTTCAAAATATAATTATTTTCCCCAAGCTTTTTCAGAACAAAACTAATTTCACTAAAATTAACAGATACTTGTTGAACTTCAATCACCAAATGAAAGAAAACACAAAATCCTTTACAACAAACATTTCGTTTCTGACAGGACGAGGACGGTGTTTCAGTGAGTACGTCGTAATCTTTAGTTGTTACTGTACCTTGCTTCTAAGGTACACGTTACGCTATTGTCCCCTTGAGCATCCACGTGGCACTCTCATATTGTAAGTATATTTTGACCTTTGTAATTATATTTAATTTAACCATTGTAGTTTCCAACCACTTTGTTTGTTTACGACTGTTCTTAACGCCAAGTGTTTGTTTTACGACTTCCCTAAAAGCCAATAATGCAGTTTATTATCTTCTTTAAAGCATAATATGCTTAATTATATAGGGAGAAGAAGATTATAACTCGGATGGGACGTAGCTGTTTTTGAATTTTATGCGACATTATTAAATCGTGTTTCTAGAGTTCGGGATTTTGTTCTTGGTATCGATTGAAATATCCAACCTTATTGTGTATAAGAAAATTTACTTACTTTTTAAGTAAAATGCGGTCGTCTTCATTTTAATATTTTTTATTTCCTCTCGAACCGTAATGTTCAATAAGTTGCTGTTTGACACATTTGTTTTATCGTTGGCCGATTTTGAGATACTCTGACTTTTAAAACGATGCTCATTTATGCTTGACAACTAAGTTGGTATTTTTAAAGATGGCGACCAATTTGTTTTGTTTGAATTGTTTTCAATCTTTACGCGAGTTTCAATATTTAGACATGTACCCACTAAATTTTGAGTTAACCAGCAGATGGTAAACATGTATAGAAATACGTCAAAAACAAATATTAAATTCGAACTGATTCTTCTGAACACATATCTTATCAATTTGATCAAAATCGATCCAAAAATATTTCAAAAGAGAGAGATTATTTCTTTGGTCTCAACACTTTAGACCAAGTTCAATATAATATTTTAATTTTTATATAAACTGTCTGAATAAATAAAACTAATATCCTAGCTTACTGTACAGTCTAATAATCAGTAATTAATTATATTGTAAATTATGAATATTTCACTACTACACATAAGAATAATGCTTGAAGAGTAGACGACGCTCAAAGTTGAACATTGTGTATTTCTGCAGAAATGAGAGCAGTGGAGTAGTACAATCAAAACTACACAATGGATTAGTGGATACATTCTATAATTCAATATAGAACTTCGAGTTGTTTTTGATCAATAAATAAAAAATTAAAATATTTCAAATTTATTTAGTCACAATGATACCATAAAACAGATGTATCAATCAATTTTAATTTTAAAAGTCCCTGGTAGAATACCTATGCGAGTGCCTCCTACACAGAGGAGGAGAGCAGGTAAAATCCAAGAGGTTAATGGCCACAATAGTAATTCTTGAATCACACTATTCTACATCACAACCTCTAGTTACAAAGAATAAAGAAACGAATTTCCCACCAAACTAACATTAACTGATACTTGTAATCTTACAAATTAACCTTATAAAGAATTACGTACAGTCTAAATATTAGTTTTAATTTCACAGTTATATACATAGTATAGAGAAACTTACACGATGGGTTAAAAAATCGTTGTCTTTTTTTCCGCAGAATTTAGGTTCCCTTCACACATACAAAATATTTTTGAATTATTTAAATGTATAGTTTGTCGTCTACATGCTAAACGAGAGGATAGATTGTGATCAGATTTGGTTCATGGGCATATTTGGACAATATTATTTCCCACCCCCATTTTTTTAGATAACTGAATATTCCGATTTGTTCTAAATTGGTTTTAAACATTTCGATCAAATTTTGCTAAAATGTAGTCTCTAAGGATCTAAACCAATGTGTTTGTTTTCGTCTCTCCAAAAAATACCGGTTCGTGAGGTGACAGTAAAAAAATAATAAATCGTTCATGAAGTGGTTAATAAGACATATTTTTTCAAAATTGATTCTTTAAATTTTAGTGATTGTGAAGATCAAAATATCGTTGACCAGTGTACCAAATTGAAAGTAAAAAATTTAAAGTTTAGGAATAATTGAAAAATCAAAACCAAACAATAAAACAAACAGAAAACTTTTACACATGTCATTAAAAACTTGATTTTAATCAAATGCAATTTATACTTAAGAAGAGTTATTGCTGCAGGGAAAGAAATAGTTTTGAGTATATAAATATCTTTAAATTATTTTTAAATACATAAGCATTAAAAATCAACAAATAACAGATCTAACTAACATAGTTTTATTAGCATTTAAATTAAATGAAATGCATATATTTTATTTTGTTCTTGTGATTGTTACTTAATACAAATAATCATATAATTTCAATATAATGGCTACAATATCAATTGTATATATAATGGTAATTTATATATAAAACCAATATAATGGATTTCAATATAACTGTGTCTCGACAATACCTTGGTCCTACATTAGCTCAATTTGTACGTTATTAACATACATCAAGGTTAAATTAGTACTCGATCTGATATATAAAACACACCAAAAGCCTCTCTTGAAAGAGTATTTATTTTAGGTTAGGTTCGTTTAAATTATAAATGATGTAATAATGTCGCAAGGTATCCAAAAAAATTTAAACATATGTGTAAACAAATTTAGAAATTATTAAAAAGATCAAATCTGCTAATCAGAATCAGGCTGTGGAAGACGTTATAATTGAGTAAAATATTACAGTATTTCATTTCATTTTAATATCATTGAAAGTTAATTTTGTACATCGTATAGTCAATGGCCAATAACATAATAACATAAATATCACAACACGAAACAAACTAATATAATATATTATTATAACAAAGACACAACAGATAGCAATAATAATTTTAAAAATATATCAAAGACTAAAAATTTAATATAAAAATAAATATAACCAATTACCAAACGTCAAACTTTAAATAATTAATTAAACATCAAAACATGACACATAACATGGAAAATAAATAAAGATTAGAACATCCAGTTACTCTTTATGACAGAAAACTCCACTGTAGAATAAAAGGATACAGAAAACAAAAGTTGTTTTAAAATTGTCTTAAACTCATTATAATTTTCCACAACCGCAAGCAGAAAAACAGTTTTGATGAGGTCAAGTTTCTTTTAATTGCATTTAAATGCATTTCTTACTCACAAATTGTGTTATTTATTGCGGAAACTTTATGTTAATACTTTAGTATAAATAGTCTAAATGAAATATTAATAATAACTTTCCCTAGACTTCACTAAATCTCTTGGGATAACATATGTTTTAATGAAAGTGAATCATAAAAATCCATTTAATTAGAAACAAATAATGGTTTGTGTTTTAAATACAAAAGTAAGCTGAAAACAATATTTAGTTTAGATTTGTATAAATTTATATATTTTTCATTAATAATGTATTTTATCGCACAGTAACATTAGAGCAACCCAACCAATCCTAACTTAATATAAACATTAATGAAGACAAAGATTTAGGCCTAGAGATGTAAGTGTAGTACCAGTTATTCCTTATCGAACTATTTATTTACTTAAATTTGTATATTTATTTATTTTATAAATATTATGAGTTTAAACCAAATCTGTATTATTGATATTAATACTGAAACATTTTGTTAGACATTTTAAATATAAGTCAGTGGTGAACTAGGTAATTTGACTATTCAAAGATTTTATTCCATTGTGATCCGGTAGACATGTGGTTTAAGTTATCACTTTCTGATCAATAGCGGCATAGAGGTTATAAGAAACCGCCAAGAGGCACAAGGTTCTAATTTGTGGTAAAGCAAAAGGAAGGTTCGGCTTTAAAAATATGGAGTTTGGTATATAAGGCAGTTGATGGGTACGGTTAGAATTCAATTGCCAGAAAATACCAATTTTGCCACTTTTTTTTATTAGTGTCATATATGATGGTGATACTTGTTGCCGAAATTGACTAAACGGCGAGAGCTTGAATAACGCTCATCAAAATATGGATTGGATTTAGTGTGAAAACAATATTAAATTAGAAATTACAGTACAAAATAAAATTTGAATTATGTGAATTTGCATTGTATTCTGTGAAGATTCTTAAATGCAAAAAACCTTCGTGGAGTAATATTCAAAACTTTTTTAAACAATTAATTTTAGTTCGTATTTATATAGATCGTCTAGAATGTGCTCATTATGTTGTAGTTATGTGCAGTTTAAGTTGGACACACAAGGCGTGCTATACGAACTGGATTTATACAATACTTAACATAATCAAAACAAACAATATCTCACAAACAATTTTCAATAAATTGAAAGGTGTATCAACAAAAATGTAGTTATACTCAGCTATTAAGATTTAATAATTTAATTAGTCCACTCATTTTAATCAACAAATGTTAATGGTTAAGATTATTTAAATAAAGTGACATTTAACCAATGACTACTGGCTCCGAAATATTTGAGAGTTTTGCATAACGTAAGCCTAAAAAATGTTTAAAACTGATTTAAATAAAACATTATTTATTTAAAGATAAGTTCTCTGTAAATTGTACTAAGAAAATTTTTATTAAAATTTGTCGTACAGTTTGGGTGGGCTCACTCCTAAAATTTAAAAAATAGCATACACATATTTTGTTTTTCTCTCAATAATTGAGATTGATTAACTCGGCTCTCTAATGTTTCAAAGTACGCATAGCTCAAATTGTTATTAAATAAAATGACTTCATCTCCGGCTTCTAACCTTACCGATACTTGTGCTAATATTCAGACTAGATTGCAATTAACCATTTCACATAATTTTAAAGACAAACTTACTAATAAACACATACAAAGGTTTTGAAGTACCATGTACAATTGACAGCTTGTTGACCTGGTGCACCGAATTAACTGTACTATTACAGTATAACATATTTTATTGTACTATGTTTTTATCAGATGCCATAAACTGGAGAAGAGCAGGTTTCTTAATTAATATTAACAATCAATTGAACACAAATCATAAAGTTTTACATTATATACAAATTAAGTGATAAACATTCAAACGTTTTGTCTTCTCCCTGTAAGTGTTTGTATGAAAAAGTTCTGGAAAAGTTTTGTCATCTAAAGAGAATAACGTAATAATAACCCTGTAGTGGGACAATGGACATATTAATCATTAGGATGATAGTAGTTCGTCGATTAGCCTAAGTATAAAATCATGTTGTAATTATTCTAATGAATATTAAAAGTGTATAATTCGTTGTTTATGGTAATGCATATTGACATGGTGTAAACTTTTACGAAGGCACTGATTTGTATGTTACTATAGGTTTAGTATATTTGAAATTTTGGTTTTATTAGAATTATTGACTCAAGTAAAAATTAAAAATCAGCCTTCGTCACACCCTACGCATTGTATAATTCTAATTTTGTGAAGAAAAATTGTGATAATTATTCAAATAGTTTTCGAGATAATGTGTCATTAATTTCGATTTCAACTCAACTCCGCCGAGGTGGCTTCACTCTAATATCCTACCTTTTATTACCTACCTTCTGTATTAAGTTTACCTATTATGTTTATTAAAGAAACAGGTATTATTAAATTTCTAACTATGAATATCTCGATATTCATCAAAGTGTGACCAAAGGTTCGTGCAAATTCGTTCCTCTAATTTGTAAAATAAATTTTATAATTCCAGTTTTTATGATTTTTCATTACTGATTACTGCTAAATTATTTTCGTACAATTACAGGAATTGTTTATATGGATAGCATTTTATGTTTACTGGCTACCATTATTTTGCTCGTGATGTTATATACCCATTATCATGTAAATTTCAATAAATTTATACATAATTTGAGACACGAAGAAATAAAATTCTCATTTATATTGTTTCCATTATCTTATTGTTTTTCTCCAAGGTCATTTATTAGCAATAAACTATTGTATAAGGAATATTTCAAATCCACTTAGCTTCATGTTAGTTAATTCAACTAACCATTGCCTTCTTTCTTCGTAACGGCAGAGTCAGAGACGTATTTGCAGAAAATAATTTCCTTGTACTATTTAATCAAGGTTTAATTGTAAGCTTGATGTTTCTTTCTTACGCAATCTCTTTGATGCGCGTGCGCAGAAAACCCATTCATTGTTGTAATTAAAGTCAGTTAAGTACTGGAAGCTGCCAGAAACTATAATAACAGTTTCCGGTTTATTGTATTCACTGGGAATTGCCATTGGTTGCGGAAGGTCATCGAGTGTCGTTATTATTGTTTAGCTTGGGATTTTGGTCAATTTAACTGCCGTCTAGAATTTAGTGTAGTTTAATTTAAACAATGCGATTGAACTAAAAGACTGGTTAATTTTAAAATGTTGAAATGTTTATTTTACCTCAACTTAACAGGATTAGTAGAGACATGAAGACAAGGGATGCGCAGACCACAAAAATGACTTTGTACAAAGGCGTGGTAGATTAACAACAAATCATAGTACCCAAATGTTACCTCTACCTGCTCCAACAATGTTTAATAGTTTCATTGTTGTTTTAACATGCAAAATTTTAAAGTTTATTGAAAGTTCTAAAAAGTTAAATGGGTGTGTAAATTGTAGCAAAACAAATGATCGATTTAAAGCAACTTTCATTCAGCGGAGAAATTTTTTATTAAATAAATCCAGTATTTTAAGTAATCTTCCATTTTCGTGGTTAAATTTGGTAAATTTGCTCTTACAAAAAAAAAAAAAAACATTAATATTGGTGTAAGGGTGTACAAATATATTTTAAAAAACGCAATATATTGTAAAAACTATATTGTAAATTCTATATTTTAAATAAAAAACGTAAAGAAATATGAATTTTCACTAATAGACTGTTTTGCATTTGTTTATTTTTCAAAATCTCTGTTTATTCATTAAAAATAATCGTTTGGTTTGTATTAAATATATTTCATCTTCAATTTAAATTTTACCGTGTATACGTTTTTCTGGGGGGGGGGGTGCTCATTTTAAAACCATCTGACATCGGATGGTAATCTTAATGAGTTGAATGAGAAAAATTTATTATATTTTTACTTTTAATCCGTTTATAAGAACAACAATAAACAATAGGATATTTGTGTTAGATTTATAATGTACAGAATCTATACAAAGCCATAGGGTTAAATATGAAATATTAAGTCTTTTACTTAATAAGTTTGCTGCTAAATAGTTCCAGAATATTTCTATAACTTTTTGTATTTGTCATTACACTTTGTAATTAATTGCTCGATAGTATTTTTTTAAGTTGTGTTAAATGAAACTATTGCTGACGGAGTAATATTTTTAATATTTAGTAGTTAATATCTTTCTTTGCGAACGCTCCAAGATGTCTAAATACGAATTGCCTCCAGTTCGATACCATAACTCATTCAAGTTTTAAGATTTTCTTGTATGTAAATAGTTTGATTTCGACTGACAGCTTTGATTTATATTCAAGCAACCAGTTCATTTGGTTATATAAAAGTTAAGTTGTTTTAATTTTGTGTTTAATATTTTACCCAAGTCAATCGACTTTCAGAGTCGATAGCTCATTTATGCTCTATATCATCTATCAAAACTGATTTGTAACCAACTCAGCAAATTATGAAGTAAGTTTATATTTCAATGATAAATTTAACATACAGATTTTCATAGTCTCTTAAACAAATGATTTTAAAATAAACCATTTACTTTACTAATTTGTAGGGTATATTGTTGATTTTTGCACAAATAAATTAAATATCATTTCAAGAAAATAATCTTACAACACAATTGAACGATGAGTGGTAAGCATCATTTCACAATTTATAAGTAATGCCATATTAAATCCATTAAAAAAGCATAACAAATTAATTACCTATGGAGGGGGATAATTAAATCAGTATAATTACAGCAATAAAAAGACAATACAAAAACCAAAACAAAGAAGTTATTATTGTCTAACCAATAATGTAAGATCTGTCTTCACATTTTTCAACAAACTAAAGCAAAGTGAACACATAAAATAATTAAAAATAATTGTTATGTAAAGTTTATAATTAAATCATTTTCTGTGTATAATGCAATAGAAACTCCGGTAAGCAAATTGTCTATTCTTATGAACCGAAAAAAACATTTCCAATAAAAAGTGCATTAAACCAACTACCACTAAATTGTGACTACTTGAAAATACAAATATATTTACAACTTGCCGTAACATGTACTATGCACATTCCATGATCGCAGATCGAACACTGTCCTTAAAAATGGTTGCTATAGTTATATTTCTGATGTAGAAATTTGAAAAAAGCCGGGGGGGCGGTTACAAGTATATGAATTATTTATAACGTAAAACAAAATGAAAAATCCACTAAAACCCACTGATTTTGTAATGTACCGAGAAATTATAAATGTAAAAGTTTATATCAAACTTAGTAAAAACTTGAAAATAATTGAGACTGTTGTAATAAAAAATAAAATAAATCAAAATTCTATAAAACACAGTTCTGATTTTCCGTTTTTTTTGCAAAACCACGTTTTGAAGCTATTCTAAAAAATAACAATTTTGTAGAAGATTTAATAAAAGTTATAAGTATTTCCAATCTAGCAGAAAAAAAAACAAAAATAAATAAAAACACTAAAAATACACTTTATATTTATTACTTTTTATATCATAAAATATATTATTATTTCTCAAGTGTAATTTATTAAAACAAAAAAAAAAATCAATATTTTAATCTAGTATAGTGAATTTACTACAAAAATTAAGACATTTGATTAAGAGATAATACGCATATGCATTTAAATAAATTTAAAAACCTAGAGGACAATCAAAATGTATTTGGTCGTTGACTGAAATAGTTACAAGTATGGAAATTAGCTAATGAAAATTCTTTGGCAATTCTTTAATTTAAGAAGTAAAATTCTTTTCAAGAAAACAAAAATTTGATACTTTCAATCCATAAATTTGCACGTATTTTACGATTTTGTTTTCTGAATTTTTCCACTTTTTACATAATGGCTGAATTTCATTAAAAACTGTTTTATCGCGCTTAAAACATCCATCTTGGAGTAAATATTAAAGGTGGTGTAAAGCATATAGTATCTCTTACAGAATGAAGGCGCAGGCAAAGATCAAGACACCGCTTCGATAACCAGAAAGTGAAATGGTGTTCTCGGAAACTCTTACAGAAAAATTACTTGGAAAACTGTGATGTTCCAGGCTGTGATTTTTACTTTCACTATTTAAAAATCACTATACAGTGTGCAAAATGAGTATTCTCCATTACATAGTAATGATGACATTATAGCTAAACAACACCTGAAACCGTCTTGAAACTAAAATACTAACTTAATCATTAAACAATTATATTTATTGTATACTGTTTTGTTTGATTTCAATAAAATAGACTAGTAATATGATTCCATCAATTTACTATATAGCTTTGATTAGATGAAATATTAATATATTTATGATTCCAAACCACAATTACATATTATAAATTTCATTTTGATTTCCTTACCAAAATAAAATGTAATATACTTGAAGTTTGATTAAGTTCAATTTTACTAAAGAAACATTGAAAACAAAATTTAACTTCAGAGCTTATTTTGAACTAATTAGATCTTTATAAGAAGAAATATTTCAGTTATTCAAACATCTATAATAATGTGTAAAGGTTCACACTTAATGTTTTTGTCTTCTTCTTAATCTAAAACAAGAATTATTTAAAATATCTAGCAGATGTCCCAATAATCCAAACCTCCCTTCTTCTGTTCAAATTTTGAACTTGTGAATATAATTAATACTAAATACCTGTTTTTATGAAACATTATTGGATTAAGCAAATTAGCATTTGGAATATAAAGATACTTCCCTACTTCAAAAATTGGGTTGATTAAAATTTAATATCAAAGGTAGAAATAAGTTTGAGAACAATAATTGGTAGCAAAACTTTCTTGAGACTTGTGGACGATAGAGAAATAACGATTTTTTGGGGATCGGATGGACTAAAAAATAATTAAGAAAATGTGTTGTTCAGCACCCTGGTTTAAGCCAATTTATAGTAGAGATGAGATCAATACTCCAACGCAAATCCAATTCATTTTAAGTTACCGTATTTTAATGATGTCTTATAATGTCAATTTGACGCTAATTGCTTACCACTCAATAAACGTGTTTACACTAGGTCTCCATGTAGCATACACAATTGCCTTTTATGATAAAAGATAGTTTTTTTAGTCTTATGTTTTTTGAAAGAGCGTTATTTTGAATTAACATGTTAAAAATTTAAATACAAGGAACGTGAGATGTTTTCAATAAATGATGTAAACAATCAATTAAATGTACAACAAATGAGCGAGACGTAAACTTTACATTAATTTGTTTCTGAAAGAATCTATCCAGCTATTGAATATTTCAGTTTTTGTAAAAATTGGGTAAACAAACATAACTCAAATTATTACAACCCAAAGTAAAAAAACATAAACATAAATTGCTCTAAAATTAACTGTCGTTTTTCTATTTGTTTTGATAACGAACATTTCAAGCCAATAAATATATATTTATATCAGTTTTCATGAATATCGGACACTATTAGCTTCTTGCAAAATGACGCAAAAATTAGTAAAAAATATAAATTTAGCTATTTTTTCGTTAAACAAACTTGTTTAATTATGTTAATTAATAAATCCCGTTGTGATCAGCAAAGTAAGGTTTAATTTAAATAAAACAATTTACTTTGGAATCGTATAAAAACAAGTATTTATTAAAGCATTTAATTTGTGTACGATTCTTGTTTTTGTTATAAAAATACAAGTACCATTAGTAGATGGCGAAAACCATTTATTCGGAAACTTGTGGTTTCATAAAGATGCATGTATAAAGTAACATAGGATTAATTCAGATGTAACAATTATGTTGGTTTCAACTTACATTATGATTGGTTTGAATATTTTAACATTAAAGGGAACATCAATTAAAATAACAAACATACTCAGCAATGTGCTAAATTGAATGTGTCTGTAAGAAGTCAATCGTTTGAGAAACATCACTTATTTGTACTGAATTCCATAACAGTGAAATCAACTGTTCTACACGTGTTAAAAACAAATACCTACATTAGCTGTAATATATAGTTTCTAAGTAATTTTACGAACGATGTAAATATGTTAAGTGACATAGATAAGAAACTATTGTTTCGAGGAAATTATCATTCTAGTATTACAATTAGAACACGAACCTTACATTGACATGAAATGATTCAAATTTATATTGTATTTTTTTTTATATATATATATACTCAACATAGTAAATTTGTATTGAAAATGGATCAAAGTTTGGACCCAATGTTACAGAAATTGATTCAGAAGTCATGAAAAAACGTCGATTATAGTGTTTTAATAGGCTTGTAATAAGCTATTTTACAATCATAGCAAGAATTTCCAGATGGGGATAAAAAACGATAAAATATTTGTTAAAATTGACGGTATCTGAAAACCTAACTGCCATCGTGTATAAAAAATCCACAAAAACAATGCTGTTGAGCTTAAAAATGTGCGTTGTTGACCCAACAATGTAAGGAGTTGTGAAGATACAGATGGTAGAGAACTCTGGTTGAGAATGTTAGAAACAAATGGTGGACAGGAATTCGTTCCCTTACTACACATTACCCGACTAAGAAGTCGTCTAGAAGGTCTTTCAGGGTTGTCAAATCATTTTAAATGTTACGAATTTGGTCATATTAAATATTTTTGGTTTATTTAAAAACAAAATTAAAATGTATGGCTGTAATTTTGTAGTACCCGTATTTTAAATGTTGAAGAATACCGACATTTGGAATTTATGGTTTGGATAAATATAGAGATAAAATCTGCTTTATAGTGAAAGTATATTTGGGAACAATTTGCATATAACTAGATCCAAAAGCTTGTGTCATATGATGATAATGTTCAAGAAAATTATTCGTCTACTAACCCTTAATATACTAGACAACATAACATACTAGACAGCCTATGAATGGCTATGAAAATATACTAATTTTGTTAGAACTTATTATTCGTATGACAAATTAATTCAACAACCAGTCTTAATATAAATTAAAGGTAAAAAATGCGATAGTTAGCTATGAGTACACAATTAAAGGTCAGTGAACACCTAGATGTTGTCATAGCAACTACTGTAATAGCTTTCTTTCAAAATAGAAATAATAGATAAACAAATTATACTAAAAAACAGATAAAATATTTAGCTGTAACTGAAATAAAATTAATTATATTATATTTAATACAGTTAAGAGTTTGTTATCCATTGTGAGAGTAATGTGGTTGGAGGTTACAGCTGAAGCACAGAGTTTCATCACGATAATAAATTTTGTTGAAACATAATTTTTTAGCTCAAGAAAACAAATATTGTGTTTGCTTGACAAACTATTAACTATAAACATGCGCAAAGATAAAACTAATAAAATCGTTATCAGTAGCAAGTTCTGTAGCAGACTAAACAGTACTAAGTTTACTGCTACACGTTTCCATTTAACCAGACTTACTTTTTCTACAGTTGCTTTTTTCTTATTATCTTTAGAAGAAAATTTGATGTATTTTAACAAAAACGTTATCTTTCTCTGTTTATTGTTTTTTTATGACCATTTTGTTTTAGGTAATAATATTTTTATTTTAACCTAGTTTGTATTATTAGTTTTTATTGTATTTGATTTCTCTATATTGATTATTCTCCCGCCTCGAAGTCTAGTTACATTTCACAAATATAAGTCAGTTACTTTCCCTTTCCCTTTCTAAACCAAAGTATAGAATATATTAGTTCTCTATAAACAATGATAAAATAACAATCAATTTAAAAAACTCCGTCAAATCTAGGAGTCAACAACAGAATAATTTTCGCACTTTTTCCCTCCGTGAATGTTGGAAAATCTTCACAGACAATAGAAACCTCTGTGTCGATCGCGCTACAGTATCCTCAAGGTAGGAGAATATGTGTCTATAGTGGAGAGGAAAAGAGGAGCCCCACACTTCGTTTGTAGCGTTTGCTTTCAGCGGTACAACCCCAATAAAAAATATAGACCTCAAATGCTTCTGTGTAAACGGCTACCCTACTTTCGTTTCTTTTATCGGTGTAAATAAGAATAAAATGTTTACAAAATTTTACTTTTAGGAATTAACTTGTAATTAAACTTAAGAATTAAATGTAGCTAAACAGTAATTTGTGTACCTAGTATTCTTGGAATGGGTTGTACCTTCAAGTCAGGTTAGGGAAACAAGTAGAAGGGAGGATACGCCCATTACACCAGGCACAATCCTAGTCTTAGGCTATTGTACTTATAGGTATAACCTCAAGAGTCGCGTTTCTCGGCGGTGTTTAAAACCACTTCAAATCTCTGAAATAATTTTAATAATTCTGTAAACTTTAAATAACGTTTTAATTATATTATAAATTTAAAATTTATAAAATTTATTTCGTTTGAACAATTTAAATTGAACACAGACTTAATGAATTTGATCAGATAACGTCCAACGTTTCAAGACAGCAAGAAAATCAAATCAGCAGTTTTCAAGTTGTAAGCTGACAGAGAGACGTTGTATCGTATACAAATGTTCTGATATTTTACGTTCGTTAAGGAAAATTATGAGTTCTATGAGAGAAATTTACCGAGGGGCCATGGCGGGCAGGGAAGTACTGCAAATTCTAATTTCACTGCTATAAATATATATATTCCCCCCTTTTTTTAAAAAATCAAATACGCCGATTAAATATAGTAAACTACAATCATAAAATGTTATAATAGGTATCAACGTTTTTTATTGAAAAAATGTAAGTTGTAGCTGAAAGTCAAAAATATAATTGGAGGGAAATATAATTCATTTTAATTGCGAGGGAAAAAAGTTAGGAACTATTAAAAAACGTTTTCAGTCCCAATTAGGACTTAATGGTTATAAATTATGGTTTAAATCTTAATATACCAACTTTGCACTGTTAACATTTCTCATAAAATATCTGAAATTCTTGTTTTCAGCATTTAAAAAATTGGTAAAACCTGACAACTACTACACCGATGAAAAAATTAAAAAAATAAAAATAATAATAAAAATAAAAATTAAAAAATAGTGCCACTTAGCGTTCAAATCATACAGTATAACATTTTTGTCACTGACAATAATATACGTTGTGTTCAAAATGCGTAAAATATGTTAACTTCTAGTTTTCATATACCCAGCAGACAAATGTTTTTATAACCTGGGGATTAATTGATCACTGTAATTCAAACAAGGACAGTTATCTTATCTACAATGGAAAAAAAAAACAGTATTAAAATTGGATCAGCATTTAGTTTATTCGGACATTTTTCATCATTTATTTGTCTTTATAGAAACTAATACATGCGTTTCGAGGGTATGGATCAACTCGCGTTTTCAAGTGAGAATCATGGCAAGACAAAAATATGGAAGAGGCTAACATAGACTAGAACCAAAAACTAGTATCTAAGTAAAGAAATCGTGGCTAAACTAGGCCTGAGCCAACACGGTCAGCCTGAACACTAATAATTAGCAAGTTAAAAGGATATCACACAAAATATCAGTTTCAACTTGGTGTTTGTATTCCTTGTATTATTGTGTAGGTCTATTGACTTGTGCTTTTTTCTGACCACGTTTACAAAATTTGTATTTTGACAGCTCAGTCCTACTTTTAAAGAGGTTTTTTCTTGTTATTACTAATAACTGAAAACTCTATAAAAAACCAATGATTACTATTTTTATTCCTTTTACGTTACTATTTTTATTTTTAGTTTAAAACATAGTCCTAGTACATTTCTCTATATTGGGTCTCTTCTTGTTTGTACATTTTTTTCTGAGAACAAAAAGTTTTTCCATACTCTTAGAACGTGGTGTATTAGTGTTTATAAACATAAATAACGGCACACATTATAACCTTAAATATCAATAATACAAACGAGATATAATTGATTACACTATTTTATCCCATCTTTCGAAATTTTCCTAATGTGTCACAAATATTTGATGGGTGACAAATTACAAAAATAGAGAACGAAAATACAAACAAAATTTGTGGATTATTAGGAATTAAAAAAAAACTAGTAAACAAATTATACACACACACACACACATACACACGCGCGCGCGAGTTTGTGTGTGTGTGTTATATATATAATTCCAGTAACTGTTTTTAATAAATCAATAGACCGAAAAACAATTCTTTGACCATTAAGACCATTCATCATCATACATACATACACATTAAAAATGAATACGTAGTTTCACTGAAAACATTTTTATAATCCAAATTTTTGGATGCTTACGACATTCTAAACGCAAATGTCTGGAACACCAAAGTTTTTTTTTTTTTTTTTAAGTGAAAGATTTTACAAAATTATTATAAGAAACTTATATTTGGAATATTTTATTAAGTAGTTTATTAAGCACTTGTAATCTTTAATTATAGATATAAAATATCAATAAATAATTTCTTAACTAAAAATAGCAACAAATTACCTCTCGTGGATACACTTGTCACAACGCCCACCTTAAACCTATTATGATATAGTGCACCTACATTAAAACCACCTACGAACAGTGTTCACATGACACACCTACTGCAAGAGTGCTTACTAACAAATACTTCAATAACATTTACGGTAATTAATTAAGAAGGGCGTAGTGGTATAACGCGATGTAGTGGACACGTTAGTCTTTCTAAAAATAAAAATATTTATCTTTATTTTAATCGTGTAATGAATAATTAATAAATACTTGTCCAGGCCTCGAAACGTCTTGGTTCCAAACTAGTATTTAAAAAGTTAAATAAGTTAACAGTTACGAAAAACATAAATAAGTATTGAAATGTTCTAGATTAGATCAGATAATATTTCTATTTATAATCATATTTATCCTCTCCGACAAGTTACAAATTTTAATAATTTAATTCCAAATCCCAAGATAAAAATCCTTTTGATTATCTTTGATTCTTTGGCACCTACTCTATTTAATCACCTTCCATCTGTTAACAGTTCAGTAATTCCAAAGAAATCTACATCGCTAGTTGAAAAGTTAGTCCCCTAATTAATGCGATGAATTAAACATAAAAAGGGACAATTAGATTTTTCTTAGGGAAGCATATTTGATATATGTGTGTATGTGTGTGTGTAAACTTGATACGCATGCATATATGTCTGTGTATATAGGCTACGTATTACGCTTGAATATAATAGTCTAATTTCATTAAACAAAATATTATAATGATGTTAAACTGGAACTATATCATTATGCATTCCCACATTTTTGTTCCATGAATGTCTCCACAAATAGGCTAGTGGGTATACTTCAACACAAATTCGCTTCTTGAGTAACCTAAATTTCTTTCTAATATATATTATGAGACTTTTTATTTGGTACAAATTATAAATTTTTATTTTATTTTATTACTATTCGTTATTGATTTATTGATTATTGATTAATTCATTATTGATTACTATAATTATTTATTAATACAAATTTCCCCGTGCCTAAAAAAAATGTAAGAAAATTATTATTATTATTATTATTACTACTATTATTTAAAAGACGTTTTCTACTAAAATTTAAAACGTTAATAATAAGTTGTTAATATGGAAAACAAGTTCATATTCTGGTAGAACACAATATCAAATAATCTGCTTTAAAAGACAAAATACACGTGTATTAAAAACGATTAGGACCTAAAAAATAAATTGGCAAATCTGCGACAGAAAGAATAAAAATAGTTGCGAACGATACGTAACTAAAGATAAGATCAGTTAGTGTCTTGCAATGTAAAAAAGTTTATTTAATTTTAATTATAAGGTACGCGTATACCACTGTTAATGGAAAGCGGCATTAATGGTCCATAGCAAATTCAAACAACATTGCAGTTTTACAACGATTGCAACATATGTTTTTACCATTTTACACTTACCACGATTCTAACAGATGTTTTTAGCTGATCAGCTGTTATAAAGTTTATTAGCTCATTTTGAGGTTATGTTTACATCATTGCTCAAAAATTCTGCACATTGTCTTCTAGTTAGCTAGAATAACTTAGTATTAACTATTCAATTTATTACGTTTCCAGATTTTTTTTTTCCTGGACCGTTTGTGATGAAATAAATATTTACTTGCCAATTATAAAACTCTGCCAAGTGTAAAACGCTATAGTTTATTGACATGTATGTAACAATATACAGACTTAAAATTTCAAAAAGTGACTACTCCTACAATTTAGACAATAATTGTACAGTCAACTATTGTTTGTTCAACGATATACGGTTTATTAAAACATGTAAATGTCAGTATATATGAGGTTATTATAACTGATTCTTTGATAAAGTAGGCTATACAATAGATTAAAAGTTGAGTGAATATTCCTAAGGTTTATTATAATTTTTGTCTCCATGTACTTATTAAAAATAGATGGGGGAAAAAACACCTATACCGTTCTACTTTGTGGTTGAACTTATCTAGTTGAAACTGTGCATTGTTTTCCTAGTTAAAAGACAAGGTAGGTTTTGGACACATTTTAATAATCATTGTTTTACACACTACACTAATGTTGGATCTTTTACGTTGCACAACAGTTACTAAATGTGTACCCAAAGTCTGCGTAAATGAGACTTTCAAACTGTTTCACTATGTAATATAAAACATGAAAAATATACGTTTTAAACAAATCATTGTGAAACATTTTCAGTAAGTTTTTTTATGAAGGTTAAACCTGGTTTGGACTGAGTTTATGCCCTCTTTGTTGCTTTTTATAATATGAAAACATTGTGGACAACAATAATTATTAATGTCTCATTTAGATAAATTATGACTAATAATTGGCCATATTTGACAAAGTTTGAAAGTATAGTTAAGAGAAGATGTGCATAAGTTTGGAAAACAAATCTTACATGTTTGCTAAGAGTGTTGAATACTTTCAAATTGTTTAGATTTCTTGACCTTCACATTAGTCACAGTTCCGTATGGAATTTCTGCGTCAGCATATAACTTGGTCTTTGTACAATGTTAAAAATTCCAAATTTTGGTTTATTAACCGTTTTTGTAATTTTTTTTACGAGATATAAGCCCTAGTTAAACGGCCGAGGCCGGAAAATGAGCAAGGATCGAAAAGCTTCTTTTGGGCCAAGTCATGAACTTTATTTTTCGTTATACTGCAAATAATATAAGAAAACAACTTCACAAAAACTAATATGTTAAAACCTATTTACTTTCAAATCGATGGTAACAACTGTTTAACGGTTATTTACAATCGAGAGTATCGGTTGTTTTTATAGATGCTTTATATCGTTAATTAATTCCTATAAACGAAGTAACTGCTGATGACCTCGAAGGTTTGTAGGTCCTAGGACTAAAAAGAACTACTTTAGCATCTCAATGCATGTATGAATCACAGCTGTTTTTGAATCAGTATGCCGAAAAGTTAATTATAGTATTACGACTTGTTTCAAATTTTGAAATTTTTTTTATTGTCGTTGTTTTACAGTATGTAACACATTGTTCCTTGTAGAAAATCTTCTAAACGCATACTTTCGTCACAATTTATATTTTTTATGTAATAAATACTGCATTAATCAATAACTCGTAGAAGTGATATATATAATACAATTAATTATCTTCGTAGGAATTCGGCCTTTGGACTCCTTTTTACATACTTTAACTACAGTTTCAACTAAATTCAATCAAAAGTGGAACTGTACAGCAGCACATAGGACGTGCGTTTTTAAAATTAAACTACATATAAACATACAAATAGAGCAAGTGTGTATACTAGTAGAATATACGCTTCTCAATTCGTTCTCTCGCTTCGTTTAAAATATTATATTTAATCTTAATATGTAGGAAAGCGTAGTAAACGATGATGACTACGGTATATCCGTACTTACATTTTAACTGTAGGCCCTACTCCCTACAAGTCAAAGTCTGAAGACTGACTATCCAATATACGATAAATTCTAGGAGATCTTTTTGTGTTACTAAATAAACTAGAATATTTTGAGCTTGTAATAATATAAAATATTGATGAAGGACCATATAATATAGTATAACTTACGTGTTTTTCAGAATTGTAGATTAGCAGGTATACAGATCGTATAGACGGATAATAATCGTTAACATGATTATCTGTTGATTATTTCGATTATACTGAATTTGGGATTTTGATAAGAACCCCTCATTCCCTCTCTGTCTGTGCATAGTATTATATAGAGTATAGTTTGTATTATTGGTCATATATATAGCTACAAAGAATACTACTACATATATACAGAGCTAGAACAGGAGGGCTTAAAGAATATAATTCTCATAGTATTAGCTAGGGTAATTTGTTTGCTTTGTATTTTAAGTAAATCTTGCTAGCAAATACGTTAAGTAAATATTTAATGTGGGGCTTCAATGTAAATAAATACAACTTATCTAGTGTTGATTCTAAGTATATTATATAATTTGGAGTGTTTAACGGAAAATCCAATATTTTTTTGATAAAGAAACACAATATTTTTTTCAACTGTGTTATACTCACGATATCCCCAAATTTGAGCTGCATAATAAACTGTTTCCCGTTGAACTACTTTAAAATACGTTGGTTTTACAGATAATGGAACATGCTTACAAACGATAAAGTTAGAGATCCAATAATTAAAACACATCTACAAACTAAATAACTCCATATTTTCTCATTGCACAACTATAAGAAATACTTCTAAAGTATAATTAATATGTTTGAGCTCTTGTTATGGGGGAACAATTTAAAAATAAGCTATGTAAAAAAATACACTAACTTTCTTAACACACAGATACAAAACCAAATACTAGAAACAAAATCATTCGTTTTCCTTCTCCCAAAACATATCTATCTATACAACGTATAAGTGAAAAAGAACAAAACTAATTTTTATTTAATGAGTTTTCAATTTTTTGTTTGTTTTAGAAGCAACAAATGAGAAGAAAAATCGAAATCGTCTATAGATATTTTAATCTGATTTTTTTTTTTTTTTAATACTAAAATCTATGTTGTTAGTCCAATGTACTGAAGAAACCAAATTTCGTCATTTAAAGATGAAAAACTACTTCGCGTTCATCATCGCCTTAAAAAAGAAGACAATTTTATAAGATAGAGACTTCCTAGACATCGCATATTCTAATAACGCCGAGATCGGAAAAGAACAAGCGTTGGTCAAAAGAGGCCCGATAAGAAAAAACTGACATAACCATAGACTACATGAGGAGTGGTGCAGATCTACTAATTTGAAAATTTTTGTTCATTAAAAATATTTGTGAGGGTAACTATTTTCTTCTTCTTTTTTCTTTTTTTTTTTTTTTTTAATCGATGGGGTGAGAGTACTAATGTCAATGTTAAAATTGACAAGTTTAATTAATAGAGAACTGGTAAAAAGTTTATATTTTTTAATGTGTTTGGATAACTTTAATATTTTTCCAGATAAATGGTTTCTTACTTTCTGCTAAAACCTTAAGCTGTCAATGTAACCACGATATTTTTAGACAGAAAAAATTAATTTTATCTTTTTTTTACCAAGTTTCTATTGGTACTTAAATTTGCCAACACCTTAATAATAATATCTTCTCCTTTCAGCTATGTTATTTTCCGGTAACTATTTATCACTACTCTCTATAAACTTCAAATGTAGAACTCCAATCTCAACAAAACTTCTGAAATACACCAGTTTCAGACAGTTTTCAAGGCTTTACTCTATTCGCCCTTTTAAGTCTCGTTGTTATTCAAGTGCCTCCGCGAACTCAATTTGTCATAACAAGATAAGGGGCTTTAAAACTTCTGAAAATGATGTAAATAAGACAATTAGTTAAGCAAACATAAGGTGGCAAGGCTGCTTTAAGCAAACACTGTGTACTGATAACAAACCATCTGAGAATAGTATTCTATGTCATGGCCTTGACTTCGCTCTTCTTATCAGTGTCTCTGCAAAGGTTCTTAAGACATGTACAAGTGTTCAGAACGGAGGTTAGGTTACTCTATTCGTAACCTAAAAAAAATAATATAGTGTGAAACCTCTATTTTAATTTCATATTCAAAATGAAGTATGCATCTAAAATTTATAAAAAGGTTACAAAAATAGGCACTGTCGGCCCTCGTAACTATACTAATATCCTATTTTCTTAAGAGGTCAGGGTTCCAAATTATTTTTTAGCAATAACATCGCTATTTATCATCGTATTGATGTGGGGTACTATTACAGATTTGAAATATGCAAATTTTTATTTAATTCTGTATTTTATAAGCTAAATAACACAGAAGATGTGAACAAAAGTTATTTTTAATGCCGCCATTTTGATATTTTCTGATATATGTTTCTGAATTTCAAAATGGTTCTTTCTATATGAACACACTACGGTCCTTAGGTACAGACGACAACGACGACGGACGAACGACATTTGAGGCCACGAAACGTGAAGAACCGCCAAAAAACTGAGGTTGAACTGTATGCGATTACAAAACTACCTTATCATGTACAAGTAAAATAAAAATTAGGTTTTAAGCTACTGGAATGTCTGAATTATATATCGAAACTCAATAATTGATTTCTATTATTTTCTTATGTAGAAGTATGTACTTAAATTAGAAGAATGTTATATCAGGTGGTATTTTATAGTAAGTAATGGAATTTTATGTACGTAAGTTACAAAAATGTTATATCAGGTGGTATTTTATAGTAAGTAATGGAATTTTTACTTACCAGGTGGTATTTTATAGTAATTTAATTTTATGTACGTAAATTAGAAAAATGATATATCAGGTGGTATTTTATAGTAAGTAATGTAATTTCTGTTGTCTTTGCTACAAGCCTGAAATAGCCTATAGTTTATACAGAATGAATGTTTTATTGTTTAAAAATTATATTTAAAACTTAGATCGTATTTCTAATTTATAAAGCAAGCAACAGGCTTGAGAGACAAGTCTTTTCTACTATTTGTTATAAATTAAGTATTTAAGCCAAACATATTTTACCCTAAGTTTTCTTCAGTGGATTTTCATGCTCAAATGATCAGCGATTAAATATTTCCGTAATGACTTATTTTACTATTAAACAAGACTTCTTGAGATGTAAGTTTACGTCTTGACACTAAAAATCGTAATTCAATTAAGGATTATAAATTATTCCATTTTTTAAATATAAATTAATCACATTGAAAAGTATAATTTATTATATTTTAAAATTCTTACACTAACACGGATAAAATTGTATTCTTTGTATACGAAATATTACTTACAAATATGAACGGCATTGTGGTTTAAGTTTAATTAAAGCCTTACAAAATAACAATGAACGCATTTTACGTTATAAATAATTAGCCTTTCATAGTAAAACTGAAAGCACTTCGATGTCAAACGTTCGTTTTACATGAAATGAAAACGTTTCAAAAATGTAACTATGTGGCAGTAAAATGGTAGTCATTCACAGTGCCAAAGATCACTTCCCAGTAAAAGTAAATGGTTTACACTGATAATTTAATGTACATTACAGTAACAATGAAAGTACTTCACATTAATAATTAAAAATACTTCACAATTAATTATAGTTAAAGAACTTCGTGGTAATCATGTCAGAATTTCACAATAACAACTGAAACACTTAGCAATAACAATGAAAGTACTTCAAAGTAACAAAGAATATATTTCACAATAACAAAAACAAAAAAATGATTTCACAGCAACAATAAAAACACTTGCAATAACAATTAAAGAACTTCACAGTAATAATAAAAGGATTCACAGTACCAACTGAAACATTTCAATTAAGCAACGAAAGCACTTCACAGTAATAATTAAAGCCATTCTTAGTAGTAGTGAAAACAGCTTATAGTAACAATGAAGACATTTTGTATTAACAAATAAAAGATCTTTACAATTCACATTAACAAGCATTGCATTTCTGCCAATATAAATATATTTTAAGTGAATTTAAAAAGTATATAAATGTCTTTACAAAAACAGGTTGATTTCAAGAAAATGGATTGAAGCAAATATCTTGACTGACAGCATCCAACAAAGTATGGATAATTACGAACAAAGTTGGCTTGTACTGTTAGCATAATGCTAATAAAACTTTACAAAAGGAACGAAACTTCCCGTTGTATATATTACTGATATTATCGCAATAGGTGTTTAAACTTTAGAAGATATGTTAAGTTATAACCAGAAAAAACGGAATTGTACATTGAATAGGACTTCCAATACAATAATTAAGAAGTTTCTTTCTTCCTTCCTTTTTAGACGGTTGATGAGTGTATTCAGAACTTATGACACTGTCTGCATGAAATTATGATGTTTATAAACTAAAAATAATTTATCAAAATTTAAATCGTAATGCAAGACGATTATATTTTCTTCCTCTTGTGGAAGAATGTTTTAAACAATCTTCTATCAATATTAAAATAACCATCACATAAAATCAACCCTCGTAATAATAAAATAAAATAATAATCAATCCTTTAAATTTGTAAACCTTTCCATTTCTTTAACATGTACTGTAAAATTATGTTTTTTTTTTTCAGAAATAGGGATAAAAACACAAGTTACTTATATAAAATTTATTCTTAATTTTACACAAAATTTAATAGAAAGAAAAAAAAATGATAAATTGGTTATTGTATTCAAAGAGGTTGAGAGATGAGAGAAAAATATATAACATATGCCGAGATCCATAGAAAAGACAAGAATAATCCTTCGTAAATGAACTTTTTACTTAATTAATTCAATAATTATTTTAAACTATTTGAACAGATTAAAATACTAGAGAAGAAATAGTGATTTTAGTAAATTAACTTTAATGGAGACCATTATTCGAGCAGTGGATATCATAGATACCAGGGTAAATATATTGTACTTTGATTTATGCTTAAAACATAAACAAATAAATTGTTTTTTAATGATTTAGGACCCATATCATTGAATGAGTACAAGAATCATAGAAATTGTTGCATACATTCCGAAATAAGGGTGTAAATTTAAAAATCATGAAAAAAAATATATATATTATAATTTTTTTTTGTCAGTATAAAGATTTAATTAAATTTAATCTATTATGAAGTCCCCTAATTCTTCAGACTCTAAAGGTTATTCAGATATGCCCACAAACTCAAAACAATTTAAACAGATAATTAAATTCTCATTTGATAATTTCTTAATATAATATGTCCCCGTTATATGTGTTTCATAACAATATATAATCATTTGATATCATAAAATATCCGAAATATATCCAATACTTTAAAACACAAACTCTACCTTTAATAAAAAAAAGATAGTACTGATCAAACTTTCTTTTTGAAATTATTTAATATTATATGTTTTTTATAAATTTAAACGAAGTTCATGTAAAACTGCTTCTGGGTGTACGTCAGATGAATTTAGATTTGTTTAAATCGTCTACTCCCCCAGTTTTAATGGGGGCAAGTATGCCTCACAATCAGTAATCTTAACTCGTTGAAAGTTCGGTCTTTCGAATAAAGTATGTAATAAAAACTAACATTTTATAATTTAGTGTGAACTCAATTAGCTAATGATAATTTAAGCTAGCTCATATTAATACTATCTCATAATCCAGAATCTAAAATTCAGTATTTATAGGCTATGCATTTCTTTCCGCAATCAGGAACATTGCAATGTTCAGAGGAAAACACTTTTCTATTCATACTCTCCTGTAATTAGATTGATATCAATAATTGGTGTTCACCAATTACACAAACTCTATGTCCCTAAAAATATTAATTTGTTTGACTTTTATTTGAAGTAGGTACACAATTACTTTTTTTCTTCTTATAAAACAATTATATATATATATATATATATATATATATATATATATATATATATATATATCAGAAAATGATATCGCTATAACCTTTAACACTAAAACACTTGGTTTTATATTACTGTATTTGAATTACGTTCTTCTGTCTGTGTTTTATAATACATTTAAAATCCTTGATGAATTTTAAAATTATTGTTGTGGGTACTGTCAAACTTAGTGTTGACAGTGTTAAATGAAATTCATAAAACAAAAAAAACCAATAATCCTAATCATTGTTATTCATTTGCATAAGAGATGCTACAGTTAAACTTGTGTTAATCACAGTTTATATCAAGAAAACAAATTTAAAATCTTTTCATTATACAAATTTATATCCAATTGTAAAGAACTAATATGGAATTTGAAATTTTTTCTCGTAGCATTATAAAATATTTATTTTACATTTCAATCTATAAACTTATATATTTAGCAAATGAAGAAATAAAATAATAAATTGTTTTGTTTTAACAATTTTATTATTTCAACCGGTAGGCTACTGCTAATAATTTGTTTCTCTGTATAACATTTAATTAGCTTGATGACCATAAAACCTTAAGCTTGATGCTTAATGATAAGTAGCCTAAATACCTTATAATTAATTACTTATTATTTGTTGAATTAAACTCCAACAATTACTTATAAGTGTGAAAGAGATGTATATAGCTCATGTGAATTATTACAATTTTATAAAATTATTTTTTATACAATTCAAATCCATTTCAGGAAAAAAAAGTTAACTAGTTCTTTTCAACTATAATTATTAAATTGTTTGCAAATATAATTGTTTTTTAAAATTTCTGTAATTAAAACGAATGCATAATAATTAGACGTTTTATCTTACGTTTTGTTCAAAATCGAAGCGTGCCTGTGCCTCCACAACTAGGGTATTTCACTACTTCACTACAACTAAATGCCCCCACCACCGAACCGGCTTACATCTTTATACAACCCCACCTTCGTCACACATCAAACGTGATTTTAATAGGTAATTATTAATTTCATAAGTTGCCAACACCGTTTAGGTTTGATACCAACGAAGAATTTCTAATATTTTCCAATGTTTTGTAATTCATTGCCACTTGAAATTAGGTTAGAGTTTTCTAAACGTGCTGTGTGCTGTGCATAAGTCGCAGAATATCAATGCGGTTGCCGTTAAGGCTATTTATTTTTAATTCAACAGACATATGCGCTTTATTATTATTTTTGTTTGTTTTTGTAATTTTTCCAGTGTTTTGTTTGTTTTCAAATTATAATACTTTGTTTAATAAATTATTAATTTTTTTAACTTGTCTATTAAAATTTTAAGTCAATATATACATATTAAAAAGAAATGAAAATATTATTTTGTTATAATTATTTTTTATTTTTCAATTTGGACTGTATTTTATACACACGAATTAAATATTTGAGTTCTGTTGTTGAAAAACTCAACAATTAACATGGTCGTAATATTTATACCGGAAAAACTACTTTTAAACTATTATTTTGTCGTATGTATATTTTAATAAAACAGTAGATATAACAAAAAATTTCTAGCAATAAAGATATTAAAATGCGTCAAGTTAAAAAAATCACTGTATTAATGACAAAATTAATTTACAAAAATACCGCATTTTATGTTACAAACCATCTTAGTAAATGATTCGACATACAAAAAAACATTAGCCTAATTGTATTAGTCATTGACTCAATAACGTTAAAATGTAATCACTATTGAGGTTATGTGTACGGTCATTATTTACTTTAAGTATTTCTAAAATCATTTGTTCTGGTCAGATAAAATGTTCCATGACAGATGTGGTTTTAAAAACTTTCCACAGGATTTTATTTTAATTGACAGAGCTCGACCAGTTCACTCTTTTTATCACAAATCAAACTTTGTCTCTACTTAAATCGATTCGCAAAGTCGAATTCCTTAATATACAATAACAGTAATCGAAATAGAAATAAGGGCAGACTAACCGATATGCGTATCAGCTTTTATGCGATTGTTCCATAATCTTCATAAATACCGAATCAGGAACGCTGGTTAGATTACATGTAATTTTTTGCAAAATACTGATATTTCTAAAACTCATAACTAAGGATATTGTAAAAAAAAATCCAATTTTATGGTATTTAAAATTTTTTTAACTATTTGAATTTTATTTTTACTTTTTCTGCAGCATAAATAAATTTTAAACATAAAACAACTATTTCTACTCACCTCTTATTTAATTTAGTAACTTAAATAGATTTGTCAACGCTCATTTTCATTAACTTTCAATTATTGAATTAATTGGTACTAAACATAATCACATATTATATTGTATATATATATATATATATATATATATATATATCGTAATGGAACTTGCTAGTATAAATTCTCTTAACTTTTTACTAACCTGTAATTCAAAATTGATTTAAATTTATCTGAATTTTTTTTTTTTTAAACAACTTTGTAGACGTTGACAGGTTACACGAAGTATTATAATCGTTGGTATCTTATTAAAATAAATTCACCTATCACAATATTGCACTAGTCCATTTCATCCTTCCTGAAAACAAAAGGATTTCTCTCCAATCGCTATTTACTCACTCAAATATTAAGCGTAGGCCTACTCTAATGTGCTGAATTAAACTATAAACTCATTTACACTTGTTTACTACACTTTATGAATTTAAATGTATGATAGTACCTTCCGGAGGTATCTTAATTTTCATTAAGAAAGATTAAGTTTATCTTCACTTCCGGTCTACATATGAACGGAACTATGATGCACAGCGGCCTCGCTCGACTTCTAACCTGTGTTAAACTAATCTCAGAGACTTGGGATGTCAGATTATACGAGACGTCAGGCATGAGCGCGATTATGTAAATTAGGTAATAAATAATAAAATTAGTTTCTGGAATAAAACAAGACGCGAACTTCCCACTACAATTCACGTATCGACTGGTGTTTTCATTAATTAAGTCGTTTATTAATTTATAAAACATACTGACGATTAAAACATCATTAATTGTAAATATCAACTGAATTCATTGTTTGAATTATGAATATTATTGGATAGTAAATATTTCTCCCTCTCTCCCGTTTTGGATTTCAATCAATTTCTTTAACGATTCAGTAACAACTTCTCCTTTTATTTTTTGTCTCCCTTAAAATTCGGAAAGAATTCACACTATTGCTTCTAACCCATTGTAACACCGCTTTCAAAATTTGGTCTTCATAAAGCGGAGAAAGGTGAAGGTTTTTACGTTTTGTATTTTGTAATGTCTAAGAAGCTGCAACAATCAACTTCCTCGTTGATATCTTAATTATTTTACATTTATTATGTATTATTAAATATACAATCAAAGTTTGTCATAATTCTCAAAATATGGAGTGAAAAGTTTTCAAAAAAGTGCGACAGAGATGAATGCTGTTGTAAAATACGTTTAAGGAGCAGTAGTTCTACACGCCACAGCTCTACTAAGGACACTGCAGATTGTTCTACTCTGAAGTCAAGTTCTTACAAGTGCAAGACTTTGCTTCTTTTTCTTGCTCTGTTGCGCCTCTCAGCGTAGAACACTCGCCTTGGTTCAATCCTTACAAATTATAATAAAATAAAAATAATCTATATGATATAAATTTAATCTGAATTAAATACCTTTAAAACCTTTAGTTTACCTTTAGTTTTTAAGTAAACAAATTTCTAAACTTTTATTTTTAATAAAAAGCATCCATTGTTAAAGAAAATTAAAATTTAAAATTGCTTTAAATAAAATTTAAAAAAACAATGCAGGCTAATTAGTTATTAAAAATTACACACCCAGGCGCAATAGGCTACAAATATTGGATGTGTGTAGTCTACACTCGTTCTCCTCAATTTGTTTTTATTGGAATTATTATGTTTGTATTCAGTTTTCTGACATTACATTGAAAAACACAATTAAAAAACTCTTTCCTCCGCTTTGTGAGATACGAAATAGCGATTGTAATTTATTACAACTGATGTTAAAAGCATAGCGTGAATATTTTCTAAAATTTAAGGGAAAAACAAGATAAGAAAAGAGAGAGAGGGGAAAAAGTAAAATGGTGCTTAATGAAATTTTCATTATTTATTTATTTTTCCTACTTTTCTCACCATGTTAGTGAAAAACGTCGTACGTGGATCCCAAATTTCAAGTTTCTACAATTAATGGTTTGGCTACAATGTCTGACACACTATATTAACATAATTTAAACGCTTCACTGAAACTCAAAAAACTATAGTATTTACATTCGTATGACCGACATCGCAAGAGCATTGTAAGGTCAAATATGATGAATGCAATATGCATAATAAAACGATAGAAGTCGACATAACTTTCTAAAGTAAATCGGCCTATGTCAACAAGGAATAATGAACCTTGTGCAGCGTACTTGAAAACTAATGCTATTTATCATTATGAAAAGCTCCTCGCATGGCAGTGAACCAAACTCAGAAAGAATGTGGCATTGAGTTACTAACTACAGATGAAATGTAAACATATCCCTGACCGCACTTTATTGAGCCTCGAGTCGTTATCAGCTAGACCTTGATATAGGCTTAAGGGGTGAAATATGACGAGAGATTATAATGACAGGTTTTATCTTTAAACAAACATATTTACCACAACATTTTATAAAATAATTGTACAAGAACAGTCTCTAAAGAAAACGTTTATAACACGAAGGCGACTGCGATAATGACTTATCCCAACAATGCCAATTATTTTTACAGATCATTTAATTTTAATGTACTAATTGAATAATAATACTGCAAAAACAATAATATTAATTCAAGCAAATACTATAGGTACCTAGAAGTACAACAAGATTTGAATTAATTTTAATACAACGTCACAATCTCACAGCATAACATATTCAAGTAAAACGAATTGAGATTATGTTACTTAATTTATTTTATTATAATGATAACTAACTTTAAATTAGTTAGTTCTATTCAATCAAAAATTTTAATTAAATTTTATGTATTTGCTTAAAATATCAAATATATTGTAATGTTTTAAGATTTAAACTTGTATTTAGTTAAACCTAAGACAATTAACTAGGAAATCTTAACGTATAATAACAATTTTCAAGCCAGGTTGTGTTTATTACCAATAAATTCCGCTTCTACTTCTACGCGGTTTGAGTTATTGTTTGTTTGTTTTTATTTATACGCTTTTTTATTATACCAATAATTTTAAAAAAGTATTTTAAACTTACTATTGAGGACAAATTGATGAACATATAATATTATTATTTTAAATGTGTTGCTGTTTTTTATAACTAATCTATTCATTTAGGAAATTCTATATATTAAGTTTATATAGAATATATATCAACCATTCTAGAATTGTTGAACTATTATTTTGTACTTGTGTATATTTGCGTAAAGTTTAACACGAGTATTCAATTTTTCCCCCCCCCCTTCCGAACAGCCTTTGAAGTTGGAGTATCTAAGGTTTATGGATGCTTTGTCAGCCCTAGAATGTTTTAATGAAGCTGTAAAGCCTTCAGCTATAGATTTTTATGAGTCATTAAAAAGTGCATTACATTCTTATAATGAGAGACCCATATCTGAAGTAATTTCTCTATTTTCGGAATATTTAAATGTCCTAAATTTCAAAGAAAGCTGAAAAATATATGTTAAAATGTAAAGGAGAAATATATTATTTAAATAAACAAAAAGAAACTGATGATTTTATTGAAGAGAATGCTTTAGCTGAGGAAAAGAAAAGTTAATATTTTATTGAAAACCGGCGTCTGAAGGATGAAATAAATAGTCAAGTGTGTTATATAGATGAACAATGAGCATTGTGATGATCGTAAACACTAAGTCCCCTACCACAAGTTAGTTACTCAACACATATAAACTTTTGGCATCAATTTGCTATATACATGATGTGCCTAATTTAAATAATATAATCTGACATAAATAAGGCTTTATAAAAAACTACTAGCGACAACATGATTTTATATGTTATAAATAGTTTTGTTGTCAAAAAATACTATACCAGGTATGGCCTACATTTGGGCAATTATGGAAAACAAAAAGCGTCACTGAAACTATCAAAACTAGTTAAGTAAACTAAGCAACCCAAAAACAATTTTATAGTCAATTCCTCTCTCTGAATCTACCACGAAACAAAATATCCAAGATGAAGAAATTCTGGCAACTACCTAGGAAGCATGATTTGAATCTTTTAATTAATAATTCATCTTTTTCAGGTAAAACAATTACAATGAAATAGGGCCACAAAGAGAGAGACATGTGGAGTGCAAGATGAAACAGGGACAGATAAAATTGTAGACACCAAATGCACAAACACTACTTTTAGTTGAAATATTTTTGCATACAATATTAGAAGCATAAATTTAAAAAATATCACAATTTTTTTATTATTTTAGGTCGAATTTTGATAAAAACAGAGGTTATCTGTCTTTTCGAAATATAGACAACACATTTTAACGAGAATATAAAGTAGATCCTTGATTTCACAAATGAGGAGGAAATGACAATACTTATAACAAATGACTTATAAGAAATAAAATAAATGTAATAAATAATCCAAATAAAGAAAACGTTTTTGGATAAGTAATTTCAGAGTAAAAAAATAAACGATAATCAGTCGTGTAAAAGAATATCTATGTAGAGAGCTCCTGATTCCGACTTTTATATTTTTATGAAAAAATTAGATTATTTGTTAGACAAAATACTTAAATATTTAAAAAAAATAAATAAATAATTTTAACATAAACATTATCAAAGATAATAAGACAAATTTGAATTTCTAGAAAAAGTCGTACAATTTAATCATAAATTTTAAACAATCTCCAGATTAAGTTATGAATCATAGACATGCATTAATAATATATTTAAAAAGATTAAACCTACAAAAGTAAATACATATGAACCTGGCTTATCAGAGCATTACAGTCTCTCAGTTCGCTTTTAAAATTTAAAACAAATCAATTTTACACATAAAACCAAAATGTTGTTTAAAAGAATTTATAGTGAAACAAATATGCACGTTTTTAGTTCCAAGTTATGGCTGGAAGAGTTTTTGAAACTATCTCTAATGGTCATTTGACAGATATAAAACAAAATTATGCATCCTTTGTGTTAATCTTCTCTTTTAAGAGGCATTTCCTTTAAAAAATATCAAAATCCTCTATTAGTTCCATGAATGACACATGACATTAAAGTCTCCTGTCAAAAAAAGAAGCGTTGCACGATTTTAAAAAATCCAGAAACTTCCCCGCGCTGTTAATTTTTTCAAGAAATATTGTAAAATTCTAAAAAGAGTAATTCAGGCTATAAAATCTATGACAAATGGCCGATATATATATATATATATATATATATATATATATATATATATCGCAAATGACTCTATGATATATTTTGAGACTCGAGAATACAGTAAGGTAGCTGCAATGTGAAAGTAATGCATAGAGAAACTGGGAAAACTGCTGTCAGAACAATGTATGATGTTATCTTAAAGCATTATACAGAGAGAATTATAGAGCCCACATATATATTGCAAATACTTTAAATAAAATCTTAATTAATATTACAGATAATCTGACTTGAGACCTGAAGAGAATAGAGTTTTTTAAATATTTTTTATCTGGGGCAATCAAGAGGGTCTTTGTTAAGATTCCCTCTGAAGATGACAACTTTGTTTCCTTTCTACTAAATTTGGGAATGCTGTTTGAGAGAGTCGTTGAGAGAAGACTCAGACACATCGTGGAGGAGAATCATTTGGTTTCGGAGTCCCAATTTGGTTTCATGAGGAGCAGGTCCACTGTGGGCTCCATAAAGAAGGTCGTTGTCGCAACTGAGGAAATGAAGAGGCCCTCCCTTTCTGCAACCCCACTATTATTTATAGAGGTGTCTTTGAGAGCATGGTGTGCTTCGCTGTGGTAACCTGGTATGGGAAGGGGAGCAGCAGGACCGTTTAGAAGCACTTAATCAGAGGATAACGAGAAGCCCTTCTGTGGATAACGAAAGCTTATAAAACTACCTCTGCATATACCCTTCCAGTTCATGGGCAAGTGCTATCTGTGGACCTCCTGGTTATACATAGAGGTCTCATCTACGACGTAAGGACGCAGTTCGAGGACCCTCCAAATTTCTTGCGAGAACGGAGGACCATCCGAAAATATACTCTTCACCAGTGGCAGAGAGGATGGGACATCTCGGAAAAGAGACGAATGGTTTCGTTATGTGAAGAGGAGAATCTCCTATAAGTGAATTCAGCCTGGGTCACTAGCGTCCCAATTCCTCACCGGTCATGGCTTCTTTAAGTGTGGAAACTCCACAGTTTCCATCTCACTGAGGATGCAAAGTACGACTGTGGAAAAGATCAGACGACGTTACACCTTATGTTTGAGAACGAGTTTCGGAGCAGATGTTGGAATCGGAGAAGATTGGCTATCCAGAAGGGAGAGTTTCTCCAGACTGACAAATTTGTTTGCTGCCATCAGTATGCTTTTCCGAGACATAGAGCTTGTTGAGGACACATAGTGGCTGTTGTTCGGCGGAATCATCGAGGGTAATAATGATAGATAAATAGCTAGAGAATACACATATAACATGAAAGTGGAATGTATGAATAGATGAGAGAATTTTTTATTTGATAGACCAACACTGGCGTCGGTAAATGAACCAAAGTTTAGAGCCCAACCAATGAAAAGGAAAAAAGGTCCATGTGGTTGGCCTATCTTGGTGACTTAGAATGGAAGAGTGAGGATACCAGGAAACTAAACCATGAGATATTGGAGAGGAAGAGGAAACGTGTAATGGCTAGGAAGAGATAGAAGCATGATCTGGAAGAGGATTTGAAGACTACGTGGGACAAAAGGTAGAGAGAGAGGGTACAGAGTAGAAAGCGATGGAGAAGAGAGGTGATGAGGAAGACCAAAGTCAACCCTGGGCTTAAGTGCCGAGGAAGTAGGTATATATGATTAAAACGGCCGGTAAATAAACAATGATAAAAACCTTTCTAATGCAAGAGGCCTAATATATAAAAAGACGACTGACTACAGACATCAAAGTATAAATCACCTTTTCCCTAGGGAACTATAACACAGATAGGCTATAAATCTACAAAAAATACGAAATCAATACTTCATATATAATTACATTTTTGTAAGAAAGTAAAAGTTTAAGTTTATGTTAAGACTATTTCTGTTGAACGTGGCAAAGTTGAGAGTATATTATCGGATATAAAGTGATTGTGTTTTGTAATCGTGAATTTAAAGCACAAACTGCTAATGATACAATTTGGGAAAGACATAAAAATTACATTTACAATACAATTACATTTTATACTAAATAAAGTTGTATTATGTACTTGGTATTATAAAACAAACAAGAAACTATATTTAAAATCAATATTAAACACTATTTCACTCACTTAAATATTCACTATCGTTCACATACTAAAAAAAAAAAAAAAAAAAAAAAAAAAAAAAAAAAAAAAAAAAAAAAAAAAAGGTTATTTTTACTACATTTCCTTTATAATGTTTTCGTTACGTACAAAACGATCTTATGATGGATAGAGATTAGAAACATCCATAGAGACTTCACAACTCGTTAACATCAAAACATTAATTTGAAGTAGAACCTCAGGTTGAAACCTAGACCTAGTTAATGATTTTAAGTCAAACCGCTAGAAATTACTAGAATCTTACGAAATCGTTCGTAACCATCTATTGTATTTTTAATGAAGTACAACTAGATTTGTAAGTACATAGCTCTAGTGTTTCTCAATGTCATATAGCATTAATAATTTTAAAAAAGTCAACTCTATATTGACTTTAATGATATATTTGTGAAGATACCTAGAATATGTAAAGTAGTTCTGGAATTCTTTTAGTTCTGAAGGCCCCAAAAATTATTTAATTGTGATAAATTTGGCACCAAGTCATTAAATATTCTCTATAATATAGACATTTTAGATCAAAGTTATTTTAATTGTTTAGAAAGCAATCAGTAGTTTTATATATTTTGTAGGAATTGTTGTATCTATCAACAACATATTTATGGACGTATGGGCGTACTTTAGTGCTTGTGTGGGTGTTAGAAAGTAAGTGTCTGCAATAGTTGGGAAGGATGAATTAAAATTAATTGCCAAAGTTGACCCTCAGATAATTCATAAGCATATATAGTTATCGCATTGCCAAAACCAGTATCCAAGGGTCATTATTCTGTATATCCTTGACACCTTGTTATGTGCAGCAGGTGTTCCTCAAGGTTAGATTTTATCTTGATCTTATTTCGTCTTTAATAAATCTAGTACACTATTAAAAGAGAAAACCCTAAAATCGTTCAACGATCGATAGTTTAGATTAAGAAACAAAATCTGGTCAAATAAATAGGATGTTAAAACAAGTCCTGAAGTTCACGTTACCAGGCCTAGTCGCAATGTATTTATGTTTTACTCTTTTCTCAATCTACTAAGAATTTTCTAATGATCAACTGTCTATAATTTTGAATATTATTTTTTAACCGCTATAAGGATCATTTTGTATGTTCAGAATTGACGTAATTTAGTTTCGGTCATTATTAATGTTAATTTTCTCAATGACGCACAAACATTCAAAGAAACATTAACATAATTTAGTGTCACATTTCTTAGAATTCTGAAAGTGATTTATTTATGTAGTTTCTGTCAATTGTTATGATCATCTAAAACGACAAGAAAATATATAATTTCGAAAATGGCTCTCAAAAATAGTCTCATTTCGAAAAAAGTTCGGAAATAGTCTAGATCGTTTATTTATAGGAATTATCATCCGTCTTGCGATTCACTATAATTTAACCTCGACTGGGCTAATCCGTACCAACTTTTAAAAAATAAAAATTAAGGTAATCAAGTTAATATAGTTTATTTTCTCGGAATTTTCGTTTGTTTATTCTTATGATTCAAGGAAGGCTTACAGAATTGACAGGCGTGGGTAAAAATCCCGCCCATTTAAAAATTTTAGTTTTTAAAGATGTAATCGTCTTCAGTGATTATATATACAATAATTTATATACAAAGTGTGTTCTATTTAACCAACTCAAAAATATACGGTGGGACTGGACAGAGGAGCAGCTTAAGAACTACAGAGCAGAATTAACAAAAGAAAAGAAGCATTTGTTCGATTATATCCTATAAACACAATCTTCTGATGAAGAAGTCCTTAAGATAACCAAACATTTTCTATTCTAATGATAAATTCTTAATGTTATACAAATATTAGACATGGTAAGCGACCAACTCTCGTTACAATATTTTATAACAAATGTTTATGTAATAATATGTGAGTATGGTGGCTCTAAGTTATAATATATCTAAGAAATATACCTGAAAGGCGAGAAACCTTTCGGACAGCCGTTAAAGAGAAGGGAATACCGCTGAGTCGGTCTTAAGCACAAATTATAGCAAAGCAAGCATTATAATGAAATCCCCAAGAGAGCAGAAGGAGAGGTAAATATGGCGAACGAGACCAGAGAGAGTAAACGAGCATAAAAAAGGTGCAGAAAAAAGATAGATGTGGAATTTACGAGCTAAAGAATATAATTCACTCGCATATTTTTAGTTATTCATTAAAACAACATTCAAGTTTAAATTTAGCGGTTTTGAGAAAATATGTTGAGACGTATGTTATAGTTGAATTATAATCTCCAAAATAAATCGAGGGCCTCTAATTTACCCACGATTTGACTAGTTGTTTTGGCACGCAATATGTAAGTATTTATCTCATTTATATTTACATTTTACAATCAATTAAAATGTTGTTATCGTCAGAAATTCACTGATCTGTCATTCTCTCATAACGATTGATGATTGCTTGAACTGTATGGTTAAGAATAATCATAGTGATTTCATCGCTGCACTTGAGTTAAAACGTGATTGTTTCCATTTTAACAACTGTATTGACTTGTTTCAGATTCTATATCTAACATAGTGATTTTTGTGATCCAGTCAGTTTTGGTTTTTCGTTTAGTAATATGGCATCATTAATTGAATGTTGTGATTCTCAAAGAATTGTCTTCGCTGTGGTATTATTTTAGGTTCCATTAAGCCTTCTTGCATTTATTGGGTGTCTTTTAATATTAGGAAATTACAAAAAAAAAAAATTGTATAGCAAAATAAATATTGATTTGTTCACATTAGGTTGACATTTTAAAATTAAGTATACAGACATTTTCTTATTAAACTCCAATGTCTAACTTAAAACGCATGCTTTATCTAGTCATCCAACAGTTTATTGATAAAAAAGTGGTAAGCTTCTAATATTCCATTCAATAATATCTATTTAGTTTTTTTTTTTAATTGTATCAAACCTTAAAGTAAATAGTCAATAATAATGCTATAACTTACAAAATAATAATGATATCGTTATAAGTTAATTTTTAAAATCCGATTGCTATTTTTCAGGATTTGCAATTTTCATTGTGAATTTTAAGCATGAAATTATACGCACTTGAAGACAATGTTTTGTGATTGCTGGAGTAACATTGGCGAATCAAATAAACCACTGTTAATCACTTTTTAAAATCGCTCAAATTGGTCAGTAGCAATCACCATTACTGTAAAATTATGATTAATTTCGTCACTATTAAAAAGCTACTACTCCCAAAGTGCACAACTGCCTTTCTAATCGCCTTTTATAGACTTTCCGTAAAACCTAATTTGTCTATTTAAAATTCACTCGATGGGAAAAGTGGTCTGTAGAAGAAGGACAGAACAACTAGGAGTTGAAAACACACTGATTTGATATCTCAGATGACAGCCGTAGTCGAAATTAGAACATAATTAATTGTAACCTTAATAACCAAAGTTATACTAATTAAAGAAGAGACAGAAGGAAACAACCGAAAAGTTCATAAGTATAAGGAAGGAGCATCAGACAATAGTGGAAGCGCTGCGGCTATGACCTTCTACGAAGTAATAATTAGTTATAATCCCCAAAGGAATTAAATGAGACGTGTAAAGGAAGGTGTTTTGTAGATGATAGTTCATTGAAAGAGTTTGAGGCTACTATAGACCATGTAAATGTGGTCTTTTAGTGTGGAGTTTACTGAGGAGTTTCCACTTAAAGAAGCCATGACCGGTGAGGAATTAGGACGCTAGTGGCCCAGGCTGAATTCACTTATAGGAGATTCTCCTCTTTACATAACGAAACCATTCGTCCCTTTTCCGAATGTCCCATCCTTTCTGTCACTGGTCAAGAGTATCCTTTCGGATGGTCCTCCGTTCCCGCAAGAAATTTGGAGGGTCCTTACGAACTTATCCTCGAACTGTGTCCTTACGTCGTAGGAGGTTCACAGATAGCACTCGTGCATGAACTGGAAGGGTATATGCAGAGGTAGTTTTATAAGCTTTCGTTATCCACAGAAGGGCTTCTCGTTATCCTCTGATTAAGTGCTTCTAAACGGCCCTGCTGCTCCCCTTCCCATACCAGGTTCCCACAGCGAAGGACACCATGCTCTCAAAGACACCTCTATAAATCTCTATAAATAATAGTGGGGTTGTGGAAAAGGAGGGCCTCTTCATTTCCTCAGTTGCGACAACGACCTTCTTTATGGAGCCCACAGTGGACCTGCTCCTCATGAAACCAAATTGGGACTCCGAAACCAAATGATTCTCCTCCACGATGTGTCTGAGTCTTCTCTCAACGACTCTCTCAAACAGCATTCCCAAATTTAGTAGAAAGGAAACAAAGTTGTCATCTTCAGAGGGAATCTTAACAAAGACCCTCTTGATTGCCCCAGATAAAAAATATTTAAAAAACTCTATTCTCTTCAGGTCTCAAGTCAGATTATCTGTAATATTAATTAAGATTTTATTTAATGTATTTGCAATATATATGTGGGCTCTATAAATTGTCTATGTATAATGCTTTAAGATAACATCATACATTGTTCTGACAGCAGTTTTCCCAGTTTCTCTATGCATTACTTTTCACATTGCAGCTACCTTACTGTATTCTCGAGTCTCAAAATATATCATAGAGCCATTTGCGATATATATATCTGCCATTTGTCATAGATTTTATAACCTGAATTACTCTTTTTAGAATTTTACAATATTTCTTGAAACAATTAACAGCGCGGGGAAGTTTCTGGATTTTTACATGGTCCAGAAACTTTTTAATTTTTGGGAAATTGTTTTCTTATAATGTTTTCGCTATAACGAAAAATATATTTCATCACTAGGACCAAAAGTAAAGCTTTTCGATACAAGCTCAAATGGAAAATTAGCGAGGATCAAAAAGCTTCTTTTGGTCCTAGTGATGAACTATATTTTTCGTTATACTGAAAACATTATAAGAAAACAATTTCCCAAAAATTAAAATGTTATAAACTATTTACCTTCTAACGTTTTCACAAGTTACACACATTTGCAGCTATTACAGCTGTTTAGTTTGTGTTAGTGGTAACTAACAATTAATTATTGCCTTTCGATGTCCATTCATTGTATTTTCCGATATTTTTCAGGACTTATATCAAAAATACAACACTGACCTAAAATCGATGGTAAAAGCTGTTTTATAGCCTATTTACAATCAAGAGCATCGGTTGTTTTTATAGATTCTTTACAATCGGTAATTAATTCGTATAAACAAAGTAACAGCTAATGTTTTTAGGTCCTAGGACTAAAAAGAACAACTTTAGCATCTTAATGCATGTATTGAAAACAGCTGTTTTTGAAGCAGTATGACAAACAAGTATTTTTTACCTTCCATAAAAAAATATTAAAAAATATATAACTCAAAAAAAGTGGGGGGGTGGACAATTCATACTCTTGGGTGCCGTGTTTTTATATACACAATAGTTAAAATATGTACAATAAGCCCCTGGTATATTTTATTAAGCAACAACACTTAAAATTTGGTTACGACTAGGCAAACAAAAGTAGTTTTGTTTTATTTTGTTTTTTAAATAGGGATTTTCCAATAACATATTGAGAGTTGTTAAGTTTATTTTTAAAATCTAAATCATACTTGTGAGTATGAATATAAAATAAATTTAACTTTAGTTTATATTTAATTACCTTAAGAAAATTTAGAATGGACTCATTTTAAAGATTGTGAACGCATTAATTTGAACATTTATAAATACACTTGAGTACTTACTAAAAGATAAATGTTTGTTGACTACTGCTTTTAAACACGATATCCTGACCTTGAAGCAATATATTGTTATAGAGCAGAGATAGTCTCGTGCTAACTTCTCAGCAGGATATCACAGCAGGGGAGGTATACCAACGCTCACCTGATATATTGTCCTTTCTATCTGATGCAAATGCACTCCCGCATGACGTCACTACCTTTAACACAATAAATCTACGAACACAAAGATTGGTAACAAACACGAGTTTAGATATAGTTTTATATGACATAAAGAATCACTTTATATTAAACCATACACGAGTTATGTACTTTATCGTGTGTGGTGGTTGTTGATATTATTAGTGGGATATAAAACTTTACTTCGACTTTGTGTTACATTCTTGTCTATTTATTTTGCTCTTCATATAGTTATTTCTTGTTTAAAACATGATCGAAAAGTGCTAATAAATATTATAACAAATCGCAAATGCCAAAAACCTAAAGTCCCCAACACCAATATTATATAAATATAATAAATACTGCTGCAAATTTAAAACAAACACGTTTATAAAATTGAAACCAATCTTGTACAATTAAAAAAAAATTGTCTTAGGTCTAAAACATGGTTTATATACAAAAACCGAATATATAGCATAGGTGTAAACTAAAAATATTTACAGCTACCAACAAAAAATAGTACTTTTCCACATTCGAGGACGCCCTTTCTATTGATTTAAATTAGTGGCTGAATCAATGTGTTTTAACAAAGAACTTCACTTCACTGTTTGTACACCTCTGCCTTTAATCTCGGTTTCTTTATTTCATTCTATATTATATTTCTAGACAATATTACTTCATTGATTTTCTGAGACATCGTTGTTTACTTTTGTTTATTTTGTTGTTTATTTTGCTATTTACATTCCTTATGCAGTGTTTGACTCATTACACTGTGACGATACTAGAGTTTTTTTCTGGTTGGTTACAGTATAAAATCAATCTACAACGAAATATATGTTGTTCCTTATACTTTATCAGTGAAACCAATGGTTTTAGAGATATCGCATTAAAAATGTTAAACTCCCAACATTCCTAAAATATAAAAAATAATGTCTTGGTTTTTGGTATACTGGTAAAATGTTACATAAAAAAAATCTTATACCAAATATAAACTAAATATTTCATAAATTTTGAAAACTTTAAATTTGTTTAGAAAAAATCACAAGACGACAGAAGATTAACGACACTTTTTGGACATATTTTTATAGAAACTTTTGTTTTCCTTTTAGTTCCCTGAATACACTCCTGAAATACACGCCCATAATTTTAATAAATCAAAAATTTTGTTTCAACTCATCTCCATTATAATCTAAGTACAAAACTAATTAATTCCTTAAAGATATTTACAACTTATAAATTAAAGACAAACTCTTACCCTATTAACAAAAAAGTAATATTTGATATGTAATCTGTAACACTAATCACTAAACAACATCTGTGATTGTGAAAATAGACATAGTAACCGCATTTATTGCTCAAAATAAAAATAAAATATTAAACGTATTTTATTGATATTTATGATTACACTTTAACGTGGAAGAATGGGCAAAAATGAAGATAAAAGAATTTTCATAGTATACGAAAAATAGATCCACATGGAATATATATATATATATATATATATATATATATATATATATATATATATATATATATAACCTCTTTACTGACTCTAACGTATGATTGGTTAATAATAAAGACAAAAGTAGACTTGGAAATTGTCAATTAGTAACTGTCAACTTCCATACAAATAAAAGCATCAAAAGCGTGCCGTCAAACAACAGAAAATTAGCGACTTAAATGATAATGAGAAATTTACAAAAGGAGGATAATTTTTGAAATTAGCACTCTTTTTAGAGTGTTTAGCTTATGTAAAACCACAGAAGCATCTGTTTAACGACATCAATCATTTCAAGGTAACTATTGTTCGTTAGATGTAAAAATATTTCTCATATGTACCCATTTTAATAATTTGGAATATAATAATCATATTCTAAATATTAATTACAAAATAAAATACGTATTCAAAATAATCATCATCACTACCCCCCCTTCAAATGTCCCTTAACACTTTTTGATTGTGAAAAAGAAGAAAAAAATTAATTTATTACCGAGTTTTCCTCATTCTCTAGTTTTAAAGTTATTGGATTATGACGGACAGGTATGTAAATACCACGTCATTCAAAAGTAAGTTAAAACTTTAAATGGTTGTGGTATCATTGTTTTATCCAGATCAGCTGTTAATTTCATTGGTATTTGTTGCCATAGCATCGAGTTTTCTCATTAATGACAAATACATCAATCTAATAAGGGTGTATTGTACAAGTAGTTTACAGTTAATTGATTAATTTTTTTATTCTATCATGAATTTAACTTTGCAAACACGCATCGCATTGATCCAGTGTTATTATGAATGTGAACGGAGTTTATCAGCCGGGTTAAGAATGTTTTGTACTTACAACAATTGAGGTAAGGACCGTGCAGTGTAGTAGCGTATAAAAAGCGTGTAAGTAATTTTGAAACCACCGGGACAGTTGGAGACATAATAGGCCAGAAAAACCTTCAGACTTAAGAGATGAAATTGCTGTTGCTGAAGTCTATGAAAAACAAAGTGTTTTGTCAAATAACACTGAATATGGAGAATGTTGCGTCAAGATATTACACAAACCTTGATATTATTCAGACAACAATAAATGGGGATCCTTAAAAGGCAACTGAAAATGTATTCCTATGAAATAAAATTTTTAAAATAAGCTTAAGCTACTTGATTTACCACTGCTACCACAAACTCAAATTTGTTTAAACGAAGCTTGACTTGACAAAATCTTTTGGACTGATGAATCACATTTTCATCTAAAAGTCAATACTCAAAATTGCAAGGTATGATAAAACAGTAACACAACAAGACATCAGGATGGAGTTCTCTTCATATGTTGTTGTTGAGCCCTCATTTTTTGAACAAGTTCAAAATGTTGTTGCAAAAAGAGTAGCCATAACAGGTCAACTTATTTGAACATGCTACGTGATAAGGTGGACCAGAATTCCATCACCATTATTTTGAAAATACTGTTTTTATTAAATTATATTATTAAATGTAGTTTAATTCTAAATAAATGTGTGTATTTTATTTTGATCTTGTTCAAAAAACAAATAAACTATAGTTAATTAAATTTTTAAGTTACTTTTTTGAAATACACTGTATATATGTCAATCATTTCGTAGTAGAACATTCCATGAGATGGCCATATTCAGAGCCAAGTTTTTTATCTCTTTAGTACGTCTTCTTGCGAGCTCCCTGTGGAATCCATTCTAATGCATTACGGGTAATACCTTGCTTGGTCCTTCTAGGGATAAGTCCCAACCATCACCATTTGCTTTTTTTAATTTATATTCCGAAGATAAATAAGTTTTGCCTCGTTCTTTACCACAGAAGGTATTCGGTTTATTCAAAAGGTGCGCAACGCCTGATCTCCAATAGCTTCGTAATATTGTTCATAATATTCCACGTCTCGCATCTACACTACGGGACTCAAATACCAAGGAGCACTGTGGCGATATTCACAATAAGGAAACAAAGATCCCACGAAACATAAAACCGAACCTAAGGTTTCTGTTCTTAGAAAATCCTTGTTTTCCTTATAGTAAAAAACTGATTAAACAGTGTAAAACAAGGGTACCTTAGTGTTGAGATTTCCGGATTTTTGAAACATTCTAATTACCTTGTTGTTTCTGCTTTAGGAACTCCGATCTTAATGTCACGACGTTTTATCGTTTTTATCTATCGTGCTGCCTAGGTAGTTAAATTCCTCCACAACTTCAATGGATAATGACGCATTGCTCATAATTTTAGTACGGTTAATTTACCACCATTTGTATATTATATATAAAACTGAATACTTAACATTTCGAGAGTACAAATCAACTCCCATTATCAAGTGATAAACCCAGAACTTTAGAAATTGAGACGAGCCAACGTAGTAATGTTGTAACACTTACTCTCCGAGTATTCATTGTTCATATACACAAATGATGGTAAAAAATAATATTTCCCAAAATGGAATTGCCTGTTTTTATATGCTTTAAGACGTATAACAGATTTAATTTCAAGATTGGGAGCCAGACCCTTAATATGTTTGAAAGTATCCATTAAAACCAAATCCGCTTTCATGTTAGCCTATTACGGGTGGGAGTGGCTTGTCTACTCTACTTTGTTCCACTTCTTAGTACCTAGTATCTTTCAGTTCCTCCTTTTATTGTTTCTAAGAATCGCAGATGTGTTTCGCTGTTAGTTTCGTAATATCCCTGCGGTGTTTTCAAATCTTCGGTTGGCCTTGATACTTCTTTAAACACTTTTACGAACATAATGATAAAAAAGTAATAAAAATAGAGCTGGAAGTCTGAATATAAATAGAACACAGATTCTCACAAAATAACGTTTAATTGTTATAAGCTTTTCAACGATAATATCGCCTATTTAGATTGCTGGAAGCTATTAGAGTGAACTGATTCATTTAGTAGAAAACGTCCAAATCTTGGGGAAATGCATGTAGAACTCAGAAACATAACTTTTCATTATTTGAATTTTGAATTTCCTTGTTTTTAACGCTAAATTAAAAATAATGTGGTACATTAGAGATAAAGAGAACAGATTTGTGTTAATTAATAGCTTAGTGATTAGTGTCATCTTCATGCTCATATACCTTCCAAAGTTTTTGGTTTTACTACTATTTTTCTCTGTAGTTAATGGAAATATACTTCAAATGCACAATAATACTCGACATGTAGCTGACATGATAGCGGGAGAATTTCTATTGCTATGTTTGTGTTTCTACTTATAGCTACAGGCCTAGGTTTTAGTTAAGAAATAACTACTGAAAAATAATTTAAAACAGCCTCCATTTTGAAATTCTACGACCCTTTTCTTATCAATATTCAATGATTAGCAAAACTATAGATCTTAATTGTAGCTAACAGGGAGATTAATTGGGCTAACGTTATTATTGCAGAATTTGTCTGATTTTGTGGTTTAAAGATTAGGTTTTTAATAGAACAGCACTTCTATGTTTTTTTAGGGTAAAGTACAGTTTGATGCAGATTTTAAAGATGCAAAAATTAAGCTAATTTGGGACATTATACAACTTTAGTTAAAACTTATTGTCAAAACACTGTTTGTTTTAAATTGAAAATATGCTGTGAATTAAAATTTGTTAAGCAATGTTTTTGATTAACGAACTTGTCCAATATGTTATTTTTGTATAAAATATATTACTACAATACCCAGAATTTCTAACAGTTCTTAAAATTTGCTACACTTTAATGTCTCCCTCAAAATGTCAAAAAAACTACATCTACGTTAATAAGAAAATTAAACTCTATTAATGCATTAAGATGTAGCCTATTCCTTATCTGAATTAATGTAATTAAAGTTGGAATAAAAGACCACATTCCTCCTCGATCAACTTTTTTGAAAATGTTATCATTTTTTATTCAGAAAAATATAAATTTTGACACATAGAACTTATCTTTGGACCCACCTCGTTCTAAAATTATATCTTGTCAGAGTCCACTGTGAGTAGGGATTGTGGCATATAGCACCTGAGGATGATGACTTAATCATTGTAACGTCGTTTTGTGTTTGTATGCAAAAAAGTTTTTTTTTCCATAACCTTATTTGATTTAAATCCAGTTTAAATAACAACAATCACGGTCTACTATCGTTGACTGCTCATGATTTACCAATCATTCATGGATGGTTTTTATCTTTTACATTTTATTTTTCACATTGCCCCAAAAATATTTATCGGTATCGTAGGAGCCATGGCTGACTTAATGGTTTTTTTTTATTGATAACTCATGAACCGCCATTTTTATGAGAATGGCGACTAATGTGTTTTATTTGAATCCTTGTAAGATACATTTTAATAAATTTTTATCAAATTGTGGGAGCGCGATTCTAAGAATTTTTTAAACTATACGCAAATTTTGTTTTAAATTCACAACAGACAACATTCCAAACACTATTGGACTCAGGCTACCTTAGTAGTCTGCAGATAAATCTACAAAAGAATTATTTTTTCCACTACGCAAGTATAAGAAGTAAAATTAATTAATTGGCCAACAACTTCTGTAAACAACGTCATGTATTTACACATATACCTATCAGTTGTTACACAGTTGGATGCTGATCCGTGTCTCATTGAAGATAAGCTACTTTTTCTGTGAATAATTTACAAAGCCTTGAAATTTCCCCAACTGCAAACTCATGACTGTATTTAGAGAATTTACCTTCGTAAATTAAGCTTATCACCTTCACGTAATCGACATCTCATTACGATTTTTTTCAAAGAAATTTGTTTTTATCATTTCAAATTACTTTCACACAGAGGTTATTCTACTCGTCTGTCAGTTAATAATTTATTGTGCACGCGTTCTCTCGATTTGTGATTAAATGTTTAATTACACGATACAAGATCTTTGTTCACCTTGATCGTAATGGCCGAGTCTTTACCGTTCTAACGTGTTATTAAGCGACACTTTCAAAGCAATTCTTAGAGAAATATGAAATATTGTTGAAGGAATAATTAATACTGGTGTCTAATTAAGAAATGTACGTTGTTCAATTTCAGGGACATTTGTCATTAAAAACATAAATCTTTATTGACCTTTCTCAGTAGTTGCTACCATCATATCTTGGCCTACATGTATACAGTACTCCATTGTGATAGCTCACAACTTGTCTTTGACGACAGTGTAATCATAATGTTTGTACTTTTCAATACAGTGAATGTTCATTAAATACAACTTCATGTTTTTCATTACAATTCATTTAAAACAAATCAGTAAAAGCAAAAACTCTCACCGTTTAAAATATTGGTTCATTTTCTCACCCTCATACAAAAATCCCTTAAATGTCTTCGACCGTATTAAAAAAAAAACACTGAGCTATTTCAAAAAGAATCCATTGTATACCTACATGAAAGTTCTTATATTCTAACCATTTAACGATAACCAGGAGTGAACAGAAATTGTATCGCGTTAGCATGAACTATCACAGATAACACAAGTTGCCCCATCTAAACACATCCAAAATCGGGGGGGGGGGCATGTTTCCATAATAAAGCAGATGTTTTCGTCATATTTTATCCAAAGTTGCATTTTTAAAGCTTGTAACTTTACCTACCTGAGCTAAATACAAATACTAATGGGTTACAAAATTAAAACTAGACCTTATATTTCCAGTAAGTTTTGAATGAGCTCTTAGAGGCTACTTGAACAAAATAAATCAAAATAGTAGTTTTGTAGACCCCTTATGGCATCTACTCGTAAATTTTGAGTTATTGAAAAAATTGTTTCGAAATATGTACAAAATTTGAAATCAGTCTACGTGTTTCGGCTGTAGAGCACTACAGATGACAGACAGACGCTAAATAAACAGATAGGCGACAGACAGATATCATTCTAAAAACCACTATTTTGAACTTAGTGGACCTCAAAGCGAATATATTCACGAAAAACTTGTCATAGATTTTTTGATAACTTTCTCCAAGTGACAAAGTAAAAATTATCGATATGAAAGAAAAGTAACAACAAATTTTCATTTCGAAAGTTTAAAATGAAGACCACAGATTTAAACGTTTTATTTTATCAATTAATCTGGATTAGTTTTCAAATGTCTCCTGTTATTATTTTAATTTTACATGAGTGAAAATACCCACGCTAGTAATTCTTGAATTCACTTTTGTTTTGCTAAAAATAGTCTTTTACGAGTTAATAACATAATAGCGGTTAAATGCCGATAATAAGTTTAATGTTAAGTTATTCCAATAATAACAATATTCTACGTAGAAAAATGTGATAAACACCATTGATAAATAATCACAACTGATTCTTATTTATTAAAAGGAAAAGTGATAAAATTCCTTAATACCTTATGACTACAAAAGCAACTTTTCACACCTCAGTATTTCCTTAAAGCAACGCTTTAGATTACAAAGACACATGTCATTTTATTAGGATTTTTATGTTTCTCAATATCCTCTCTCAATTCACCCCCAGAAGACCTTTCGTAACTTAGTTTTCATATCGTATACAAGATTTGAAAATATTATTATATACTCTAGTCACTTAATATCAAAATTAATAACACAACTAATAAATTAGTGAAACACCTGAACAAAATAATGTTTTAACAACTAAGTCAAAATCCACATAGTCGGGACACAAGTAGCCACTTCTAAAACACATAACTAAAACAGGTTAGACAAGAACCTCAAAGAGAACTGTGACGAATTTAAGGCGTAAAACAATTTCAATTAGTACAATGAACTAAAATAGGTGATTGTTTTTCTTTGGAGTCTTAAAGCACTAATAGGCCCTACCCTCTCGCCAAAGATGGATCTATTGTGGTACATATAAATGTGAAGTGACTAAATTCATGGCTTCCTCCGACGATTTAAAACTATATAAATCGTATAAAAGTAATAAACATATAAGAGTATATATTTAGTGTTATCGCACCCGTGGCTGCTCCGGTGGTAAGCACTCTGACTTCACAAGTGAGAAGTTCCGGATTCAATACTCGTTAAAGAGTTGACCCAGTTTCGTGTGGAAAATTTGGAAACTAGAATTTTGTAGCGAAATGTGCTTGAGAAGGCTAAAACAACGGTGACAGGAATTTCGATTCTCTAACGCACGTTACTTGATTGAAGAGCCGTGAAGCAGACCTCGGTTTCAATCTTCACCAGTTGTTGCGCCATGCAAGTTAGTTAATTTAATATAATATATTTTTATTGTATGTTTTATTTATGTTGATTTATTCTATGATATGTTTATATTGTAATACTGCGATGATATCACTATTTCTAGTTTATTGTACCTATTTATTTCTTACTGTTCTCTTGTAAGGTGTTTGGCTTGTAAAATGTCTATAATGTTTTGGTGACTATCAATCTTCTCTACTACTTAACTCCAACTTAAAACAGTGTAAGAAAATAGTACAAATAACAACAATGGAAACAAACATTACAATAATTAAAGTAATAATAATATAAAAAGAAATAAAATTGCAATTACATAATAATATTGAGAGAATTAATAAATGAAATTCTTAGAGAGGGAGAGAGGGAGAGAGAGAGAGAAAAATCTAGAGAGAGAGAGAGAGAGGGGGGGGATTGCAGATAAAGGAACAGATTTGACGAAGGAAACAGTTTACAGGGTTAGGAAGAAAGGACTTCGTAGTGACTTTGGAGCACTGTGCACTTTCAACAAGGCACTTTTAATAGACATCTTTCGATTATGAATAAGAGACAACTACCAAGCTGTGATCGACCTGGACTGGAGGAAACATATGGATGGACATATTGTTGCCATCTGTAAATAGTAGGAGAGTTAAGAACGATAGTGGTCACAAACATGGAGGACCATGAAATTTGGTACAGGGGACTATAGGGTACTCATAGAGAACCCTGTTAAAATTCTGAAAAATTAATTTGAAAATGTCTAGGTGGCGACCATTTTAAACATTTTTTTTTTTATATTTAAGGTGTACTAAATTAGATAATTGTGTACACAATAATAATAACAACGTTAAATTAGATAAAATTGTGTACATTTTTTATTCTGCATGTAATGGTAATTTCTTCCACGATGGAAATAGGGTAGTTTTATTGTCAAAAAAGTAATTTTTAACAAAAATTAATGTTAGCATAGTTACAAGTCACTGACAAGAGCGAAACTAGTGAATTCTTTTTAATATATACACGTCTACGACGTCAATTAGTGCCTAGCTGTCATCAAGAAAGTAATGATATAGACAATTACGAGGTCCAATCTTGTATAACGACTGTTTCAAACAAACACCTTGATCTACCAATATTACAAGACCAATGAAACCAATTTTAGGGAATAACATTTAAAGAATCTGTTTCTATTACATTACATTATGGAGTTGGATAAGTACTATGATGATCAACTGCTTTTTTACTTTTGAAATAACACAAATTTTTTAAGATTATTTCTAAATTATGTAATTTATAAATTAAACAGTAAAATGATGGGGATGTACTTAGTGTTTTTAAAGCCTTGGGATACATAACATGTATGATCCAACAAGAATATACCTCCTGTATTCTGTTGACTCATTCGTGAATAAATTCACTTGCGTTGACATTTAATTAACCATTCATCGCACCTAACCACAAACACATGTACTTCTAAACATGAGACCAAGGAGGCATTGCAAGCTACATCGAATACTAATCAAATAAGCAGTTTATCGGTCACGTTCTTGACGTATACAGATGCTTAATATGAACAATCATACTTGTTAACTGTACCGAGCTATTGATAGTACATAGTATAGAGTAATATTTATTATCTCTATCAAATTGTTATTCTATAGTTGAATGTTAACCTACAGGAATATAAACTGTTTTTAGTCAATTATTTGAAGGGCGTGTGTATTTAAAATGGAATTGAGAAATGAAAACAAACGCTCAGATCATAATTCAAATCCGAAGAAACATAATAATATTAATTACTAGTAAATTTATTCATTTAAATTATTTTACCATACTTATAAGATACAGTTTTGGAATTACTAGTCATCATCATTAGGTAATTGATTACTAGCACAGATTAAATTATTTTCACAAATGCAGAATACAGTCTGTCACCTTTCATTACAATCTTAGGATTCCACACCGCAGCGAGTACGGTCTTGAAACTAACTTACATAAACAGATCCCTTGTTTATAGTATCATCTAAAACATAAACATATTTAAACTAAATAATGAAAAATATCAGTATACAAAGTTAAACAAAAACGTTGATTAAACAAAAAATGATAGGTCTGTAGGCCTATTTACAACCTGTTTTAATAATTTCTAAATCTACACTATTCTAAAAACTCAAGAAATCACTCATATCAAATAATTTGGTTTATTTTTCTTTATATGTCTTTAATTTCTGTAAAAACTGTATAAAAAAATTTCTTTGTTTGTTTTAGCTGTTAGTTGATTAAAAATTTTGACCCTAAGAACATAAAAGTCTTTTTAAAAATCGATTGCTTTACGGTGGATCTGATTATTAGGGTGTGGCACTCTTGGTGTGTTGATATAATCTGTCTGTCCACATGTTGTCAACTCGGTTATAAAACATTAAAAAACTTTGTAAATAAATAAGTGAGTAATGGGTAATATTTGTAACTCCCTGTAAATAGCGAATGAAGAGTCTTGTTTTGACCTGTGAGTAATAAGCTACACAAATTGATTTTTTTGTGACTTAAAGTGGTCTTGTTACAATTTTATTAGCTCCTCCCTCAATTTTTCAATGCCTTGTATCCTCGAATGAATCAGCTCAAATTAAAAAATGCGCATGATGTCGTTACTTCAAATATTTCTCAGAAAGTAAAATTTTCGAAAATTCCTTTGTAGTTCAATTTGTGGATAACTTACATGAGATTTTCAGGACATGTTTTCTTCAATTATTACCCCTAAATGTTTAATATACGGGACTTGTTCAACTGTCACACAGCTGCAAATTATATTTGCAGTATTCATTTATATGAAATTTTAAAACTGATCAAACAGAAACCCATTTAATCAAAGTTAATAAATTTTAATCCATTTCACTTTCCATTATATTGTTTTCAAACCATACATGGAAACACTTTACATCATTGATTATATTACTCCGTCTGGTTTCCCAGTAGGTACTTGAGGAACAAAGCGCTACGTCATCTGCGAAACCATTTATTTTACAGAAGAACAACTGATTCAAAAGATTATTAATAAAATATAATACACAAAGGAGCAGAAAGAACTGATCTTTGGAGTACGCCTTTTGTCACCATTTCTCAGACCCGCTGGGAACAATTTACCTGCAATTCCCTACCTTCCATTTTGGATCGAATACTTTGGAAATATTTACCAGAATTCCTAAAGGTTTTTCATTGTTATTAACCCTTTGACGAGTGCGGCCGTTCCTGAACGTCCCAAATAGCCAACAGCTGGTTAGTAAGTATTTACAAAGAAAATTGTTGTCAAGGAGTAAGAAAAAATTTTTTTTAAATAGTTGTTTTATTGGTTACAAATGTATAATAATATAATAATATTGTGTTAAAAACTTGTAAGAATAAAAATTTACACTGATAAATGTACTTTAAAAAAAATTTGCACTGAAAAATCATTGTCACCCGTCGGTATAGCAGACATACACAAAAACGTTTGCTGGGCCGCTTTTTTTCTACGAATCAATTTAGTATAGCCTACATAATGGAAAATATAACATTTCTTTTCAGTTTTCTTGGAAGCGTGTGTTGGTTTCGTTTGCTGATAGCGGTATCCCATTGTCGGCGGCATAAAAACACCGTGGCATTGTCACCCGTCGGTATAGCAGACATACACAGACAAAAACGTTTGATGGGCCGCTTTTTTTCCACGAATCAATTTAGTATAGCCTACATTATGGAAAATATAACATTTCTTTTCAATTTTCTTGGAAGCGTGTGTTGGTTTCGTTTGAGACGCGGCTAAATGTGTCAAAAGACTAGACAGAGGGGAATCTGTAAAAAAGCTTTGTAGTGTTTAATTTTTCATGTTTGATGTATAATATACGTAACATAATATAATGATACAAATCACTTATACTAGACAAGGAACATAGGCACAGTTGTGTGTAGGGGGGAAACAACCGCGGAGAAGACGATGCCATCGCCTACATTTACGCGTCAATCAATACGCATGGTGAATTCTCCTGAAACCACGCCCCCTGGAGTTGTCCTGCCTTACAATTGTGAAAAACCCGATTTCATGTGTTCTTAGTACTATTTCTTGTTGAATTGTGACAACACAATAAGCCATGACTAATTTGTTTTATGATAAATACTTTTATTGCTCAGACGTAACCTAAAATGTTCCGGAACGTCCATACTCATTTACGCAAACAGCACAGAGAACGTTCAAGAACGGCCGTACTCGTTAATCGGTATTTCCCTGTACTCTTCAAAGGGTTAAAGCTATTGGTAAATGCCTTCTCTAATATGTGATGTGGCGGTTTCCGTAGGTTTATCTTTAGTTTGATTGAAACGGTTAATCTCGTTCCAAAAAAAAAGTAGAAATCTATTTTTCATAATTTTTTCGATAATTTTGGGTAATATTGATAGTAATGACATAGATCTAAAATTTTGAACAAGTTCCCCATCTCCCTTCCTAAAATACAGGGATATTAATATTCTGTTTTAACTTACTAGGAAATATCCCCCTTTGTGTAACTTAAATTTATAATTCTAGCTAAAGCCTCTGAAATTGAAGGTTCTATCAACTTGATTATCTCAGCAGATAAGGTGTCGTCACCAGAATTGACTTGCCAAGCGTAATATGACAAATCCATAAGATAAACAGCCCTGAGATAAAGTTGCTACATTACACAAGTTTGCTATAATTGGTGGACGGTCAACAATGCTTCAACTTAACCAACTGGCTGTTTGTATTTCTTATCTGTTAGGCTATTCATAATTTTCCATTGCTCTGATATATTACGTTTATTCTTATTGAATAGATTACCATAATATGGTTTCTTAGTGGGTTCTTATGTTGCATTCCTTAAAACTACTTCGGATTTATTGTAAAAATTAACTAACTGTGTGTCATACTGTATTTGTATAACCTTCATTGTAAAGGTGAATCTCTTTTTTTAATATAAATAGTAAATATTCATTAATCTGCGAAGTTTTAAGTTTGGCTTTTTAGAGTTTAGAGTTTCTATTTTCCATCCGATAAAATTGTGTAAAACTCATCAACATCCGTACTATCTATTATACTTATACTAATTTAAATGCGTTAAGGATAATTTAATACCCTCAAAGTCAATACTTTCCAACTACTATTTTTTTCACAATTCATTACTAATGCTGTTATAAAGTCATATGTTATTTAAACCTGAGTAAAACCTGATTTGAAATTATTCAAATTGTAAAGATTAATGAGCCAAACCTATGTAGGAAAACATATAATGGCTCAAGAAAAATTGGTAAAAATACAAAAAAAAAATTAAAAAATGAATAGCTGTCATTAAAAGGTTAGGTTTAATTAAAATACCATTTACACTGAGGACGTGTACAAGCGAGCAAGTTTATTTAAATACATAAATATTTTTGCAAAGACAGCTTCCGTGAAAGGTTAATTTTCACCTTTTTACTGACTTTTTGGTAACAGATAAAATTGTGGTCAGTTTCTGTTTGGTTTTAAGAGTAGGTGAGTGAGGCAGTTCGAGAGCAGTTTATTTTAATTATGTAATTAGCGAGCTGTTGCACCTTCGTATTTAATCTGATGTGGATATAAAATAACTGACTATATAAAAAATAAATAAAAGAACCCCTTAATACAAAAAAAAATGTTATTTATAAAATCTTAAGAATTTTAATTTATATTAAATTAATTTTTCTTGTACTCTTCTTGTGATTTAGGGAACTTAAAATATTTTAAATATGTAAAATGTATTACAATACTTAAGTAAAATTAAAAGTATTATATTAAACACGAACACAAGACTTATTTAATCTAATAAATAATATTACTTGTCATAATCAGCCTGTTTGCAGTTCTTTGTTGGTACACCTTTTACTCAAGTATGAAATTTTATTTTAGTTTATGGATTACAACCGTTTTAAATTTAATTACTAATTTTAATATCAATATATTACTGATAAATTGCACACTAACCTCACAACTCGTGTACACTAAATAGCACGAACGCCTTTATTTATTTAGCAATTAAATTTTTCCAAGTTTTGCTTTACGATTAGTTCCATGCTATTAAAGCTCGGTAGGCGCTACCAAGAACTCTCTCAGATGACACAAGCTCTACCTATCCTGCAACTACATACAATTTAACACGACCATGTATCTAAATTAAATCAGATTTGTATTAATTATTATTGAAAATGACTTCTTTTTAAAGAAGGAATGTAGTCTAGTTTATACACTTCTGATATATTCATTACATAAATGTCAAAAAATTGCGTAATTTTCACCTTCAGTTAAATAGAACTGATCTTTTAATATTTGTTTATTAAAAACTCTACCATCATTATTATTCTAGTAATCTGTCGATCTATATAACATTATTCTTATGGGCACCGAATCTAAGATGGCGGTTAGATGTGCAGTACTTTCAGTACGTGAGTCAAGTAAACTTATTAATCCGTTTAATATTATTGTTTTTGTATTATAAATAAGAGAATGTTGTAATCTTATAATGTAGGACAAATTTTAACATTTTACAGCAGGTAAATTTATTAACTAAATATTCAAGATTATACAATTAATCAGGTCTTACATTTTGTGTAATCATAAAGATGGAAACATGTAAATAAAGTGGCGTTTCTTTTAAATTATTTTTGGGTTAGACACTATTTATAACAGTAAATTTGTTAAAATAGTTGGATCACGTTTTTAAGCAAAAAACACCGATATTGTGTGGAAGTATTTTTCTGTAAATAATATTAATTATTTAAATATTGAAGTAGAGAAGATCACTACCCAAGATCAATCTATTTGAAAGTACAATAATACATCGGAATAATATGTGAAGTACATTTCTAGAGAAAAATGAAGACAGTGTTTGTGATCACGTCAAGGTGGTTTTCAATGTAGGTTAGGGTCAGCCCATTCAAAGTGTCATTCCGCATTTGAATACTTCAAGCGAAGGCGATCTCTGGGGTCACACGTACTTCTCACACATTGACAGATAAAACGTTGGTGAAACTGTTAATTTATTAACAATACACTTTGAATACTGATTGACCTGATCAGATAAAAGCGTCATCTCGCATTTTAATTCTTCAAACGGTGGCGATATTTGGAAATAAGGAGCAACAAAAAGACGAGGTAATCCTGGATTTCAACATTCTAAGTATAATGACCTTGTTGATCTTACACGTTTGCAAATCGAAAGAGTAAGTTGTATAATTAAATTTGTATTATCCTGGAAGTAGTTATAATAAAAATACATCTCTCTCAGGAAACGTAATTCTCCAGGTAATTTTAATAACGTTATAGCAACTATGAGTCAATATAACGGTATTGGGAATCTTAATGAACATGTAGTGGCAATAGTGTTCCCACGTGTTTATAATGATAATCAACCAAGTCTATGTTTTAACTTTATTGTAAACTATCGAGAAAGAAGATACTAGTCACACTAATATATTTACTTATACTAGCGTTACAATGCTTGGTACCTTTTGACTTCCTCAGCAAATTAACTTCAGCCATCATCCTTCTCCTAACCACACTCAGATCTCCAGTGTCACCATCATCCATATTTTCATTGGTCACCCTTTTTTTTCCAAATCGCTCTAGTCATTCTATTTCCAACTATTATCTCAATACGCCCTAACCTAACCTAACCCAACCTAGCCTACCCTAAACAGCTTTTTTTTAGATGTTATGAATCGCGTATTATCCTTTTCTTCTATGAGAATGTTCAAGACTTCATTTTCTTATATTCCAATTATCTCCATCCATCCATGGACTTATAGATTCTCAAAATATTTCTCTGGAATCTTTCTAACATTTGTTTCATGTGATTGTGTGATACAAAGGTATACCAACAAGTGCACTTTCATTTTCGTATGTTTTATCATTTTATTTAAGAGGACTTTTAAGTTGTAAAATAAAAGCACCTACACTATCTGAATAAGTTCTTGGACGGCGTCACTAATTGTCACTAAATATATTAGCTATATGTGTATAAAAGAAAATAATAACAAATTTTCGCTTTCTTTACTTCAAATAACATCTATTTATTTAAATATTTTAGAACAAAATTGTTTTCATTACCATCGGAGCTGTGGATTTTAGTTGTATTAAACATTTTATTCAAGGAATACAAGAATCATTATACCAAATGACAAATGGAAAGTATTAAACATACTAGTATTACGGAATACATGTTTGTCTAAAAAAAAAAACCCACGTTATTTGGGATGATAATTTTCTATTGAATAAATGTTGAGGGATCTGAAATAATATTTAACAGACCTAATGGAACTCTCGATTTAATGTTAGTCTGTAATGATAAGCAAATTGTTCAATAATAATAAATATATTAAATTTAGCACACTACTCTAAACAGTATTCAATAAAGTAGAAATTTAGAATATTTCACCATTTACGAACTTTTAAAACTTGAATTTAACAATTGAACTTGATGAATAAAATCAATAACTATTGTTTAATTTATGTCCAAGCCAATAAAAAGTTGTAAAAATTATATTAAAAAAAATAATGGGTAGTTCGGATTTCAAAGCAAAGTGTTGGTTATATTCCACCTGACAAGTTGACATTTTAGGCCATATAGCTGATTTATGAGGCCACTTAAACGATATCTCAATCAAAGCATAGACCTACCTTCAAATAAGATTGATTGCTATTAAGGAAAGACTTTTAATTCAATAATTACAGGATCTTGTGACACTAAAAGCCCGTAATCAAAGGAAATTTAATTTGTTTTGACATGATACTTTGGGTAATTTGTATCTCCCTCAAATTTTGAGAAGTGGAACACTTGATGTTTTCCTTGATACAAGACCTTGTATGTCCAGTAACATGAAACTGGAACTTTCAAGGGCTGGAGTATAAATTTTGGTGGTTTAATTTGGGTAAACAAAATATTTTATTATTTTTTCAGTTCTAATACTAGCTGATACTACGCAGAAATTCTGCGCTTTCGATTTAAGTAATGATTTTAACATAACCTTTAAAAACCTAATAAATTTATATGAGCTGAAAATATCTGTTTCCATCGTTGTAAACTTTTAAGATTTAAAAAATCGAATTCTCGTAGAAATTTAATGTTGTTTAGCTTGCTACAGATCATAGCCATTCCGTTTATAGAGTTCTGTTTTAAAATTAAAATTTAAAAAATAATTAACTTCCTTTGGAGATATCAAAAGATAGTTCTTACGTACTTTATTGAAGCAGGACTATTGTTTAACTATAAGGGATTTTAATCCCTCCTGGTGAATATGTATCAATTTAGTCATTAGATCATTTATCGTGACTGTATATAGATATTAATATGTATATTTTTATCTTTTCAACTGATGTAACACCAACAGAATTATTCAGAAAAAACACAACAAAAATAATTTAAAGTCAAGTAGTTATCTAAAATAAATTGTATAGTTGTTATCGATGTATAATAATGTGTTAAATACTCAATATAACTAGAAATAATTACGGTTTTACTTGTTCATGATGTTTTAAAGCTGATTTCTCAATAATGTAATTTATTTATGTTTAAAGACGTGTTAAAGTGACGTCAGTTTATTACTTTATTTTATTGGCGCCAAAAGGCTTAACTTCACATCGTTATCTCTGCAATAAGTCTTCTGTTTCTAGTTACTATAAATGGTAACTTCTTAGAAGATAAATGATTCATGATTAATCAGCATTTCATGTAATGTTACAACAAAATTTCCCTACTTTAAATTACGTAGATGAGGATATTATTAAGTTTATTAACAATATAGTTATGTAAATACCTAATCCGTACATCACGGTGACCTGGTTCGGGTTTTACTCATCAAAGTGGAACAAAAATATCTTTAAATCTTAGTGGTTAACATCCACATAAAAATCTATAATAAAACTGTTTAAAAATGGCTAACATTATAAATGTTTGTATGAAATACCTTGAAACCCGTTAATTTTCCAACAAATACTATCAGATATTATGTCCTTTTAACAACGAACACTATTGTCCACAATTTTATAAAGACGAACCAAACTATATAATTTCCTCGTAATCCAAGAGATGTTTTAAAACTATTGAATTCAAGTAAATAAAATGTAAAATGTGAAGTTACCTGTATGTAACAGCTATTTAGACCTACTTGAAATAATCTTACTGTACAACCAGTTGTGTAAATTGATACATCAGAAAAAAAAATAGACCGGACACAGTTCCTGAGTGTTTAATTTATAAAAAAAATTTAAATTAATATATATATATATATATATATATATATATATATATATATAATTTTGGTAATATAACAGTTATTCTTTAATTTACAATAAAAACAAAGATGCCACCGTGTTTGTGTTTAAAAGGCTACAAATGGTGTTTTTAGTGTATTTTTTATAAAATGAACAGTTTTAGATATATTTGGCAACAAAAATTTTAAGTTTAAACAAAACTGTTGTGTAGAAAATTATAGTTTTTTGTAGATTTATAATCACATTGATTCAAATCTGTACAATGTAACTGTCAGTAACTACATTCTTTTCATACAAATGTATCACTTTTTGTTTAAAAAAATAAACAAACCAATAGATGGGTAGACGCTAAAACGAATTATAATTTGAATTTATTTTTAAAGACAGTTTTTTATTCTAATTCACTAGTAGAACCAGAATATGTAATAGTTGGTGCACTTTTTTGTACCCTGTTATATTTATATGAATCTACAATACATTTTATAAATTCTGATATTTATGTATTTGTACATACACATTTTGAATGGTCTTATCTACGATTTTTACCAATTTTGTAACGTATAATGTGGAACTGATTGAAAAAGGCGATAAGGGTGATTAAATTATTGGTAATTTGTCCAATGTAATTTCAATTTGGTCAATGTTTAATTTCTTGAACAATATATGTACTGAATTTTTGTTAATTGAATTAAATTTCAGTAGATGTATTGTTCAGCAAAGTTCCTGTTTTAATAAGTAAATATTTTAAAAACAATCGGATATATTAAAAATAAATGTTAGTTCTTCAAGAAATTATGTTGTGTTTAGTAAGTTTTGTACATAGTGGGAGACCGTGTAACCAGAAATAATTAAGAGTTTAGTCACGATCATAAAAATAACACACAAAATTAGAATTCTAAATTATGATACCTGCTGACTAAGCTTTACAGATTCCATAATTTAGTGTTTAAATATATAATTTAAAAAGTCTCTTACAAAAATAAAATAAATGTAAGATAACTTTAATTATAAATATCCGGGCTTAATTGGTGAAACACCACACGAATTGGAAACTTGAGTGTTTTAGCAACTTTAGTGACTGCACAAAAGGTAAGGTGTGAATATGTACGACCTAAATACCACAGCTGACTTTGAACTACTCATCTCCGTCTCCATGGTAACCTTGACTATTTCACCTTCATTCACTTTGGTCAAATCAATTTTATTTATTGCAGGAACTAAGGTCAGGCGGAAAGTGAAGTTGTTCTTGAACTAGCCGGAACTATCAAAGTCCTGAGCAACTGACAACAATATTGTGAAACATAAATATACCGGAAATAGTTTCTTTATCAAGAAACATTCAGTAGACGCTGATTTCCTATTGTATATCGAACAGTGTGAAATCAAAGTAATTTATTCTAACGACAGAAATGTGGTAAACATGACAGACACATTTCTAAGTTTAAGCTTGACACTATTTACAATTTTTTTTGTTCGTAATAATCAACAAATAATTTGATTTTGCATTAATCAAATTACATATATATTTATCATGCTCCACTCAATCTCCAAAAGTAAAAATAGCGAACATCTTCAAGAGCAGCAAAAATAACATTATATAATACATTACCGAGGTCAGTTATAATCTATGGTAATGAAGGTGTGGTCACCGAAAATGCTGAAATAAAGTGGACTACGTTTGAAATAAAAGAAAGAAGTAAAATATTTATGGAAAGTAATAATTAAAATGGGTAAAACTAACTTGTGCAAAAAATGTATGAATAGGAGGGGAGAGTACAATAAAAGTACTTGAAGATAGAAAGGATGGTCCGACCTAAGTGGTGGATAATTTATGGAGAGTAAGAGCAATGAATACATATACTATAAGAAGCGCAACGCCATGGTATAAAATTCAGTCTAGTTTTATTTGAATCTAGTAAGCTTAGCGCGTCAGCCGCTAGGTAACGAGAGCGCTACTGTCGTCGGTGTGGTAGGTGCGAGTGAGACAGAAAATGAGATAGAGAAGGAGGAGGGCTGCGAGGCGGCCAGCCAGAGAGAGAGAGAGAGAGAGATATATAGTGCCAATAGAAATGGGGTATAGTAACTGATTGTAGAGAGGTTGTGAGGGAGTTAATTTAGTATGGGAATGAAACTATATAGACTACCTGGTAATAACGGAATTAAAAATAACCCATACATTTATGAATAATTACGGTTTATTTTAACAAATTGTAAATTAGAAAAAAAAAAAAATGTTTTGTGAGTGACATAACAAGTTACAATATTATAAACAATGTCCCGAATGGGACCATGTAAAGGGTTAACCTAAAACCATAATATTTTGTAATTTCATCATTTTTATCTCCGGAAAGCACACTTTTTTAAGAAGACTACTAAATTTCTAATCATACACATTCAATATAAACAAACATAAAAAGAAAAGAAAAACATACTTGTTTAAATAATCATAAATTATAGACTACAAAATGTATAAATCCTACAAATTCAATATAAACAAATATAAAAAGACAAGGAAATATACTTTTTTAAATAACCATAAATTATAGACTACAAAATGTATGAATCATACACATTCAATATCAACTAACATAAAAAGGATAAAGCTTAACGCTCATTTTTTGAAATGCTTGTGGATTAAGGTGATTCTCTGAGAGCTTAGGGGCTGCTCTACAATCTGACATTGAATGTTTGTCAATTTCGTGAAATTCGCGAATTGCATTCCAGGATACAACCTCTTCATTTACAACGAAATCGTGTTTTAGAAGATTGTTTCTCACACATTTCAACAAGTGAGGGAAGTCGAACAAAGAAAAGATTTTATCGGTGCCAAAGTAATAAAAGGGTTTTTCTTTGGATACCCCCAAAAGTATGAGCGCTGCAGCAATCGTTGAACCCAGGTCTGAAACAACAACTTTTAATGAAAAAGAAGCATTCATGATTCTCTCAATGGCAACGTCAAGAAGTATAGCCAGTGAAGACGCCTTTATAGAGTTATTGGATAATACATATGCAACTGGACATTTCCATGAATATTTTAGACCTCTTATCATAAAGACCAGGGCATGGGTAGCAATTTTTTCAGATCTGCCTAGAGGCCCATGGTCTTCAAAACCCTCAATAACATCGAATTTAGAATTATATTCCAAACATTTCTTGATGCTCATTTCATCGCACATGAGCTCACATTCTCTTTATTCTGGTGTCATTAATGATGCCTTCATCTTTAATTTATCGAACACTTCGTTGGTAAATCCAGGCTTTATGTTGTGGACATTGACCCAATATTGTATTGTTCGAATACAAGGGAGTTTAAAACCTCGGTCGATGAGGAATCGATACATCGTGGGTGATTTGTAGTACATAGAAAGAGACCAATTTTTTTCTACCTCGTTCCATTTTTGTCTCCTCTTGTGTCTAATTTGCATTTTTACAAATGTTAAAGGATCACCGCTTAACAAGTTTGGTAAATACTGTAAAACAGCACCTTCATCTAATTTAATAGATTGATTATTTCTTTTTCTGATGAAAGAAAATTTGTTTCTCGTACTTTTGAGCATTGATTTTTGCCTACTAAGTATTTTTATGAGCTTTTTTTCCCTTGGTGTTGGGCTTATGTTTACATTGTTTATTCCTTCCGTTTCGTTTTGTTAAATTTCGGTGTCTGATAGTAATGGCTGGAAATAGTTTTCAAAATCTTCTAAGGTTTCTTCATTATTTAAAATCGTTTGTTCGGAAGTAAGTGTGTTGATTTCTGATGGGTCATTGGGATTTGTTTCTCTCTCGGGGATGCTTGGACATAATTCAATTTCCCAATGCTGTAAAGGAACTGCTAATTGGATATTGTGCAATAACCTTTTTCTTGAGGAATTTGTAAATGCCGAAATTTTGAAGTGGTTGGAACACAAATATCTGGACCTTAATTGGTTGTCCTGAAGTTCGCAAAATTCGTCTCTTCCACTGTTCAAAATCCATGTTATGCACCTGAAGAGAAATATAAGGTTTCAACTTTAAGGTTTTAAATATGACGCAGCAAACTTGCGTCAATGAATACAGACGTTATAAGGTTTATAAACAATGGTAAGCTGTTTTTAAATAAATTTGAATCGATCAGCTAACCAATGTGAAAGGTGTTTCAGTGTTAAATAAATGCCATAACTAATAATAATAATACAATACTTCATTTAGGCCTATTCATAAAGTGTAATAACAACTATTAATAATAATTAGTATCATAAAATTCTGAGTGTTGTAGTCAATTACCAATTTTTCATTTTTATCGATAACTTTAAAAAAATATTAATAAAAATCTTGAAAATTTAGGTTTTTTGTTTGTTATGATGTTATAAATTACATAAAAAATGCTATACATGTTTAAGAAAAAACACAAACAGAACGAAAAACAAAGCGTTTTCCTAATATAGTCTATGTTTATAGAAACGTTTTCCTTAAAAAGCTGCAAGGAACGTACTGACAAAATAATTCAATATAAACTTAGGCCTACACTCTATATATAGTGGTTTTAAATTTTTAAGGAAAAAATATATATAGCCTATATTATTATTTTTATGTAATCAAATCTGATCTTTGATCTCAACTATTAGTACATAACAGAACCATTTTCGGTCCGTAGGAGAAGATGTATACATTTTGTTTTGTTGTATAAAGGCAAAACCGCTGCGTTATAAAAGATCATAAAAATAAATACTTCATAGCATTTGACTCTAATAGCGTCACGGTCGAAAGAAAACAAGACTTGGTCAAGAGACCCGATAAGAGTAATTAACGAGAGAGATTTAACCTAAGATTACATGAATAAAGGTGTATATCCAGCTCGTCATCGGGATTGCCACGCCCGTACTCACTATACAGGGCTAGTCAGGATGGATTCAGGGCTTCAAAATAATTTTAAAACGTTCTATTAAACATGTGTCCGTCAGTTTGTGCTTTTGTAAGTGAAATGTATTACTTCGGAAATGGATGAGATATGAGTCTACTATAGTATTCGAATTTTTACATTTTAAAATTGGTGGGTACCTATCTAAAAGTTTTAATGCCGAAAACCGTTAATTTTGAAAAACAATTAAGAGACTAAATATTTTGCTCTTTTAACCTCAAATGCAGTTTTTATGTTTATTGTACATTTAAGGTTTTGCTTGTCAATAAAACGATAAATAAATCATTTATTGGTAATTTACTACAACCAATGAATACAGATCTTATTCGCAAACAAAATTAAATCCCTTAGGCTACCTTTCCTTATCTTTAGTTGGAAATCTGAAGAACGAGAGGTTCTTGTTTGTAGCGGATTTATTGTTGCAATTAATATAAGAACACTTATTACCGTTTTTCGTAGCCATTATGAATAATGGTAGCCTAAATAATAAGTCAAATAATAAGTACACAATATACTTCTATACATAAGTATATTATTTACACTAAATTACTTGTCCTATCCACTAAAGTATTATACTAACACAACGTTATTTACACTAAACACTACATCATTAACACTGCATACTACATTATTTATACAGAAACTTTCAAGTGGTACGGATATGTCGCAATTTATGTAATAGTTCAAATACGCTCACCCTCACACGCTGGCCAGGAGAGAAATTTTCAACCAGCGCTCCTAGCGGCTGCCACGTTTAGCTCGTTTTGGCGGCAACCCAACGAGGCTGACTATTCTCCATAAGCGTTGCGCTTCTTATAGTATATGTATTCATTGGTAAGAGTCCGAAGATGGAGAAGATCAGTGGAAGGTGGAAAGAAGTCGAGAATTGTGTGTGAACCGTAATTCCAAGGCAACATATATTATCTAAAACTACATTATATCTAACAAATACTTGCAAGTGTAAAATAACGGCTTTTTGGATCAGTGCGAGCCATAAAGAAGGGGAGGTTATCAATGCAGTTAACTTTGATTTTGCAACTTCATTTTCATCTTTCAAGAAGACAAATGCAATCGTAAAAATATATCAAAATTGGTTGCTAAAGTTTTTATCAAAAAAAGATATAAACGTTTTGAAAACATTAAACTATAACTTATTGTCATAAGAATCGGTTTAGAAAGTACAAACAATTGAAAATTGGTAAAAGTGGTTATCTTTATTGAATGTATTGGACAGATAGATATGGTAGAAATTATTAAGCATTACTAAAATTGCGTTAAAATACGGCCTACAACGATTTTTAATTTAGTTTAGAAGTGACGTAAGTTAAAAGTGAGTTTGAAAATAACTGGAAAACAAGAAAATTAATCAATGGAAACTCAAAATGTGTTCTGAAAAGAGGTGACGCAACGATTTGATTGAGATGAGTCCTTAAATCGAAAACAGAGATATTATGAGTAGCCTATACTGAAAACTTCAATTTTTATTTTAACTTTCTAAGAAAAATACTATCTTACATATAACCTACTAACCAATTCATGACTTTTAAATATTGCAATGTCAATTTATCTTTAGATTTTACCCATGACAGGTTATCAAAACTTTTCAAAATTCAAACACGTTGTCTATGTGTACAAGATTTACTGAAATAAAATTAATTTCAATGAAAAAAGAATATTTTCCATAAAATATCGAGGTATTAGTATCACATACAAATTTTTTTAAGGGTTCAAACTAATCGTTTTTGATTTGTTTTTATTAATTAGCTCAAAAAAGTTTACTTCTTCTTATTATTATTTTTTGTATATGGTGAAAACTAATTTTTGCAATGAGCAAAAAGCTTTCTGATTTTTTAACTTTTTTTTCTTTCTTTTTTTCCCCTTTCTTTGTAAATAATATATATGCTAAAACGATCCAAAATTGGAACAAATAAAAAGAAAAAAAATGGTGTAAATAGTAGTCTATTTTTTAATTTGATTGGATTTGATTTTTTTATCCTAAAGAAATATTTGATCAATTTGGTGAAAATGGGTCAAACTAATTAGTAATGAAAATGAATAAAAATCAGTTAGCAATGTTTGTGCTAAATTTAGTGTAATTTATCTAAAAGATTAAACGATTATATGGTCGTATTTAAAACTTACTATAGAGTATTTTGATCAAGAAAGTTACAATTTAAAATTCTTAGTTTTTGTAATTATTAATATATTAAAATCAAAAATTTCATATATATTTTAATAAAAATTATAGCAATTTTATACCTAACTGTTAAAAATAAATATAAATCGTTCTACAGGCTATTGGGCAGATGTACAATGTGACCTCCGTTTTCCTTTTGGATAGTAACACCTCTTCTAAGGTGTAGCCAAAGTCTTTAAAAGTTTAGTTGCAATACTGTTACGTTTTAGTGATGTACAACTAAACTTTATTTAACAAATTGTAACCATAATCTCTTTTGAGCTATTAAAAATAATAATGGCTATACTATGAAATTAGATATGAAAGCAAACCACACAATTTATATCCTTTTCAAAAACAATTATAGGATTTGTTAAAGACGCTATCTTGAAACTATAGGTGTTGAGACTGAAGTCAGTCTAAAAGATTTTTCAAGCCACCTTGCATCTTCAAGCCCATGACAACAGATCAAAACGTTGGTTATCATTAACTTCTTATTAAAATATTAATTGAATTTTGTAAGAGTGCTTAAAAATAGATAGGGGAACAGTTTTGTTATCTACTGGTTTAACACTATTATCCTCCATACTAAAAGTAATTTTCTACAAAATTTGTTTCTTTAAAACTTTAGCGAGAGAGTGGTCATTCCGATTTCTTTCCGTCTTCGGCAAATCCAAATTGCATGAGTCCCAACTTAATTACACAATTATGGTTAAGAAAATGTCTCAAACCAGCTGTGAAATTTGGGGCACATTCACATTAGCCTTAAACAAGGCTAATGCGTGATTTTAACGGTTAAACCACACTTCACCATATTAGAGCCATACAACCAAAGAAGTTGAAATACTATTTTGAATTGATAATTGTTATTGCTATAATTTAACAGCTTGAAAAATAACAGCAGATATTTAATTAATCCCTTATCATCGTGTACAAAAAATAAGCTGTGCAAAAACATTGCACAAACTTTCCCACGCACACTTACCAAAAACCCGATAAAAACGAACCCTAAAATTAATTGTCCCCTAAAATCATTCTTTAGTAGTTAGTCAATATAAAAGCAAAAACTAACCCTATTTGAAAATATATATATATATATATATATATATATATATATATATGTTTAAATAAAAGTATAAACTTGTGCTTTATTCAAGCCCTCAGCGTAAACTGAATTTGATTAAATACAGCTTTTAATGACGGCGGTTAAGTTCATTTTTGTTTTTGTTTTTGCTAATTATTCTTGAATGGTGATATTTTTTATTGCGATTTTGCAACGAGTTTCGTAAAAAATATTTACATTTCACTAATATTTAAACAAAACCACTATTTTATTATAGCTCCATCGCCGATTTTGGGTGGTTTTCATAGCGGTAAATAACAAACCAGCAATTTTTGCAGAGATTATGACCAATACGTTTTGTTTGGGGTTTTTAGAGGCTACACTTGAATAAAATTTTTTTAGCTACCCTCAAATTATTGTTATAAAAAATATTTTTAAAATGAAAACAAAGTCCCAAGTTATGGCAAAAATAAATGTGATTAACATCGGTTCACCTTTTTTGGCTGTAGCATTGCACATACAGCAGACACAGACATCATTCCAAAAACTACTTTTTTAAACTCGGAGGACCTCATAACGAAAATATCCGCAAAATCTCGATCTATTTTTGACTCATCAATATACATTTCTCTATATTAGGTAATACTTATGGAGAAGAAAATGTTCTTCTTTTAAATTTAATCAGATATAGTTAACCGTAATCATATATAAACTTACTTTTATGAATATACTGCGGATCCAAAAAATCAGATAGTCTCATACTGGGAAAAATAGAAAAATGAAATTCTACCAATGTTATCGGTTTTAAAACCACTATTTTCTAGTAAGAGTTTAATTACTCCTCACAAATTGGAGTTTCGATGTTCATCCAGCACTATGAGGAATAGAGGGATTCGTAGTGAATCCTGGTGGCGAAAGCTATAACTACGGCGACGGGAATTTGGTGCGATGAAAAACCGTCAAGCAGGCCTAGGTTCACAGCTGGATGTTTTGCTAAGGATAAAGAAACTGCTTATTTTGTCTCTTTAATATTTTTCTTCAATAAAAATCTGAAGTAAGTTGATAGGCCTACTTTACGATTTTGGTTGGCCGCCATTTTTTTAAGGAGATATTTCTAAACCTTAATTGAAGCACCTAAAAAGATTTTGAAGGGAGAGGTGAATTTAATATCTTTCTTAAATACCACAAAAGATTTTTCCTATATCAAAAGACATTGGTCAGGTAAGTTTTCTGTCCTTCGTTTAAGAACTTTTCCGGCTCTCAGTAAATTTAATCATGTGTATAAAGTGTGATGATCAACAGCAGTTGTAATTTTTGACCGATTTTCATAAAATTTTCTGTGATCTGGATGTTCGTGACAACAGCTATAGTGTTTCCAACATATTTCAGACAAATAAACTCCAAAGTAATTGCGTTCAGACGAAAACGATTAAGGCTAAACAAACAAAGTTTCCCTGGGAGAAGTTGAAGGTCGTCTTCATCTCCCACAATTCATTGTTCATCTTATCTTCAATCATCATTGTTCTCCCCGGGAATCAAAACATGACCTTTCTTTTCAATGCAAGATTATTTCTATTTTATAAACACCAATGAGTCTATTGACCTCCGAACAAATAAAAGGACAGCTTTTGTGATAATATGGCGACGAAAGAAGAGTTTATCTGCGTTTACCACTGAGGCGGTCGTTGGAGTTATTTCCTTTTAAGTAGATATTAAAATAAAGAAGTTAAGGAATGTGAAGTTTATATTTTACGGTCGGTTTGTTATAAATGACCGGTTGGCATAGACATGCTCGTTTAGGTATTTTTATAGCAAAGTATATTATTGCTACCACAGCTTATATAAACAGTAATAATATAGAAAAAAACAAATAGATTTAAAGCATAATAAACAGTGCAAAAATATTACACAAACTTTCATGCACAATCGAACTACTACCCAAAGTAAATTATTCGTCTCACAAATAAATGTCAGTTCCGTATTTATCAGTATAAACATAGACGCCATCTTAGATTATTTTAGACAAAGTCTCAACTTGCTTCACTTGTGTCAAGAACTCGTCTTAACAAAAAATATTGTAAGATGAAATGAAGTTTAAATGACGGTGGTCAAAGTTCGTTTTCGTTTATTAGAAATTATTTGTTAACAGTAATTTTCCATTTTTTTGCGAAAGGTCAGGACAATTAATTAATCTTAATATTTAAAAAAATTTGAATGAAATCATTAAAGCCAATTTTGAGAAATTATGTCTGTTATGGTTATTTATTTTTTTTAAACGATAACTCAGGAACCCACAATTTTGGGAGATGGTAGGGTTATCTTTAGTCCAAAATTTTATCAACTTCTTATAACCGATTCTTATAAAGTCATAATTTGGTGTTGTTTTTCCCTTATAGGAGCTATCTCCAAATTTTAAGTTAAGTAACACATCCCGAGTTATGGCCAAAATGTTTCCTTTACAGACGAAATACATTTCAAAAAAATAATTTTCGTCATACTGCTTCAAAAACAGCTGTTTTAAATACATGCTTTGAAATGCTAAAGTTGTTCTTTTTAGTCCTAGGACCCAAAAATATCAGCTGAGGTCTAGGTCATCAGCTGTTCCTTTATTTATATGAATTAATTAACGATTGTAAAGCATCTATAAAAACAACCGATACTCTTGATTGTAAATAACCGTTAAAACAGCTGTTACCATCGATTTGAAGGTATATAAGTTATAACATTTTAGTTTTTGTCAAATTGTTTTCTTATATTATTTACAGTATAACGAAATGTATAGATCATGACTTGGACCAAAAGAAGCTTTTCGATCCTCGCTCATTATCCAGTTAAACCTGAGCTTATATGGAAAAGCTTCACTTTTGGTCTTAGTGATGAAATATACTATTATGAACTCAGGAGTCCTAAGTTACATCTGCAAAAAACCTGACATTGTTTTTTTTACCCATCACATTACTTTCTCGATTTACGTGGTATGTGGAAAAGTAAAACGTATTTAAATAATTGTAACTTTGTGAAAGTTGTCTTGTATTGAGTAAATGTTTAATGTTTAACACGCATAACCATACACAAACATAAAAGAACGCACACATGTATATAAAAATCAATATGAGACTATATATTGAAATGGATTTAAGGACGAGGCACTGAAGATCCAGAAAACCTTTAAAAATAAATTGTTGGAGAATGGTGAGGTAGAACATCAAAAATAAATACATCAAAATTAAACCAGGAGATGTATTTACAAAGAATGAGATGTATTTTGCACAAAACTTATCTCACACACCCATCGACACAACCTAGAACTATAAAACAAAAACTCCCCAAAAACTTAACTATATTTCGTATAATTTTAAAAGAAAATGAAAGTAACATTAATTGATTATCAGTTTTCCACATATTTTTATTATGGAAGTATAGTTATTTCGTTCTTATTATTGGGAATTATGGTTCTTATTTCTTATGGTTGTACAAAAAGTCACTTATATATTTTTATTTTTTTAAATTATATACATAAATTTACATAGAACCTAAGCTGTATTATAAACTCGTTTTAAGCTTAAGTCGTATTTGATTCCAATTACGTTTTAGTGTCTGTGGCCAAGGTTCATTATCAAGCGTTGTCAATTAGTAGTGAATACTAATTTTCTGTTGCGATTTAGCAAACTTGTTTGAAACATTCATTTTCAAATGTCACCGAAATTTGTTGAGTCAATGTTGATAAATAGTTCTTTCACAACAGTTCTAAAGACGGTTTCGTGTTGCTTTTTAATCCCAATTTTCTGTTTTGGTTTTATAACTGTTATACCTGAATTTTTAGTTTAGAAAATTAAACCCTTCTAGGTACTAGGGCTTTCATTTATGGCATGTACTGCAGACAGACATAATAAAAAACCTGTTTTTCAACTCAGAGGGTCAAAATGGATATTATTTTTAATTGAAGTGTCCAACACAAAACTTACTATTTACAACATAAATATGAGAAAGTAAAGTAACAAGGGTCAATAAAAAGTAAGTAATGGCGTAAAAGTAATTTAGAGATTAATAAATCTAATTAATGTCTATATATTCGGCTAAACATAACAGAGGTACTTTGATAAAGAGAGTAGACAGAAAAAAATAGAAAGTGAATTTTGAGAATATGAGGGAAGAAATAGTTTTAATTGTCTCCAAATCATCTGTTGAAATTATCATCTGAAAAATATTAATCAAGAGTGTTGAAGTGTCTACTTCAACACTCTGGAGGAATATTTTTTCTGGTATTTGTAATTATCTCTGTTTGTAGATTATTCTTAATGCGTTACTCAGCCTAAAACACAAGTTTGATGAAATAAAATTTTGCCGCGTAATGAATTTTCTTGATTCCAAAGTTTCAAATCTCTTGAACCTAAAGTCAACCATCTCTAAAGCTTACGTAAACTTAGTACTTAAACACGATACACTAGTAAAGCAGTAGACCTCGCTACTTTACATTCAATAAATCGTTCTTGTAACTTGTAAAACATTGATACTCCCTAGCTTACGACATGACGCGTAATATAGATCAAGAAGTAACAGTAAATAACATCACAGCTAGACTTGAACAAAACTCAATTCTCAGGGGAAAGTTAAATTCTTAGAGGCGGCTTACGTAAACTTAGTACTTAAACACGATACACTAGTAAAGCAGTAGACCTCGCTACTTTACATTCAATAAATCGTTCTTGTAACTTGTAAAACATTGATACTCCCTAGCTTACGACATGACGCGTAATATAGATCAAGAAGTAACAGTAAATAACACCACAGCTAGACTTGAACAAAACTCAATTCTCAGGGGAAAGTTAAATTCTTAGAGGCGGCTTACGTAAACTTAGTACTTAAACACGATACACTAGTAAAGCAGTAGACCTCGCTACTTTACATTCAATAAATCGTTGTTGTAACTTGTAAAACATTGATACTCCCTAGCTTACGACATGACGCGTAATATAGATCAAGAAGTAACAGTAAATAACACCACAGCTAGACTTGAACAAAACTCAATTCTCAGGGGAAAGTTAAATTCTTAGAGGTGGCTTACGTAAACTTAGTACTTAAACACGATTCACTAGTAAAGCAGTAGACCTCGCTACTTTACATTCAATAAATCGTTGTTGTAACTTGTAAAACATTGATACTCCCTAGCTTACGACATGACGCGTAATATAGATCAAGAAGTAACAGTAAATAACACCACAGCTAGACTTGAACAAAACTCCATTCTCAGGGGAAAGTTAAATTCTTACAGGTGGCTTACTCTTTTTGCTTTGTGATTGTAGTTCATTAAGATCACAGTACTGTAGTTAGTAAATATTAGACTGCAACCAATGATGACTGCCTTAACTACAAGAAAATACCTTTTAAGTCTTACCAATGGTTGCCTAATTAGTTGAAAATTATGTAAACGAGGTGACTACTTCTTATAATTTACTGTATTCATACTGGTGCATATCTACAAGTTACACATAAGTTATATACAATTTTAGAAAAAAATTAAGGAAACAAAACATTAAAACTGTTATGTCAATTAAATTTTATTTTATATTTTTGTAACCAAATATACCTTTAAAAAAAGCGAAATTCGTATTTTACTTTTTGATTAGGTAAAATTCTACCAAAATTATTTCTTGGCAATTATTCCTTTATTTCATTCTTTGTAAATATCTTGCTTAAAAATATTAATTTTATTTTCACAATGTAATAAGTTATGAAGACTAACAAAGCTTCTTTTCTTTTTATAAAACAAGGAAAAGATAGGAATTATGGAGAAATAAAAAATAAAAATTTAACTCTTGTCTTGAAGAACAATGGTTAATTGCATGGCACTGGTAATTGTCTGACAACGGATGACGTCATTTTTCATCTAATATAGTGTGTCCAGTATTGCGGCATTATGTTATTTCAGTGCAATTATAACAACAGAGTTATTTTGCCGCTCGGGAATTATTGTGACGCCAAGTCCTTGCTACTGGCTTCTGCAATTAAACTGAAGCAGTTACAATATCGACATCATACTGTCCTTTTCTTGATATTTCTTGACAAATGAGCACAGAACGAAGTTCAATTAAAACTTATGAGATAATCAGGATTAATTATTTAATCGTAATCTCGCATGTACGTGTAGAGAAAGTCACATGATTGTTAACAAAATCGATATTGAGTTTTCCGAGTTTTGGTGCTCTGGGCCTAAAAAGTTCTATATCGCCTGTGCAGGGTTTTATGACTCAAATGAATGGAATTTGGTTTTGATGAAATTTGATATCTGGGCAGTTGTTGGTAATAAACCGAGAATTTTTTACATTTTTTCCGGATATCAAATTTCGACGGTTGCTGCTATAAGATGAAAACAACAAATTTCTTTTTTCCCTAAATCGAGATTGATAATGTTAAAGTTATTTAGAGAATGACAAAACCTGGCCGCCGTCATGTTCGTTTTGGTTTTTGATAAATTACCTAAAAATGATATTTGGTTCCTTCTTCAGTTTGGCACATTAGTTTAGCTTACACATCTTTAATCTACAACCACTGTGCGTGTGTGCTTAAATAGTGGTACCTTTATTTTAAACATAATGTGATCGCAAATCCCGTCCATTGATATTGATATATTTCATCCTTAACTGTCATTTTCCATTTTGGAAAACGTAGGATAAAACTAAGGACCCTTATAATTTCACGCGAGTGTCTCCGTCTGTCTGTTTGTAAAACGCAACCCGTCTACACAGACGAAACGATAAATCATGTATATTCCAAACTTTGCATTTATATTCTTTGTATTGTCCTACATATAGAAGAAATATAGTAGTAACAAACAAAATATAACCTTGAGGTAGTTAAGAGGCAAATACTAACGAGTTGAAAATTTTCATTTATTTGTGAACATATTATGAGTGGGGTATTAAATAAAACTAAAAGGTATTCTGATTACGAATGTGCATATTTATTTGACGAAGAAATTAGTATGTTGATGATAGGTTTCTTGAAAGACTTTATAAAAATAACTGCCCAACTGTCCTTAGCACACGCTTGACCATTTGGACAATTTGGACCATTTGATTAAATAACGATTGAACTGGCATTTTTACGAAGATGGCAAGCAATATTTTATAAAATCGTTGCACACAATTTTTAAATATTAGAAATTTTGGGTTTTGGTCTTGTGGGTGCTTCCTCTCTCGTTTAGTATTGTGTGTGTCAAAAAGTTCGTGCATCGTTTATTAAAATACTGTATTTATAAATTTAAAAATCTAAATTTTTTCTAACTACACCGTCTAGTTCCATAAAACTGATTATGTTTAAACGTCTGTACGGTTATAAATCCTTGCTCTGGATCAGGCAGTTGAAATGTTTTATATTTGAGCCACGTTGATATACGAGTAACGCGAATTTATCGCCCCATAGTTGGAGCTATTAACTTGCTAAAATTGTAGCTTTTCTAAAAACAAAATACTCTACACTGTGAACTACAAGCAGTTTGTAATGTCTAAAACTTTCAATAATTTTGTGATGTTGTGAATGTCGTATTATTACAAATTAAACTGACGAATGAAAGGGAAATTGATGTTATACGGTGATATTTCTGGGAAAGAGGATGTTTTTGATTTCTGTTTCCCCAAAGCCGAGAGTAACTGGTATCTCCAACTCGCATAGCTAAAGCTGCTGAAGTATAATTGTACAACAGTTGCCTATTCACCGATTTTTTTTTGCAAGATAAGTACTCCAATAACTTTTCATTTTAGTTTATACAGTGTGTTTAACGTACAGAAAGTGTTTCGACATTAATTGATACATTATATTCGTTATTAAAAGTTCACTGTTTTCAGTTTTGACGTCTGACAAAGCAACCGAAGAATATTTTTAAAGATAAGTGATAACAGTACCTTTTTGGAACAATAAGAACTATAACCAAACAAAATTTAATTTCTATGTTTAACCGAATTTATCGCTGCCACCCAATTCTGCAGGGACCATTAAGAGCCTTTAACCCCCACGCCTCTTCGAAAATACAACAAATAAATGTAACTATTCATCAAAATTAATAGATAACCTTATAAATGAGCCTGATGTATGCGTGATATAGTGATAATCAAATACAAATTTGTTTACGAATTACTTTAACATCGTTTGACAATAATCGCTATTGTAACACTAGCCCAAACAGCCCAAAATATCCATGCAAAACTAATGACAGTGATTACAGATGTAGTCCTCAAAATTACTTCATTCAACTTGAAATTTGGTTTGGGTTTCTAATCTTTAAATTTCAAAAAAATATATAAAATTCATTTCTGAATAATTTGTGGAACAAATTTATAAATATTATAAAATCTAAAGCTCTAGTCTGAAATCTAAAGTACTGATGGTACTTAAGCTCTAGTCTAATATTGGTGGTACAAAATATTACGGTTTTTAAAGTTGGTAGCTCTTTACATAATGTAAAATGTTATTCCCATTAAAATGAAATCAAAGAATTGTTATTATTATTTCATAAATATATTTTCTATATGTTTTATTTAACTTTTTAATTTCTTAATTTACAAAAACTTTTAAGCATTAAATACCAATATCAATAGACAGCAAATGGTTTCAAAATGTTGTTCACAAGCCACACTTTAGCTGTAATTTTACAGTTTACCCCAATGGAGTGCCTCCGGATTCCTCCCATCCTTTTATTATGGAGGTTATTTTGTAAGTGTGTTAAATAACACCCCCCCCACAAAGTTCTGGCTGTATCATGAAAACTGGGGACCTTTTTTGAAATACTATGTTAATCATCAGGCAACACCTCGTAACTCTTCTATTAAACATTCCTTATGTGTGAGCAAATAAATTATTACATGTTACAAAATTAATCATACTCCACATAAGTCATATGTTATTAAATAATTTCCATAAACATATGTACCTTGTATTCAATGTTAAGTTCTAGCTCAAGTACACATTTAATCACCACTGAATTCAATTCATGACAGAACATAACAACCATTTCCAACCACAATGTAACACACGAAATAAATACGCATCCGCATTATAATTGGCACATCCATCGTTCCCATTTCCGGTCGACCTTAACTTTAGAACTTTTCTGACTAACTGAGGTTACCATAAAACGGAAATAAACCAGTTTCATGACAGTTAATGTTTGAATTTAATTGCGGTTTTCCCAGTATAAAGTTTAATTTCATTATAAACTGTAAACAATTCATATTGTTTTCAAGCATTATAATTGAAATTGCATTCTGCCTTAATTGATGTAGTTAACGTTAAATTTTATACGACCATAATAAGATTATCATTTAACAAACACATTCAATGTTGAGTCATAGTAGCAATAGTTCTTTCCTCGTTGTTCAGGTTGTAGCTCTCTTCGTGTATTGTTGTATTAGTTATTGCCAAGAGTTCTGTTTTTTTATTTTTAAAGTTTAGTCCTCATTAGAATTGAAAGATTTTTATATAATTACTACTTTCGTGGATAGGCTTTTCCAGTCAATTATTAATGCCTAGGATTTCCGAGGAGAAATTGAGCTAATTTTATGGTTAAATTAATTAAAAAGTCACGAAAGGAACTGTAGTACGGTAAACGCCAAAATAAACAGTCTGAAACTGAATCGGCTGTAGCTGACTTCTCGATCAAATGTGTCAACTTTTGATTGTTGCCACGTCTTCGTGATTATTATTTCTTTCTTATTTGAGGTTAGTTTTTGCTGACATGGTGCTAACTACTGCAGAGAAAGCTTTTATCGTAGAGCATTATTTTCACGCATACGGAATTGGACGTGTGGGTGGGCTAAGTTTGTCACACACGCATTACGTTTTCAGGAACATTTTCACAAAACCCGCCTAGAAATCCTGTGATTATTAGTATTATTGAAAAATTTCGAAGAACAGGTAGTGTTTTGATCCAGCGGAAGAGCTATTCATGTCGCCCAACTACTGTCTGTAGAAATGAAAACCACGGAGGAGTGTTGCAGCAACTGTTACAGTCACCAAAAAAGAAGCCTAAACACTATATCTTTGAAACTGAATATAAGCAATAGGTCGTTGAGAAAAATGTTTAAAAACAATGGTGGTTTTCCCTACAAGATACAGACTGTGCAACTTTTGAACTGTATAAACAAATCAGTCAGAGTTCAGTACTGAGCTTCAATGTTAGTAAATGTGCTAAGGAAAACCTAAGTTTCTGAGTGATGTATGGTTTTCAGATGAATGTCATGGGCACCTTAATGGTTTCATAAACAAGCAGACAACACTTTTCTTGGGTTTGAACGTCCTGACAGTGTTTTAGAGAGTCCACAGCATAGTAAGCGTGTAACCATTTGGTGCGCTGTATCAGGGAGAGGTATAATTGTCCCATACTTTGTTGAAGACAATAGTGGAAATCCTCTTCCTGTAAATCAGGACCGATATAGGGTCATTCTTGATAGTTTTAAAGTAAAATCATCAAATAAAAAAGTAAATATAAAGTCGAAAACATGAAGATATCTGTTTCTTGATCTGTATAACCATACGTTTGGTGCGTTGTGAATCTAATATGAAGGAAGCAGGTTATCCTTTCCAGAAATCTTCAACTAAAACTCGGAGAATTTCTGTCTTGGTTCACTTGCTCGTTTTCGATATAGCCTATTTTATTATAATAATGGAAAGTTGCGTTCTGTGAACCGTAAAAAAAAAAAAAACTCTTTCAAAGCATATTTTATTGAGAATAAAAAGTGTTTATTACGTTTACCCTATTCTAATTAAACAGTTATACAGACTACCTTGAGAGTTTTTAACTCGTCCTTTAAAATAAAGAGCGAAATGTAGTTCTTGAATCTGATTGTTCAGCATTGATAAAATTATATAAGAACTTTACGATATTATGTTTAACCTCGCAACATAAATTTCTTGACAGGAAAATTGTTCGATACATCTCATGTGCTTTAAAGTCCTAGAATAATAACAAGCTGAAAAGAACAATCGAAATACCTTTATCGTAAAATTTCTGTAAAAGAGGTGGAATAGGATTTAGGAGTTATTAATTATTGTGAATTAGGAAGTAAATATAAGGCTTCAAAGCTGAGCTTCATAAACAGTATAAGGTTGCACCTTGTACATTGGACCTATAATTTGAAAGAGGCTAGTTCTCCTCTTTTAGGACCGACTACTAAAACTCGTATATCGACCAATACAGTTCTCTGTAGCTTCTGCTTCAGTTCACTAGCTCGTCTCTATGACTTCTATGAAACTAACTATGTCGATAGTTGCCCTTTCACAAAATTAAATCTAAATACGAAACTATTTTGACTACTCCTGGAGACTTACTTGGGCAATGCTTACTAGATGACAGACAGCTAATAATTGAGTTTATAAATAGCTCATAAATCCTTCATACTGAATATCAAGTCTCAACAAGAAGCTATCATATCGGTTATTCATACATACAGATTATTTGGGAATATTTCATTTACCCTTGATTAAACAGAGTGGGGCTAATTGTCCGACAACGATAATATAAAAACATAAGAACATTGATTACCTTCCAGTTTGAAGCATAATAAGAATCAATTTGCGAAGGTTGTGATGGATTAGTGAAAGGAGTTTCATAGTGATTTTTGTTGTGTAGATTCCACTGGGTTTTTCTTGACCAGCCTTTTCCAATCTCTAATTTATCTCTAGATAAATCTAAGCTGTCAAAGAGAAATTACGAAACTTTGACGTACAATTTTTAAAAAATACATGAGAGAGGATTTAGTACTTATGGTGCCCGACTCAAGAAGTATGAAAAGCTGATGTTGTACTCTAAGGTTCTGAATTAGTATAAGCAAATAGCTAATACATTGGGACTCTAATTTAAATTTGATATTTCACTGTGGACTATGATAGGGGTAAGTTTGAGGAAATTGAGGCAGGTTACTTGAAGTATTTAATAACGATTATTTTTGTCTCAGTTGGTTTTGTTAATTCAGTTCCATAAGGCCATTATGCTGTGGAGCTAAGGTAACACGAGGATTCATGCTACTCATGTTAGAATAGTATCGCACATTTTGGTGTAGTGAATTTACTGCTAGACAGTTAATTGAATTAACTGATATCAATGAAGAATCAAGAATGGTGGTATTAAAACTAGAGAGGTTCTAAAAGATTCAGTTTTCAGTTAAGTCTGAAAAGGGAATACGTGAACATATCCCGTTCATTAATCTATGTAAAATTGTAGGCCTCGATAAATAGTTAAGAATAAAAATCCAAGCCACGAAAATAGTAATAAGTCAAAAGCTCAATTTGTTTGAAAAGTCTATTCTAGTTTTTCTAAGTTCAATTGAACCGATCAAACACATTCTTGAATTTTGTAATAATTTATTGGTACAACACTTACAATATGTTCCGTTTCGAAATCTATAAAAAGCTTACAGAATATATGATTCAGTGGAATTTGACTAAATTTGGTTTTGTTAGTGCTGAATATTCACTTAATTAATTTCCGAGAAATGTGTGTTGTATGGGGATAAAGTGAAAATATGGCGAAGACTAAAGTCACAAATCGTCCCATAGCTAGTTTTCCTTTTAGATTTGATAAATAAGTGAGAAGTCGAAAAAACTTGCATAAGACTACCAAATCTAACCTTACTTCTGGAGACCTATTGGTACGATTTTCAATAAGTTTCTGAAATGTATAGTATAAGCTCAACACTACAGATTTCACAAAATCGTGGTTCTAAAAACATATGTGCCTTAATAAGACAACTAGACCTACGTATTTCTTACGTAAATATTAAAATTTAAATCAAATACGCGTAGCTGTGCAGATTTTGTTAGAAAGTCAAAACAATACGCAAAACATCTGATTAACGTAGCTTTAATAAATCTTCCTCTTTACATATATTTTTTTTTTAATCTTCTATAGTTAAAGTTGTATCATCCCTTATCTCCATCGAAACAAATTGAGCCTATACCTATTATTAGAAGTATAATTATAATCCAGTACTTAAATATAAAAAAACTAATTTAATGCAGTCATGAACAACTACGAGACTCTTCGTGGTGACGTCACGCTCACACAAATAGTGATAAAGATTTGAAAACGAAGCCAGTTAGGATAGCAAATCATAACGAATAGTAAAAGTTAACCTAAAATGGAAAAGCTTAGGTTAACCTTGCTGTAATCATTTTTTAGTTTTTGGTGTTTCTATAGATGATTACTCGTAATATATTTAATCTAGATAACATAATTTATTGCAGGTACAACTTATTATTTTAGGCAACTATAGATTACATTTGGATGATTTTTGAGGTACGACGAGGTATGTATAATTAAAAGATATTACAATTAAATGTAATACAACCGTGCACTAAAACACATATTATTAAATAAGTTAATACATTTTAAAAAACAACCATTCAATTATATAAATGTGTGTTTAATTGGTAAATATAAAGAAGGGTAGAATAGATCGTCAGATTTTTCAAATAGTGTGAATAAAGTAAATACTAATTTATGTTGTGGTAGGTTAGCAATATAAGTTAAAGCTTTTTGATCAAGTTTGAGGTCAATTTCGAATCTCACTCAGGATCGTTTTTCTAAACAATTCCGTACTTTCCTCGTCTGGGAATGGCCCACTTTAGCCTATGTAAACGATAGTTGTAATTGGTTGGAGTTGAAAGGTTTGTTAGAATTCAATTGCACAGAAAATATTAATTGTGTTTGTTAACTTAACTAAAATAAAAAATACAATTTTTTAAATTCATATTTTGTGTCCCAGGATATACAATTCTTAAAAACTTTTTTCTTTTCTTTTTAACAATAGAAGGAGAACTGCGAATAACCTAAACAGAAACCTCAAGCTTTGGTTATTTATCATCTTAGCACAGTGTGCCCCATGAAAGCTACAGTAAATACATAGCCTACTGATGTATGTGTTGTACTTGTCAGAAAACGGGAACACAATATCCAGTCCTGCTCGTCAAAATACGATAATGGCTTATTTGATAGGATGCGGGCGTTGATATTATTTTCACCGAAAATTTAGACACCGGTGACACCAAAAATTGTGTATGACATACATAGCATAATTTCAATGCTTATTACAATTTTTGTTTTGTTTAATCATACTTATTTATTTTACTATAGAAAACTTTTTTGTAACAAAGTTAAGTTTAAAAAAAGGAACGCAATTTCGTTGACTCAACGGAAATAACCCCTTAACCTTTGGGATTGTTTACACTGTTATATAACATATGTTTACATTTTATAGGAAGATTAACACTATTTCTAATCCCACATGTATAATAAAATCATTGTTAGCTTTTAAAAAGTTGTTTTATCTGCGTATTAATTAAAACTTAACCTATAGTTACATCTATTTATAGCCGTTCTCAGGCCTAGACATATCCTTCGTTTCTGGCCTCGGAATAAAATATTCCGCCATAAATTTAGGGTTTATTTAGCGGAAGTATTATTTGTTTACGTAACTTGAAAGTTTTCACATCGCTAGGATATGACCATGAAGTCAGACTGAAGCATTTCTTATTATTTATAGTTTAATTAATTAATTACCGGTTCCAAACTGGCCATTTTGATGAAACTACTTTATTGGTCATTCTGTGTGTTTTAATTCTACTTGGTAATTAGGGACTCATTTAAGTTATTTTAGATATAACTGCTTAATTAAATTTGTAAAAGTACATAATTGTAAAACAAAACAATACATAAACTAAACAAAAAACGTTATAATAATAGTGAGCATTGATGAAACTGTGGTGTATTTTGTATTATTATTTCAAAAGAAAATAACTAGAATACCAGCGTGTTTGTATAGTCTGAGTAACGCGATATTAGTAATATATTCTATAAATATTGTTTATTTCCTCAAAAAAGACGAAAAAGTAATAAATAGAAACGAAATTGTTTTTAGTAATGTATTTTCTATTCAAGTCAACTGGAAACTTGTAAAGAAAACAAATATTTAGCTCTACTTGACAGATATAATAGTAAAAAAAACTGTTTAAATATGTATAATAATTTTATTTTAAATTTTGATAAGAAATACTGTTTTAAACATATTCCACATCTTTAGTAGTTTCAACAGCCATAATGCAACTACTTTCAGACATGCATTTAATGTACGCAAGTAGCTAACGTGCTTCTCATTATAAATGGAAGTTGGTGCAGTGAGTAGCTGACTCACAAACAACTCAATGGTGTTGGCTCAATTTTCAATCTGCGATTCCATACAATTTAGCCAACACAATCCAATTAATACATAATTTCCTGTAATAATAATTCAAAATCCAGTCGAAAATTTGGTTTTTCTCTAGGCAGAATGACGCATATTTTGTTCGTTACTAGCCGTATATTATGAGTGATATTATTTACGTGTTTAAAATCTGTCTTTCAATATATAAGTAAAGATTTAAAACACTAATTGATCGCATATCAAAACCACATTTTTTCTTCTGTATCTTTAGGTTATGTTAACAACATTTTTATTTGTTTGTATATAACTCTCTATTTTTATTATCATGTAGTAATGGTCATATGATCATCACTGGATGTCAATTTTAAATCAAAAGCATAAACTGTTGGGCTACCTTGTATAGAAGCAAAGTTATCGACGAAAATCAACTTAAAGAAGCTGCCATACTTATCAATTTTCCTCGAAATCTAATCAACGTATATCTTTGACTGGTCCAAATTTTGTGTCAATCGGATTACTTGTTCGTTAATTGAAACATTTACCTTACAGTCTTCGCTTACGTCCAGTCAATATTTAAAAATGCAAAATAAATATAAACAAATACAAATTCATTATCCAACAAAAGGATTAAGAACATATTTACTGACAATAAATATCAAAATAAATCGTCTTGTAGAAGTTGTAAAAGAAACTTGTTAATTAAAATTATATAAAATTTATATCCAAACATATTAAACTGACATTACCAGAAACAAGCCACACTCCCACCCACAATTCAATAATCAAACCTAAGGCTACTTTGACATTTGATCATGATGTGCTAGTATCAGGAATAATATTCATTATTTGTACATGTAATGCGGTACTTGGCATTAGACGGTGCTGACCTCCGCGGTTTAATGGTTAACTAATTCAGTATCGATATACCAAGAGGTCACGGCGGAGTCAAGTCAACTGTCTTTCATAGGTCAAACATAAGGTTTACCTTTTCACATAATTATACATACAACACAGTCAACTAAACAAACAATATCATATTGGGTTAATACCAATATGGGTAGACAATATCTTATGGGTAGACAAGTCGTTGGAAGGCTTGTCGACATTGGCTGATTACCTGGCTGTACATTTTAATAATATTTGCATACATCAATGAAGCTTTTGTGACTAATATATGAATGAAAAGCAAATAAAAAAATATTCATAAAAATGAATGGACACATGAAAATATATTAATAATAAGTGATTCTCAATCTAAGGCCAAATATAAATATTTAGCCTACTGAAAAATTAGTTATCATTATGTGTAGCTTAAGTATCTGAATTTATACAGTTACATAATTTAAAAAGGAACTTAAGAAAATGAATAGCAATTACATAAAACCGAAGTAGGATTTTCATAATTAAGACAAATAAACAGTGCAAAAACATTGCACAAACTTTCTTACACACTCCTTCACAATCAAAATAAAAGCCAAACGAAAGTAGTCTTCGCCAATATATCTTTAATTGTAGATAAAAAGTTACCTCAACTATGGACGGTCTCTTAGTTTTTATAGATTATTTTAACGAATATTTATATATTTAAATAAGGTCTAAACTTGCATCAGAAACACAACTTACTGTAAGTATAAATATTTAAGATGAGTTCAAGTTTAAATGACTGCTGCCTATTTTCTATTATTTGCAATTTTCCACAATGGTGTAATTTTCACATTCCATCAAAATTTAAATGAAATCGGTAGAGTTGTTTTTGAGAAATTACGTTTTTAATACATGACAGGTTCCCCCCCCCCCCGATAACTCGCGAACCAGTATTTTTAGAGAGATTGCAATAATACATTGGGGGGGGGTATATATACTTAGAGGGTATATATATTTTATCAAACTTGATTTAGCAGATTCCGATAAAAATGTAGTTTGTGTTTTTGTCTTATCGCAGGTGCCCACAAGTTTTGAGTTGTCAAAAAATAAAAAATCCCAATTTCTGGTAACTACGTCCACATACCAAATTTGAATAAAATAGTAAAGCTCCACTCCTTTGGGCTTAACAGCAAGCACTGCACAGACTACACTTGTCAAACAGACATACACGCAAAGAACAAATTTCTTTAAAACATCAAAATGGATATCCCCGCGATAAACTAGACACCGGTTTTTTTACCCATCACATAACCTTCTCTGTACTGTGTATCTGTAAAAAAATAAAACTTCGTACGAATGCATTATTTATCGCAGTTTCAGCAACGGCTCTTGGCAATTATAACAAATAAATGTAACTATTTATTGATAACCTCACACAAAAACATGATAATATATACAAATGGTGTGCGAAACATCGTTAATTAAATAAAAATTTGTAACATCTATAGACAGTCCGACCAATCGTTAAGTCGGTTTACAATGATCTTGCCTAGTTTCAAGCTTTAAAGGTATTTCATTCGTTGATATTTCACTGTCTAATTTGATTTGATTTATAAATGATTTTCATTTCAAAATTTCAACAAAATCAATAGAATTAATAAACATTTTTATTTTTAAAACGTCACACAATTCTGAACGATTCGTAAGAATCGTTAAAATCTTCAGGTCTTGTTTTAAAATATACTGTTTCATAGCATTACAGTTCTGAAATGTCTTAAAAATGTTATGGTATGTTATATCTTTTTATGTAATCTTATTTTTCCTGATAGTGTTTATAATAAGCTCCTCCCAGGGTAATGTTCTGGTCGCTCTTCTAATGTACTCTCTCAAAACTTTACTCAAAGCAAATCTTAAAAATCTATGTTAATTTTTATGAGCTCTATTGTGTTTATGTATAAATACAAAACAATGAACTGCCCAAAACCAAATGTTTATTAAATAAAATAAAACTGACCAGAAGTTCACACACGGAAAATTTGAAAATAAAAAAAATAAACTGTCTTTCAAATTACAAAAAAGATACATAAATCCCGCGACAATTTAAAATTCATAATTTTTCATTTGTAAAAAAAAAAGAACAAAATATGAAGTTTAAAAAATATTATTATACCTAGAGTAACAAAAAAACTTAGTTTGTATACAGTAAGAACTTAATTTTAAATATAAATACAAAGGCACCTACCGTAAAAGTCTAGTCCGAAAGGACAACCTGTCTAAAAATGGTGCTAAATTCTTTTTACAATTTTGGAGTAATCATATTACATAAAGAGAGGCTAGAGTAGGTAACGTCAGTCTTAAAGGTGGCACGTGGTGGGGGAACAATTTCTGTGAGAGTAACATTTCATTGAGTTTTCATATTATTAGAAAACAATAATAAAAGATTCAGGGTACTTTATAACTTATAAGAGACTACCAGTCAGAATCTTAAGTTGTACAAATAATATAAACGACCCAACTTAGTGTACCAAATTGCAAGTAAAATAAAATTAAAATGATTCTTAACCACTGGCATGAAAAACTGGATATAAATTAAATGTAATTTATCCTCTGTTTTAATATATAAATATCTTTCAAAAATAATAATAATTACAAAAATTGATATGGATCTTTCTATACAAATTTATATTCTGTAGGAGAAAAAAATTGTATTAGAAAGATAGCAATGAATATTATTTTTGGTTTTGTAGATGGTGTGTTAGAAAGCTATTACAATGTTTTTGTGTCATTTATTCCTATTGTAATAATTGATGTGGTAGTCAACACATGTGTCCCTTCTCAACAGCTTACACTAATCTTGAGCATACTAAAGTATAATACTCAGTCACTTAATCTCTAGAAAGACTTGTAGTTAATTTTTTTTTTTTTAATTGTCCTGGATTTTTAATCAAAATCAGGAGAGACTTTCACGTACTGCGTATGCAAACCTCGCTGCGCTCGTATTCATTGGACATTTTATATAACATTTATCTGTTATACAAATGAGATATTAATAATAATTAAATAACTAAATAAACCCTACAGTTTATCAAAATGAATAGTATTGTATATTATTTTATGTTGATCTTATATTTGGAATTTCTGCTAACCCATAAGAAATATAAAGTTAACAATTTCCATATAATTTGACTTTGTAATATGCGTGAAAATCCCTGAAATATTAATTTCTGTTATAAAATTTCTTTTAAATGATCTACTAGTATTTAATTATCTGTTTATACAGCTCAATGATGAAATTATTTCGAGAATCTACTAATTGGTTAACAATACCTCAATCATAATTTGAATTGTGTGAAATGTAATGAATTAGATGTTATTAAATTTGTAAATTTGTTTGCTACGATAACTAATGTACAAAGTGGTTTAGTAAAAATGTATTTCTTGCCTAGTGTTAATTTTATAGAGAAAAGTATCTCATTTACGGGCTATGTGATTGAATAGTTTGGAGTTTTTTTTTTTTTGTTTTTTTTTCAGATCAGAAGAGCTCTTTAAAAAAATATTAAAATCTTTTAAATTGGCTTGGTACAAATATATGATTAGTAGTAGTCGTATATGTCTTGATTGATGTCATACAAAGTAGAACTCCCAATACAGCTGCTACAATTACAGTTGATATTGCGCAAGTCCTTGAGTTTAATGTAACATGACCATAAAATTAGGTTAGGATACTACCAACTTGACAAATTATAATAACCTTCATTGTTACATTACACATCAAGCTTGTGTACTCGCATAATGTGACAACACTATTCAATCTGTTGACATCAAACTTCAAAGCCACAAAATGTTCCTGGTATAAATGTCAAGAATAGAATTAATAAAGGAATAGTGTTACTATTGAAGGAATTCAGGGCAGTAAATAGTTTTATAATAGCTTACTCAATGTACGCGGAAAGGGTCAACCATGAATAGACTGAATGGAACAGAAATATAACCTATATTGAAAAATGTTTGCAACAAATTTTTCTCTCAATGCATAATGTTTTGCCATTTGCAATTGTTCATCTATTTATATTTTTAACTTTTTATCTATATTTTGTTACATTTAACAACTTAATTTTCAATTAATTTTAAGTTTAATGTTTTAAAATTTCATAACCAACAGATTATTATGTAAGCATTATTTTAGAAGAGGAGCTTAGAGCGAAGGTGGTCTAAATAAATTCTCTTATTTGTTTGATATTATTTACTTCAATACCGTTAAAACTTGTAAATTTAAAAAATCATGAAAAATTTCCATGTAATACAAAATCTTCATGCAGACATTAAACATAATTACGTTTGTGATTTATGTTTTTTCTCCCCAGTTCAAACCCAGTTTTTAAATATTAAAAACAATAAGTGCTCTATATTATATGTAATTATTATATTAATTTGTTATAGAGAGATAAATGGGTTAAAACATCTTAACTAACCATATGGCAAACTTTACTGTATATATGGAGAGAAAGTACTGTAATGATGAAAATTTGATGTTGAGATTTTCTTAGGCATATCTGTTTTGGGACCCCTGAGTTCATTACAAGATTGCAGGTCTGCGAGCAGCGATTTCTATGAAACCATTCATTAGATTTAGATTAAATTTGATACATAGAGTTTTTATTTTGCTCGTAATTGACTAAACATTTTTTGCTCAATGTTGGTAAGTAAACCATATATCTCCCAATTTTCTTGAAAATACTGGTTTGGGATTTATAGATTAAAGGAAAAACTATTCAGACGGAGCTTTTTTAAAAACGTCTCTAGCGATTTTGCCAAATTTCTCTGAATTTAAGGTATTAAATTTTGTATATTATATAATTTTCCCCAAAAAAATAAATATTGGAGTTATTGGTAAAATCAGAAACCATATATATGGAGTTGTAAAAAAAAAACCGTAATTTTAAAATTCAACTGTAATTAATTTCGATAAAACATTTTGTTTTAAGCTCTTGAAGATTACTACTTCTTACTACTGTCAAAAAGAAGCAACTAAAAATAATTACGATTTTTTAGTAGACTAATTATTAAAATAATTGGATTTAGAAATGCTGAAGCTTTTAAAGTTATTAAACTGAAATTTATTGTATACATTTGTTACTAAGAAAGTTTTTTTTGGTTTATAAAAAAATCTTTCAAATATTGGCTGCCACACCCCCTAGTCTATTTATCTAAATACATTCATATACGATCGAATATTTGATTACTATTCATAAACGTAAAAATTATGTTCGGCGAACAAAATTATCCCATTGTTGGAGACGGAGGAATTAATTGATGTAGAAATGTCTTTAATTTGATCAGAAACGAAAGAAGGGCAGTCACCCATGAACAGTTCAAAGCCATGGAAACGGGTTTAGAATGACGTCACTTGTATAATGGACCATAAAAGATTCGGCGCGAATGTTTAATTTAATGATTTGCTAAAAGAATGAATGCTGTGAAACGACTGAAGGAACAAATTGCATATAATATAAAACTACAAAATATTTCGAATAGCAACAGAATCCAGTTCTTCAGTTTAGTGGCGATGACACCAAAACTTTTTGTCTCTTAAGTTTCAAAATAACATGTCACAATTTGTATTTAATGACTTGCTTTTACCATAAAAACTACTGCTTTAAATGTAATTTCAGATTCTATTATTTCCTTGTTGTAAAACCATTTAGTTTTGGTTTTCTGTTTTCCTCGGTATAAGTGCTATTTTGTCGCCATTTTTATAAATGCAAACTTAATATACATTTATCCAGACATGCATAGATTTATTAAATAAACATTGAGCTTGACTTGTGAGATAATATTAGATAAAAAAAAACCTCGAACACTAGATCTCACAAAAATTATGTACATTTAATCAAACGCGTTTCAACGACGAAGTCGCCATCCTCAGTGATACATGAGCTACAATACCAAAACTATAACTCAAACTCATAGAATTATTAACAAGTATTTTTATTTACAAAGCTGTAAATAGTTAACATTTGGTTAACAATAGAAATGTATTTAATTGAAATTGATATTAGAACTTTGCTCTACAAGTTGCTAAGTTATGCCTATTTATAAATTTTAATTTTTGTTTATTTTCCTACATATGAAGTACAGTGATGGGTCAAAAAATCAATGTCGAAGTATTTGTAAATGTATCCTTTATGAGGTTCCTCTAAGTCCAAACCGTTTTTGGGAAATGTCCGTCTCTCGCCTGTCGTATCTACATTTCTCTTTAGCTTTAAACACTTGGACCGATTTTAATCAAATTTAGTATGCAGGCATATTATTACCATATCTAGGGACGCTTTATATTATATTATTTGTATATCTCAAAATTTCAGGATAGTTGTCAAAAGAGAGAGAAAAAACATTTTATTCAAAATTGTCCAATACAGTTTTCGTTCAGATTTAAGTGAAATGTGAATATTAATGACCTAAACCCTTGTGCAAAGTTTGTGCAATGTTTTCGGACAGTTTTTATTTTAACAACTGTACCGATTAAGTATACAATCGGTTTTCTACTGTCCTTTTCGTTATTAAGCTGTGCAGTGAATTAAGCTGTGCAGTGATTTGTGTATGTCTGGTAAGTTGAATCACGTTTCTACTTATTTATTTAAAAAACTATATTTTGTATATTGTTTGGTTTATATATATATATATATATATATATATATATATATATAATTTGTATCAATATACACATGATATTGTTTAACCCATTTTGTTAACTATGCTGGTTTTTTTATGTATATATATATTGGGAATATCCTGTAATTTAGTAATGTAAATCTTTTATAAAGAAAAGAAAAAGTCTAGAAATACACCTACATACCAAATTTGATTGAAATCTGTCCATACGTTTGAGCTGAAGTCACTACATAGACAGATAGACATCAGTAAATAAAATACTTTTCTAGAACTCAGGGAGTTCAAAACAGATATAACAGCAAATAACAAAACATTGATTTTTTGATTCACCACATAACTTTTCTATACCAAATAAATGTGAGAAATATAAGTGCTAAAAGATTAAAGTCTGGTTATAGTAAATGTACTACCAGCGCAGGACGGAAATAGGTTAACAAGTTTTTGAAAGTAAACTTGCTTATGAAAGGAAGTTGTTATTGAATGTCTTACTTGTGATACATATTATGGGTGTCAACGTTTGGAAGTTTATAAAATAAGCAAAACTTTCATAACGTCAAAATAACTCTTTGAACAAAATTTCAACCAAACTCGGAGGTTATATTAAGTAGTAAAAGTTGTTTGTAATTTTACTAGTTGCTTTAACTTCTTAATGCATTTGGCCAACTCGGGACTTTACATTGTTAAGTTGGCTGTGAGAGAGTCGTGTTTGCAGCTTCGTGAATCCTGAGTTGTGCCCTCAGGCTCAGGTCGGTTTTCAAACAGGTTTCTCAAAGTGTGTACATTTTGCATGGCGTCACGTGAGGCATGTCCTTGGTTGGCCAACTCAAGGATAGCAAGGAGTAGGGAACTCTAGATAAACTGGCCAATTTAGTTTAATCTTTAGCAAAAACACTGCACAAGAGTATGAGGAAAAGGGGCTTCAAAAATGCCTCGAAGCAAAATAGTATATTTTGAAGTCTAAAAAAGATCTTCTCTATAAGTGTTTCATCTGTTTTTTCAGTATTAAACAATTATTCATTTTCACATCTTGTAAGAAATAATTTGGACACAAAATAACGAAAAGTAAGATTATTTACAGATTTAATAATGAGTAAAACAATAAAAGTATATTTTTGAAATTTTAATTAGGCCTACTTCATGGCCGTTTTATTTAAACATCTATGGATTTGAATGAACTATATTTGTGCAGTTAAATTGGTCCTAGTTGTAAAGTGGGAACTATCAATGGAGAATTCGAAAGTACAATCTGTAATAACCAGAGTACAGAAGAAGCACCGGGGTGAATTAGAGAACTCCATTTATTCATTGTACACGATGCCAAATAAAACTAAAATAATTATACACTATTAAAATAACAAATTTAAAACAAAACAAATAAAATTGTACGATTTAAAAGAAAATATATAAAAGATTATACACTATGAGTAAATATAGTGATACTTTAGACATAAAAACCTTTATAGTTTGTGATTAAACAAGAAAAAAGAATACACGAGTTCAGTATCCCTTAACTTATTAGAGTTACAAAAGAAACTAATAATATTTTACACGGCTTGTAACACAATGTACTTTCATTCATTCTCATACACACATTTTCATTCTGAATGTAAATACAAACACAGACACAAGTATACATAGTTTATCATTTGATTATTGTATTCAGTGTTTGTGGTTGATAAGAGCCATAGTTTTAAGTACTTTAAAATTGAGACACCGAATATTCTTTCCTTAAACATATTATGAAGAAGAAACTCTAAAACCCCATGGAAGAGCGGGGAACCGTTTTTTCAGTAGAACGAATAGATTACGAGGAGATAAATGTTTCGTACATACTAATGATTATTGTTAAAGTGCACTTAAAGAAATTATAGTGGTGATATTTATTAGCTTTGTTTCTACAGTTTTATAATTTATTAAATCAAAACAATAGTATCTAAGTTTTGGGGATCTATTATTCAAATTCAATTTAAATAACTCACGACAATTTGCTTAACAGTTCTGTTGTTTTCATTTTGTTACTATCTTTGAGGTTATGTTTATATTTACTCAAAACAAATATGCAGCTATACAACACGGATTAAACTAATGGATAATAAATCTGACCATTTTTATTTCAGTCTTTACAACTACGCTACAACTTTGTTAATACAAAATTATTTTAGGATTTCTTAAAACTGTTAAGAAAATTTCTTACAAAAAAAACAGGAAAGTATTCCAACTATCAACTATGAAAATACCAACATATTTTCCGTGTACGTATTAATAACGCGTTGTTGCACTTGTTTATGGTGTTCGATGAGGCATTGACAAATTATTCAGTGAGGCAGTGGAGACAAACAAGGCCGCAGTTTGTACCAGGAACATGCCGAGTGACGCAAACAGCATTCTTCAAGTCAAGTAGAGGTTTTTACCTTCCTGTTTACATAAGAGACGCGTAAAGACGATCTGCAAGTCTAAATAAGGATCTGGGAAATAGAACTCAAGCTCGATAATACAGTTCGAATTGTGGCCAAAAATAAAACGTATACCGAGCAGTTTGTTAAGTTGTGTATTTCGATTCATTTATCTCGTATTAATACTATTAGTTAGTTCAGATTGGAACTTATATCTTCATATCCTAAAAGTTATTGGCTTCGAAGTTATGAAGCAACAGTTGAACCTGCAAGCATTTTTGATTCCTGATTTTAAAACTCATTAGTTCGACAAAATTTCATTAAACATATAATAAGATTATACTGTATTTACAACCATTAGTTGAAGTGGAACTCCTTGGCAAAGAGTTTAAATCGAAACATATCAAACTCTGTTTTTCGAAAACTATTTGACTGATCATTATGATTGTTTGCAGAGAGTCAGATCTCGAATATGTGTCAGTCATAACAGTCGTAACGAAGATGAATTATTAATTTGTAACATGAATTACAATATCTAATTGACCGAATATTTCAAACCTACTTACAAGACTTTACAAATCAGTTGTCTGTATCTTGAAAATATAAACCATTTCAACATTCCTTACCATAACAAACCAATTTAAATAATTTAAAACATTTCATTCATTTCAAAAACCGTAAAATCAATTCGAGGATCAGGTCAGTTCACGAAAGATTATGATCATAATATATATTAGTTATACTGTGTTACATATTAGTATGTTTTATCCTTTTTATATGGAAAAAACAGCAAAAACTCTCAACAATAAAATAATATTTTTTTTTTTAAAAAAAGCTAAGAAGTATATTTACTAAGAATTAATTATATTTAATAACTTAGAAACTTGTTCCACACCAGTCAATGTCAGTTACCATAGTGATCAGCACATCAATAACTAACAGCTGACTCACTTTTGTTTAACAAATTCAAGTTGAAATTACAACTGAAATTATGTTTTTTGTGAATTGCCCAAATACCACACAAACACTTTCTCATTCACACAAATACACTAATAAGCTGTTAATATAACCATAAATATTTTAGTTCATAGTACACTTTACAGCGGACCCTGGACTCAATATATATATTAGTGTTCAACTGCTAAATTTAATAAACTGCGAATTTATATTCCTAAATATCATCTAAAACTGTTCTTACAAGAATATTTCATCACTAGGACCAAAAGTGAAACTTTTCAATACAAGCTCAAGTTTAATCGCTTGGAAAATGAGCGAGGATCGAAAAGCTTCTTTTGGTCCAAGTGATGAACTATATTTTCGTTATACTGTAAATAATATAAAAAAACAATTTCAAAAAAAACTAAAATGTTATAACCTAATTACCTACAAATCGATGGTAACAGCTGTTTTAACAGTTATTTACAATCGAGAGTATCGGTTGTTTTTATAGATGCTTTACAATTTTTAATTAATTCGTATAAATGAAGTAACAGCTGATGGCCTCAACCTCAGCTGATGGGTTTTTTTAGGTCCTAGGACTAAAAAGAACAACTTTAGCATCTCAATGCATGCATTGAAAACAGCTGTTTTTGATGCAGTATGACGAAAAATAGATTTAGTAAAATTCGGTCCAATAGTAATTTAATTTTTTTATTTTGTAATTGGATTACAGTGCAACAAAATTGACAAAACCGTACATCTGATGGTGATTGAATTGAAAACGATAATTTAAAAAGAGTAGGCAATCAACTTTGTGATTTCTTCTCATTAGACAGAAATTCAGGTTCGCGAATTCACTTAGTGGCATAATTATTTCATTCACTCTTCACTGATATTTATACAAAACAAAACATTTAATACAATATATATCTATGGAACGTACTTGTAAAGATTATTTTTCTTAACAGAACTTAAATTATTTGTTATTTATATACACCCTGCCATTCTCTATATATTGATAAAAATAACCGATAAGAAACTTTAACACCGTACAGCTTAGTAATATTAAAAAAAAAAAAAATGGAAATGGAAAAAAACAACAAAATGGCTAAAAAAAATCAGCAATAAATTTCCGAAAAAATAAAGAAATAAAATACTTGAAGAGACAGGTAGAAAACTATTAACAACACACAAATTTATTTGTGTACTAAAGAGAAATATTGTATTTTAGTTTCAATTAAAGTTTATATCTTTTACGCTTTTGATTTAATTGACCTATTTTTGATATCATTTACCCTAGTTTCGAGTTTTCAAAAAGTAATAAAACAGTTCCTAATATCTTCGGTTATCTGCTTAAATGTTTTAGATGATGTAAAATTAAATGTTTAATAAAAAAATACTTTATTTTGTTTGGTAATTCTAAAATGTGTCTCATTTCGAATCTGTGATCTATTTTACATGGCATATTTCCATTTTTAAATCAAAACATTTTCATTAGCTAATATCATATTTAATATACAGAAATGTTTATGTAGCTGAAGAGGTAGTTAATGTTAATTCGTCAATGTCCTATGAATTTACATTAACTTGAACTTAAATTTAACATAATTATCTTTCTTCAACAAATAGTCTAAATGGTTTCTCTTTGTACTTTTCCCAACTAAAAAATTGAAAAAAAAAAAAAAAAAAAAAAACATTTAATCCAGTTGATTGTTGAAATCTCAATTATTGGCGAAAAATATTTAAATATATATTCTTAAGTTTCAATTAATTTAAACTTAAATTATAGTAAATAAATATGAAGAAGAGGAGGAACCACATACCTATAAAATGTAACTCCGACGAGGTTAAATCCTGCGTAACTTTTAACGGTTCACTAGTCAACACTAGTTAGATGGGCGCGGTCTCTGCTAACTGAGCCTTTGTAGCTCACCGCAGCTTTACATTAAATTTGCCACTATTCTACCTCAAATAATCAATTTTTATAAAAAAATCATTTTTATCATGTTTTTATATAACAATTACATGTGATTGTTCTTTGTTAATATTTTAAAGTTGTTAGTAAATTAGCATTTCAACGCTCGTTAACGAATTTTCTTTGTAACTATAACCCTAGCAACCGCTCTCTTGGCCAAGTTAATGGACCTCGAAACCATCAAATGAGTACTGATTATGACCCCCCCCTCCACCCCTACACAGAACAGTGTTTCACTTAATTTTAAATCAAACAAAAGACATATAGCTGAAACGATGACATATTAGTACGCGAATTTCGTTTGTACAACTCGTTAAATTTCATATGGCTCGTTTGTCGATCTAGACTTTGGAATGTGTAACAATGTACTTAGTGATCACCAATGCATAAACATGAAGACTTTGTGGACTATAGACACTGGTTTAGTCTTTATGGCAGGGTTAGATTAGATTAGGTTAGGTTAGGTTCGTTATGTTAGGTTAAGTTTGGGGGCAAAACCCGCTTCTTTCATAATAATACTAACACTGGTTGAGGGGACGAATTCGCTAAACCTCATTCCAAAGGCTCATTTGCACACTAGGTGATATAAAGTTGCGATATCAGGAGTTGTTAATCCCCTTAACCCTCGTTTGAAACCTATTTATCTATATAGTTTCTCACGTCCTTATTTTTATAAGTACTGATTAATAATTTCAATAAATAACAAATATCCATCAGCATGAAAAAAAAAATGAATTACTATAAAAGTAGCAAAAATAAAACTATTAGTGTACACTAGAGATTTAAAGGTAATCCACACAAGACTACTAAATGTTAAATTAAAAATTAATCTTAAAGTAAAATTATGTTTTAAAAATGAATTAATATTTCATTATGGTGTAGAAATGATTAAATGTTGTTGAAGTCTTGAGCATACCTTAAATGACATTTAAATTAACATCTTGCAATAAAATCCTTATCACAACGACGTAACAGTATAGAATTTGTCAATAAATTATACCTCCCAAGGCCAAAAAAACAATGATAAGGAAATTAAGACGTACCTTTCGTTTGAACAAATATTTGTTCTCGAAATCATTTACTGTTTCAGTCCTTACCCGTAGATCAGATAAAATTTAGTGTATTGTTTGTATAGAAAATTAACGACTGTAGAAAATAGTTGTTGGGGAAAATCGTTTCTAAGTGGTAACACTTTATTTTCTCCTACATAAATATTATAGAGAGTATATTTACGGTGAAAACGCGGAATTTTGTGATTTAAAATGAAAGATATATTTGTTGGTCCTTTGATAATTGTCTATTATTTTACGCCTATGTGTCTCTCCTTTTACGGCTACTAAATAAAAGCATCGTATTTTGATTGTTAGAAGGACATATTTCTCGCAATTAATTCTAATTTAAAATACCAAATCCAATTAAAATATGGATAAAATTCTATGAACTATTTAGTTGTTTGTAACCATAAAAGAAAACATATTAATGGGGACAGATTGTGAGTTAGAAATCAGTGATCAATAGTAAAAATTACTCTTAAGCTTCATCAGTAAATGTCGTACTAAAGTGGTTGCAACGATAACTGTGGAATTAAACGACCGTTGTTAAAGAAAATACGGTTTAGGAATAATTGGGAAAATTGGACAAATTAATCTCTTTCAATTTTCAAAACATTAATTCCAAAACGAAACAATTTCTATGAGACACATCATTTAAGTTAAGTCAAACCATTTAATCCAGATTCTTCTAAAGAATTTTAATAAACCATATAAAGTTAAAAAGTTTTCTTTTAAACTTTATCATCAGATTACAAAAACATGTTGTGCACTAGACGGAGTAATCTCTGTGTGTCACGTATTCAAACATTGTGTTATCTTTGTTGGAAAGGAGGCAACAAAGAAAAATTATTTTAGAAAACGAGTTTAACTCAACCTAACCTACGCAAACAAAGTTATAAAATAAATCTTTAGTGTAGTTGTCCTTTGTAGGCCTATTCTTGCTAGACCACACTTCCTCGGGTGATGTGTGATCATCACATCGAGTTCCATCGTAGTAATTCTGCCTTTAGTGTTCAGAATTCACTACTAACCTTAGCTTCCAACTTACACCCACGATACTGGGTCAACACTAAAACTTTTTAAGCACCCATGAGGATCGAAACTGAAACCTCTTGTACTCAAGATGAGAATTAGACGTCAACCAGGGTCTCAAGCATACAAAGTTAAGCACATATATTTACACCCTATTGTATTGTTACATTTTCGCAAAAATTATTAACAGCAACGCGTTCCTTTTCATTTCTTCTTTAACAAATTTATGCTTCACAGCTGACCACTATCTCCATAAATTAATTAGGCAGTTTAGAAAATTGTAGTAGAAGTATGACAATAATCTGTGAAGTAACTCTTAAATATTGATCTTGCATTTTAACTTTTGCAAAATATCAAATACAGGTTTATTCAAAAAGAAATAGACATATTAATGAACATAATAAAATGGTTTTAATTAACAGAAAAAAATAAATAGTAGCATTACAAAAAGGACATTTCAATGTTTTTTGTAGTGTTATAGATGTTCTATATGAGCCCCACGGGTTACACGGCAGATATCAATTCGATAGTCAAGTTCTGACCAGACTCTGTTAAAGGTATTGACGTCAACACTCTCTATATTTTTCTGTGGGGTTACGTTAAATATCAGGTTTTTATTCCCCCATTACCATTGAGCCTCTCGGAATCAGCTATAGAGAGTATCTATACCCTTAATAGAGTTTGGTCAGAACTTGACTATCTGCCGTGTTAACCTTGGGGCTCATATAGAACACCTATAACACTGTACAAAAAACTTTTATATGCCCTCTTTGTAATGCTACTATTTATTTTTTTCTGTTAATTAAAACCATTTTACTATGTTAATTAAAAATTGACCATTTCTTTTTGAATAACCATGTATATGCTAAAACACACAGTCTCATTAAAAATAAAACCATATGAGCACTGATAGCCTCATACATTTCTGAAATATACCCTGACATAAATCCGAAATAAAGAAGAGAGGGAGACCTTGAAACTACCCTCATAAAAAGAAAGGCTCTTAACAATGCTTCCAATATGTCTCGTCGTACAAAAGAATTAAAAACTTATTTTATTATTTGTACAAATGCTCCTATAAGAACTATTTCATTTTATTAAGGGCAATATGAGACTTTTCATAACAATATTTCAGTGACATATAAAACTTTAATTTGTTTAGATCCGATTTTGATGTTTTTTGTTCTTCGTCAGATTTTTATAACACCACATCAGACTGGACATTCACACACGAAAATATCCTACCATTTGTTTTGGCTACAAATCCCCAATGGTTAGCTCGTTAAAGACATAGAGAGAGATTATTGGTAAAAATAGTTTTTTAATCTTAGGTAATAACTCAACCCACAAAAACCACGATCATTCTACTGAAATCGAAATTTCACAACAGCAACATTTAATTGTAAATAGTTAAAAACTGGTCACTTATATTTGTAGGTCTACAACCGCCAATCCTACTTCCGTTTACACGAAATTAGTTACAAATTGTAACCCTATCAGATCCTAATTGTATTTCAAAATTAATAAACATTTACATTACAAACCTGATTATATATTATTAATGAAAAAATAAAATCTTTTTATTTAAATTTTGTCATTTTTTTCTTTTAACTGTATTCATAATGCTGTTATTCTTTAAATTAACCTTAAATTGTATAACCTATAAACATAACAAACTTTCAAAAAGCCAATATTATAACGTAAATGGTACAATAGTTAAAGAGAATAATTTCCTATGGATATAAATGGAACTGAATTAATCTTACTTCTAACTGTAAAAATAATCTATTTCCTCATTAATCGAGTAATTTTTATTCTTATAGATTTAATCGTGTTTGAATAAACAGTTTAAATGTAAAACTCTGTTTTTGTTAATAAACTCTGTTCCTAATATTTAACATTTAAAAACTCCTACTTTAATAAACTGCATCTACCTTAAAATGATTATCTATAAGTGGTATATTTTCAGAATCTACAGACTGTATCCAGTCTAACAATAAATGAAATTAGGTACTAGAGTAGGTATACATGTACATGGCTCAACTGCACGCCAAGCCAAAATACATTCATTGTACAAACAATCCAAAACTAAACGTTCTAATATACTTTTATTTTGTGAACACCATTAAAGTCATGCTATTAAAACTTATTTTAAAACACCCTCAAGCGATTTTGATTATAATAAAATTACAAAGGACATCTACAACCGCACCGATTTTGAGAATTTTAAGTCACGTGGTCACACGTTCTTACGATAATGCGATTTAGGTAAATTTCTAAAATGATTAGGTCCGAAATCCAATCCTTCCATGTGATACCCAGCAAAGGTCAAACTTTAAATTTTTTAGATAATCTGACTATACGCTCTTGAAATAATGGATGTCAAAAATAGCCTATTTTGAAGTGATCAGCTATTAATTCCTATTTGCTTTTGGGAATATACTCGTATTTATCTGCATTTCTATAAATGAGAAATGGTTTATACTATAAATTATTTACAAAATTGTTCGGTAGCCTAAATTGACAAATAACCAACATATCGTTTCACTGGCTGTTGTATCAGTAACAACTGAGGATGACGAGTTAGTCATTGAAAGGTAGTGTCCTTTTGTATTTGTATTGCACAAATAAAGTGGTTATTGTTGAAAATTCTGTTTTCAATCATTCGGTGAAGATTATGTTATCCTAATCTGAAGTCAGCTTTTGTTACAGTCATCGTTATTGTAATTCTCTAGATAGCAAGTATGAGACAGTCAAAACTTTAAGGATATATTTCCTGTCAATTACTATTATAGCGGATTTGAAATTGCTTACATTTATGCTGCAACATTTTCTTCGGAATTGTGAAAAAATAGAAACGCTTAAAAATTGAATATATCGACTGTTTTTGTATGTTATTGGATTTTTATGACCAAATTTTAATTCCGTTTAAAATTACTCATATAGTTATGTTAAGTTAAGTTATAAAATAGGTTAAGTTTATTTTAGTTGAGGTTTGGTACACTATTTAGAGTTGTTATTATTATTGACATTTTATGCAATTTAATCAAAACTGGTTAAACCGATTTTGAAGAAATCTAAATTTTAGACGATACAATAGTAGGTCTATCTTTTTTTGGAAATACGTTTTGTTGAGTCATTAGAACCGCAGAGAAACATAATTTGATCGAAGTAATTAAAATAGTTTTTGGATAAATCAATTCTTGTATTTTGACTTTAAAGCAAGAAAACCTAACTTTTACGTGCATAAATAGAAGCTAAAAATCTTGATTGTTCCATTTTAAACAAAATCGGTAAAGCGGTTTCTGAGGACTCAGTGGTAACAAATGTATATTTATAAAAATCATAATCTATTTTCTTTTTCTATTACAATTTTCAAATAGATTAAAAAAGTAATATACGCCAAAAATTAACATCTGCCAAGCCAAAAGAAGTCACAAAATAAGTTAAAACAAATGAGAGATTGGATAGAACTAGAGTGATTTGAAGAAAACGTGGCATTCAAAACCAAAAATGTAATATCTAAAAAGATAGTTATGTAAAAAGGTCAGTTGGACACAAACCCACAAATAAGACGCCTCCGATCTCTGGATCACGTGAAGATTGTTGTTCTATGCAAATTTTTAACTTTGAATTCAATAAAAGTTTATCTTCAGGAAGCCATGAATTCCGCCTTGGTCCGGATTCCAGTTCTAGTCCTTGGTTCCTACACTGAACCAATAAGCCGAGGAACAATATGGTATTGTTTTGTTATTCGTGGGGAATAGTATTACTTCGGCCTCAGTTTACGTGCCAAGTATGGAGCCTTCGTGCAAACAGCTATAATTAGTATTTAGATATCGTTGGTAACTGAAACCATTGTGTAATTAATTAGTCAATCTCGAGGAGACTTCATGGTATTTTTGTAAGAAAGGTCACGTTATTTTTGATTACGTTATTATATATTATGGTTTAGTACGGGGGACAGCAACACGTCACTGTCTGTCTGTCAATTCGGTAAAAATTGTAGCCACACATTTTTGCCTAAGAACTTCAATTTTGTTATTTGATAGTACAGTATACAGAAATACTATGTCCTGGATTCAGAAACAATCTTCAGATATATTAATTTTGTGTTTGATATAAAAAATAAAAACCAGGTACCGAACCCAGATTCAGAACACATAATATTTTCTTCAGTTATTAACAATTTATCATTTTTTCTAATTTGATTTGTGGTTTCGGCTTCACTAATAGTCGGAGAAGATCGTTAATCATAAACAGGTATTGATTGGTAATTACCAAATTCCGGGCAATTTACACAATGTTTCAAATAACTTTGTCTTTTATTGCACATTAAGTAAAGTATTGTGATATATGGTCAAAATGTCATTATGAGTAGTTAAATTCATTTAACTCACAAGAAAAAAATTACCACCACCTCCCCATGTAGGAGATGACCTTGAATTTCCAGAAAATTAACAGAAGCGTACCTTAATAAGTTACATAAAATACAAATGAGCGGTTTAAAGTTAATGGGGAATCATTTTCACTTTTGCTTTATGGACTAGTGGTCAGAATAAGTAATAAATTTAGCGATTAAAAAGTAGTTGTTAACCAACTATTAACTGTGGGAACTGTATGTATTTATTGACTTTTATTTTTTCATATATTTTATAGAATGGAGAAAGTTATGTGAGGGTCAAACAACTGATGTAGAGTTGTTATTACAAATATCAGTTTCGAGGTATTTTAATCGTAAAATGTGGTTTGGGAAATTATACCTGTCTATCTTTTGTCTGTACCCTGAGCAATGTCTGCAACACCCAAGTGAATGCTTTTTGTCGAGATTAGTATGTGAGCCTAGTTTATCTGAAGATATTTTTTAGTTATTTTGATAACGCAAATAATCTTCTATTTTTTTTTATTTGGGGGTAGCTGTCATTAGAAATAAATCTCAAAGCTAGGCTTTCTCAAAATCGGTGATAAAGATTTTAATAAAAAATAAAGTCTCTGATGTACAAACTATTAGATCCCTTCTAAACTTCTTCAGCTATGGAGTTCTTTATAAAATCTAAACTCATCCTAGAACTTTTAAAAATTCGGCTTTACCAATTTTGTTCAACTTTTAGTGAAGTGTGTCAGTTTGCAAGTAAAAGAAAATTGGTGTTCAGGAATAATTGACAAAAACACAAAAATGAATCTTGACCATTGTCGTAAAAAATTTGATTTCAATGATTTACACTTCGGACGAGTTTATGGCAGAAGTAAAGGCTTCAGGGCTATATAAACTGAAAAACATTTTAATTTTATTTATTTTTGTAATAAAATCCTAAAGAGGAACTTTTTCAACCAACATATCACCCATAAGAAATACAATCATTAATGAAAACATTCTGTTGTTTTTTCTTTTCGCGTATATTGGTTAAACTAGACATCTTGAAATAGAGGGCGACGGATATATATATTGGTTTGACATCTGTTAGTGCTACTTCTTTGCACAGTTTATTTTTATTTCCTCACTTGTTATCGTTAGAGTTTTAGTTGTTTGGAATGATAATTATTTTCCTATTTTTACTTAAAATAAAAAACCAGTAATTCTTGAATTTCACCACAGCTGTGTAGATAAACATTATGCTTCTATCAGCCTTGTATCAGCCTTTACTGGACAAGACCACCAGTATTCAGAAAACATAATAAAATTCGAATATTTGTAAAGTAGCTGCATGCCGGAGGCAGGAGGATCTTCTACGACTTCAAAGAAGATCTTGTTTACTTGGTGTACAGTTAAGCTTTCCATGTTGTGACAGGAGATTCGTAATTTTGGCGTCGCTGAGTGTCCTCTGAGGTCGCGGTCAAGGTCATGCTGGCCCAAGCAAGGATTTATCGAGGTCACCTGGCGTCTCTTCTTCTCCCGTCTTCTTTGCTATGATGCAATTAATTATTTCTTGTAAGTTTAAATAATTATACACCGAGATCGGTTACACAATGGTACGATTTTATTCTGAGAACCGTTTTGTTGTTTAAAATCATTTTCCTAGCTATTATAAAATGTAATTGATGTATGTGTACTTGATCATATATCAGACAGAAGTAACGAAATGGGTTTATAATAATAAATAATTGAGCTACCACAGCAAAGTTTATTTTATACAACATTTTAATGGTCAATTGAACCACCCACGAATACAATGAATTAATCTTAATTATTTTTAATTGATTTATTCAAAGTGTCATCTTAACTTTGATCAGGAACTTAACATCGCACGCAGACAGGAAAGTTTGATTCCCTTGTGTGTTTTGATTTCTATTTCATTTTATCTGATTATTTATTATTTTTTAATTTCGCTACAGAAAGGTTAAAAGAATTTCATAATTTAAATGAACGTTACTATTTTAAGTTCGATATATGGTGTTGACTTTTGGAGACACTTGGTAGAGTCTGGGGAAAATTGTGTAGGCCTATTAAGAAAATAATTATAAGAATAATTGCAATTTTAAATGTCGGAAATATTGTAGAAATTTATTTAAAAAATTAAAATCTATTATTAACTTTTCCCTGAATATTTTAATATCCTACTTTTTTTTTTGAAGTAATTACATTGATATCAGTCAGTACAAGCATGGTTATTCCACGAGACATACTAAAGCTATTCAGGAGTCGGGTGCACTAGTCTGTTCTCAAAGTGTAGCCTATATGAAATTGCCAAACAACCTAAAGGAAGTATCTTGTATTGAACAATTTAACTACAAATTTAAAGCTTACCTTGCTCAGCAGACATTTTACTAGACGGAAGAGTACATTCAATTCTAAATAGTTTATATGATTTTTGTGTGTTATTGTGTTACATGTTTTTTTTATTTGTAGTGTTGTCTGATGTATGTATGATAACTCAAATGTTTACTGGAACATTTCCATTATCTGAATACCGAAAGAGGATAAATATATTATTTTTATTAATTGAATGAATTAAGTAAGAATAAATGTTATTTAAAATAGTTTACAAATTTTGTGATAATTTTATTTCAAAGTATTACTGTATTATTAATTTTTCTTACCGTTGCGTTATGACATTGTACATATTTTACAGTAGATCTTTAACGGTATGATTACCGTTAACATTAGATAATTAGGTAACATTAGATAATATACGTAAAAAAAATGAATTTTAATTCGACTTCTAATTGCGCAAAAAATCGTGATAACCGTTCAAACAGGTTTTGAAATACAACGTTAGTCACATTTCAATTTCAATCCTTTGCCAAAAATTTCTGCTCACTTTGTTTGTTCCTCTTTTTAATTGTCGTATCTATATTAACTTAACTACTAATTTATAGACAATTTATGTTGGTTTTAAGTTTTCGTTTTTCTTGATCTATAATGTAACTTATTGCGTCTAATTAACGGATTCAAGATACCATCAATGAGTGTATAACATAATTCAGGTATACAAACCTACAAAATCTCCGAGAAACTCATTATCGAAGGCAAGAAAATTATTGACATTCAACCGAACTCGTTTTACATTCTAGTGTTTGATTATAACAAATAATTTAAATAAATATTATACATTTATTTAAATATTTAATCAAATACTATATTATATACAAAAAGATTATACGTGTATTTTTAAATTTGGAAACAGTGACAGAAAATACTCACATTATATTTTTAATTATTTAAGGAGAATAATTAAAATAATATAACAATATATTTTAGATATTAATTCTGATAGATTTTTTTTCTGGTGTAGTTTTATAATATAAAAGCTTCAAACATACCTTTATATACATCAAAAAATTACCTTACTTCTTAAAGTTAAAAAAGCATGTTTTAAATATCAAAAATCTGTAACTTTAAGCACATTTATTTATCGTAGAGGGAAATTTTTAAAAACAACAAATTGAAGAATATTTTCTAAGCTTTAATTAACCGTTACTAATTTTGTATAAAATGAATGCATCGGGAAATTATTACACGAATTAAAGTAATTGCAATTTTTTTTTTTAAATTTATATTTCATTTAACAAACCTAAACTTAGTAATTCCTTCAGGTTCTTGATCCTTTACAAAATATCTTATGATAAACGCAAATCACATATATTTATGAAATAATTGTATAAAAACATAATTGAATGCATGGTTATATATAATATTAAATATGTTAACAAATAGGTAAAACATGGTCTTCAGTGAGGAATTACTAAATGCAAAAGCTCGATAACATCATAATGCGGTTACTTTTTATAGTAGAGAAAACAATACTAACGGAAGGATTTTTTTTTTACTTTTAAAGAGGTAACTTTATCATGTTTTGCTGAAATCAATAGTTGTTTTACATAATAGCCGAACACCCATTTTACTCCTTCCCCTTCCACATATCTACAAACAACCCCCTATTCACAGAAATTATCCAGCATTTACACCTAAGTTCAATTAAAGAATTAAAGTCCATATAAATGTTCAATTATTTCATGTTTCTGCTATTTTGACTGTACTAATATCATTGTCAACTTATCTTTCATCCACATTTATCGCCTTTTAGATATTTTATTAACATTTCTTGATTGGTTTTCTAAAAATTACATTCTGAGAATAAAATTATTATATCAGGACTAGTAACAAGTGATGATCACATCTTCAAGGAGAGACCACAATAATATTCTGACGCTAGTTGAACAGCGGCTAATATGTTTTACGTTTTAAAATACGATCAGAGTTTTTGTTACACCGATAAGTTAAGTGTTATATCGTGCGTGACAAGGATACAAGGATAAAACACTCGGAACTTACTAAAATCATACGGTAAGACCACAATAATATTGTCTCATAATCACAAACAGGAACCTTTTTAAATTTAGACTAAGATAAAGGTTAAGGTTAAGATGAACGCGGAAGTTTACAATATTTACGTGACTTTTGTGTTGGTCAACGTGTCAAGAGTTATCCTACGCACACACACACTTCTGCGTATGACCTTGAATTATACAATCGTCACGCTTCACGCTTGTCATGTTTTCATTAGATGTGCTCAAACTTTATGAAATTCGTACCGTGAAAAGTTTTTCTCCTACAAGTTTCTTTTTGAACTACAAGTTTTGATCTGTTTTAACATTCAAGGGGCTATGCACTAAAATGCGTCAAAGCAAGTCGTGTTTGAAGGAAATAACAAATCTGTGTAAATTTAAGATTTCATTGTAATCTCTTTATATAAAATACCGAGTTTCATAATCACACAGAAAGGACATTTTGAGTATTATGTTAGCAGCACTGTTTACTCTAACTTTTACAATTTTTGTAACTGCTATGAAATCAACTGCTGTTGGAACGATTGTATGTTGTTTTCTATTCTTATAATACTATAATATATATTTAAAGTTAGGCTTTGTTTAGAAAATGAAGGTTCAATGTGTTCTCTGGTTTACACGGAAGTGAAGTCGGTAATAGGTGAGTATAACCAATGAATACATATACTATAGTATTGTATTGTTATAACTCAGAGTAACCAGTGGTAACAAATGGCAGTGCAATAATTGAGGAGCGTTAGTATCATAAAGACAAAACAAAAAATACCACAAGGAAGTTCAACTTTGTTACCACCCGCTAACCCGCGTTAGTTGAGAAGAAGACAGTGCTATGAATTACATGCTATTAGGACTTGCAATTCTGAAATGTTAATCAACGATATTTCGATACCTAAGTTCATCCATATTGTTGATATAAGAATATTAGAGAAAATTTAAAAAAATATATTGTTTTCTATGTTAACCCTAGTATTTTCCTTTTGGATATAAATGATCACGTTTCTATTAGAAAATCAGTTGTTTTATATGTTTGTTAATACTACTAGATAGATATTTTATTCCACTATCGTGTTATTTACTCATTTAGTAAAATTAAAATAAGATAAAGCTTCCAAATATATATTACATCATTTTTGGAACTTTAATAATTACACTTGTCAAAAAAAAAGAAAGAAAAACTCGCACTTATTTCCGACAGATATTTATTAATTCCTACAATGGTCATTCTATCACTGGGGAGCACTAGTGTAAACAAACTTTAAGGTTAAACATCTTCTCGTGGTATATCTATGGTGAGTAGAGAGCGTTACAAGATAAATCTAATTGGGAGCTACAGTTCAAGGAAACATCATTCGTTGTAAAACAAAACCGATCTTGTAGACCTCGATTATCAGAAGGCAGTCTTGCACAAGGAGTCTTAATAAATCAATCCCACGACGAAGCCTACAGTTGGAAATCCCCAAAACAACAAATCATACAGTTTTACATAAAAGGTTTCATATGAAAGTACATAACATTAACTATTGAAAGAATTCAAACTGTTTGATAAAGAACATGTGTACAGTTTGCTACTTTAACGGACAATTTTTATATGATGTGCTATTTATAGATGAAGCTACAACTCATAAAAACGATCAGTTAATATCAACAATTACGAATGTGAGGAATCACAAATCCAATTGTGATTTTTGTGAAAATGCATGACAAACCTGTTATAAATCTTGTAGATGAACGTTTCTTTCATTGAACAAAAGGAAATGTTCTTCTCATCGGGGGGGGGGGACCTTTCAACCCACAATTAGTGTATTTTGTATTATATTTGTATTTCTATGACCCGACTAGAAGTCCTTCCAGATCCACTTTAGGACCTTGAGATCATCACCCCTAAAAGCAATCAGGCCCTATAAAAACCCTTTCAATTACGCCGAAACTCTATCGTCTGCCGTTTCTGTTTCGTACAGACAGACATCTAGTTCTACCACCTCTTTTTAAAGTGGTATCTCAGTGGGCAGTGCCAGAAGGTTATTTTATTATTTAATTGGAACATTTCCACAGTTAGAACTAAATCCCAAATCTTTGATTTTCTCTGCTGATATTATAGTCACCAAAAAGGGTCGCTTCAGCTATCATCCTATGATGAACTTTTCTGATAATCCTCCACCCATTCACATTGAATCCCACATTTTGCATCTATACACAGTCATTTAGTACCCACATTGTAAAGTCGCATTTTGTAAAAATCAGTGGGCAGTATCCACATCGTGAAGTTGCAGTTTGTAAAACCCAGTGGGCAGTACCCACATCGTGAAGTCGCAGTTTGTAAAACCCAGTGGGCAGTATCCACATCGTGAAGTCGCAGTTTGTAAAACCCAGTGGGCAGTATCCACATCGTGAAGTCGCAGTTTGTAAAACCCAGTGGGCAGTATCCACATCGTGAAGTCGCAGTTTGTAAAACCCAGTGGGCAGTATCCACATCGTGAAGTGGCAATTTTTATTGTCGTACTCGAGACTGATCGCGATATGGTGGAAATGGAAAACTATTATTTTTCTCGTGGATGTTTTTAGAAAAAACAAATAAACCTTATTCCCATAAATTGGATCCACCTCCACATTTGTATGAATTATTTGTGAGGCTTTGAGTGAAAAATGACAAATAAAGGCGACCTGGCCCAAGTAGCCTTATATCCCGGTCTCCAAGAAGTCCAAACCTCTCACCTTATGATTTCGTGGCATGGGGATATGTGCACAAAATTATTCATAGAAAGTACGACTTCATTCGCTTAAAACAGAGAATTTATGAATCAATCTTTATTATTATTATTACTGCAGATGGGGTATATCACATTGGTCAGAAACTGAATATCGTTTTGACATTACAAAGCTCCAAAAGTAATTAAAATTTATTGATTATGTATAAAAATGTGTCGGGAAACTTTAAGTTTCAACTTTTAAAACTAACATTATTGTAACCTTATAAAATAGAGTTTTGTAAATAGTAAGAAACCTTATGTATATTTGTTCTATTTATATGCATAAAAAGTTCCTTGTTAAAAATCAATTTTATTCTTTCGACTGCAATTAAGCAAATATTACATCAGATTAAGTGGAATGTGAACGATAAGTCTGCTTCTGTCCACAAACGATAAAATACTAAACATGGCTTTCAACGCGGCTTTAATCTAATATTAAATTTCAAATGTCATCTCAAGCTAACTGTCATAATAAACCTTAACATCCAATAATAAAACATCTTACTTTCATCTTATCTTAATGCAAAGTACTATTCATTACAAATAATTAACATGCACTATTTTTATCAAAACATTTGTCTTGCATTTGATGAAAACAAATAAGTACTGCGAAACTCAAGGTTCTCGAGGCAATTACTTGAGACGTCCTGCAGATTTCCTGCACATGTTTCTACGTCGAAATAATAGGTCTGATTATAGTGTGGTCAGACCAGAGACTCACGAAGTCTAAATTTATAGGTTTAGGCGTGGTCCTGCTCTTTCAAGGTCGTTTGGTTAAAGAATTCAATCAATGCGATTCTCTGAACAGAATTCTACGGAAAATTATAAAATTATTTGGTTGTAGTTTAGAATAACTTTTACGTTTTTTGATTGTTTGTTTTAAAATAAGTGAAAAATTTATTAGTAAGCGAAATTTGTAATCAATGAAAAACATTAAGTTTCACAGCGTAGAAAAACCTAAACAAGATATTTCTTCAAGTAAGCTGTTTTTCTCAGTTTATCTCCTTAAAAATCAGTCCACAAATTCCAAATAATTTTCCCTTGGACATCGAATGGCCATATCAGATTTTGAAGGCCAATTTTGAAATTTCAATAGGGAACTCTAATTTATTTTCTAAAGAAATACCAACAGTTATAAATAGTTTTTCTTGTATGTATAATCAAAAATAAAAAATAAACAAAAGAGTATAGATAACATTTTCACTAATATTTCGTTTATTACTAGCTTATTTCTAGCATAATAGAAGATTATTTGTGTCCATAGATATTTCCTATTCTGCTAGGAATAAGTTTGTTATAAACGAAATATTTAGTAAAAGTGATCACTATAAAATTTTGTTTTTTTACTGTTAAATTTCTTTTATTTATATATACAAAAAGAACTATATATTTATATATTTTGTGTGTACATATACACAGCGAGCCGACAATAGATTCTGTAGAATTTCTATGTTAAAAATTCTTTAGTAGATTTGACTAGTTTGGTATAATAAGATAACCTAATTTTGTGCTATTTTTTCAATGACTGCTATATGCGTCATATTGATTACCAAATAACATTAAGAAACGTAGCAAATAATTATACAATTTGGTCTTAAAACAATTTTAAAAAATTTTCTTGTAACAAAATGGTACAATACATTTTTACAGATAATTTATATCTAATACTATTTGAGCGTATTTTATTATTGCTCTTTCTGGGGGGAGGAGGGTGCACAAGTAAATTTTAATTCTGAACCTCGTATATTTGATTCCAGGCTATTATTCTAAAAACAATTCTGAAAAAAGTGTTCTATCTGATAGTATATATGTTTGCAGCGTAGAGACAGAATTTCAATTCCCTTTTCACTAATCTGGTCCTTTATTTGTCTAGTAGCGACTCACTTTTAAATTTGAGCTCCAAATGATTTTTGATTCTTTTTTTTTTGTCGTTTTGATTGAAAACTTGAAACAAAACAGTTTGTGATAAAGAGAAACTCGAATTGCATTAACATTGGTTTGTACATTTACAATATTAATTACATTACTTCACTAAAGATTCGAAATATGTGGAAATATTTTTTTTTTTAAGTGACTGCATCAATGTTTGTCTAAAAACAACTCAACATACCTACTTCCTTCCATGGAAATCCAAACGTCGAACACTAAAACATATCTAAAAAAAGAAAATATTGACTACTTATGTTTGTACTTGTATAAATCAAATGATTTACAATTTGAGCAGCAAGAAACCCCTAAAGGTAGCAGATAGTCCCGTGTGTATATAGTAGAGTTAGATAATTTATCGACACAATTGTCTGATGGTTTGATGGAACTAACCTCAGGAATAAATCATTATTTTAAGTTTAGGCGTGGTCAAGGCCAATTGGTAAACAACTTCATCTCTGCGAATTTTGTAACAGTCACTGTGCACCGGATCCAGTAACAATGTAAACGTTGCTATTGATTAATTGTTCAAAGATTATTTATAAAGGGTGGGCCTATTGTAGTTCTACATTCTTTAAACTCCGTAACAAGTTATTGAAAGGGACTTTCACAAGTTACATTACATGGTAACGTTCATAAAACTTCAAGTTTTTTTTAATGATATCAAATTAATTATCACATGACTTCCTTTCGATAAACGGCACACATTCTTACCATACATGGATTAATATGTCAACTATGATTTCTAAGCCGGAAATTCTGTTCCAGTTCTTTAGGTCTTCAAGGCTTTGAGGTTAATGGAAGTCAAAGATTTTATTCCTATAAGTTTACGCCCATCTCTACACCATAGCCCATCACAGCGACCAGAAAAAATATTACACATTGTAATGTAGAGGATCGCCACTTTGTTGAAAAAATAATGTGTTTATTTGTTTATTATCCCTAATCTCAGGATACACTGCTCCGAGTATCCAAGTATATATATTGTTTGACCATTGTTAGATTTTTAAAAAAAATTATTTCATACATATTTCTACATGAAATTGCTCGAAATCGTTTACCTACAGGAGGTTTCAGAAGTCTTTACTTATACTTTTAGGTATTGTTTCTGGGGTAAAGACAATTCACAATATCATTATTAAAATGTCCGAAAGTCTCTATTTTTTTACATAGTGGCCATTTTGTTCTTTTCACTTGTTAATTTTTACCTCATACATTAAGTTGAAATTTTCCATAGAGTTGTATAGCATAATGCCTAACTAAATTAAAATAAACATTTTTTTTCCAACCAACCTATTCAAATTGGCGGTTGTTTAAAAATTTTGATGTTGAATATCTCAAAAACCACTAACTTTACATCAAATTAACAAGAGACAAAAAAACTAACATATAAATTTAAGTTTGAAATTATACCATGTGCTCAACACACCCTTCTTCGATTAGGTTATAAATTGTGAAACGGTTTGTCATTGACTGGCGAACATGTCCAATTGCGTTCTCTTCTCAGATAATGGCACCGGCTTTAAGAATTTTACCAACTAAATCCTTTATTTTCTACTGGGGTAGAGAAAACTAATTTGCTCCAGACGTAAAAGTCCAATACCGTCAAGTCCGAGTACCTTGGTGACCACGGTGTCGGTCCTCCTCTGTAAGAATACATTTACTAAACATTATTATTATTATTATTAGTCTATAAAGTAGAACTATTTATGATAGTAGTGAACTAATAATGCTTTCCAAATCAATCACAAAATGTCAAAATTTAGTTGTTTTATTATATAAAAAAATATTTTACTTTACAAACTTGAAGTTGAAAAACTTGTTTTACTTTAGTTTTAAAAATATACATCATAAATTGAATAATTTAAAATAGAATTTTTGAGTGTTATATATTTCAGGCAAATTAAAAATGAATAAAGAATAACTGATGATTTTTAATTTTATTTATCCCCGTCCAACATTTATACATTATACGCAACAGTATTACAAACATTTGATACTCCTCTAGTACATTTTACAACATGTTCAATATTATCCTGTGGCTCATATCCTATGATCGGTATAGGTCCATATCTTTTGAGGTATCTTCGATTCGCTTCCCTCTCTTATATAGAAAAGAAGTTAGAATAAAAGCAGATATTCGGTAAACTCATCTAACCACATCACCTGTAAATAATAAACAAATTCAAAGAGGAAATGATGTTAGACTAATTCATTCTCCTTTGAACTTCCTAAGGAATTTCACTGTTCCTCGTCGAAGATTATTATATCTGATGAGCACTCTTTGGTTTTTGCTAGATCATAATAGACGACCATTGTATCATCTTGAAATTGGTTACCTTAAAGATGTGTGATATCTGATAGGTGTTGATAAGCGTCAAGAAATGGAAGCGGTGCACAGCTATCCTCGATACCCTTACAGGTCTTAAAGGTAATTTATGTTAGATGAAATATGATTATAAGACAAAGATACAGCCAATGGCAAAGTAGCTTGTCTATCGCGGTAATTAATAAAATCATTAGCTTCTTCATTGATAGCGATTTTCCCCAACATGGAAAAATGATTGTATCTAGTTGACCAACAGCAATAGCGAAAGACAAAATGGTAGAAAGAGTAAAATAATTATAGTGTTCTCTACTATTCCATAAGATACTTGTGTAAAGTGATTACGGAATATGTGTCTAATGCCATCACTTTAAATGTACATAACTTTTGAAATGTAATAATAATGATTATAATAATCATATGTGTACTGTAGGATAACAAGTTCACAGGTCAATTATGACATATAAATAAGTTCTTTTAGATTGTAGTGAATATTGTTTCTTTATTACGGCTACTTCTAAATCCAGTCAAGTTTTAATATAGGCTATAATAAAGCTCATGTCTTAATTGATATATTAAATGTGAACTATTTTGAGATATTAACATATGGTGAATTTGGGAAACCGATAAAATAACGCACGAAAAGTATATGCAAACACTGGTAACCACTGTACCAACTAGACCAACATTATATGAACTAGAGTTACGATTGAAATTTACTAAATACTACAAATTTATAGAGAAATTAATTTAAAAATGTTAACTTTTGATAATCAGTGATTCTTATTTTAATATCATTTCACTAAACATACTTAATAACTGTTGTAACATAAAAGGTACCCCAGAAAATATCCAAGCAACAGAATATCCATCACAAAATGTATCACTCATGATTAGGTCTACAAAAATTCCCCTCTTACTAAAATGTTTACCATACCAAAGTTTCGTCAATAATTATAATTACCGGGTGTCTTTCATTTTACCCAAAGTATTTGGCGTCTTGTCATTAATAAAGGACTTCGTCAAGTGTAAGTAGACATACCAGGGATTTGTCCCCAACATGGGCTCTTATGGAGTTATTCTCGACCAATCAGAATCGTCCATTTGGTCACGTGACCGCTTCTCGTCCAATCAGAATGCTCCATTTATAACTTTAACTGCACCGCCGCTTCTCGTCCAATCAGAATGCTCCATTTATAACTTCAACTGCACCGCTGCTTCACGTCCAATCAGAATGCTCCATTTATAACTTCAACTGCAACGCCGCTTCTCGTCCAATCAGAATGCTCCGTTTATAACTTTAACTGCACCACCACTTCTCATCCAGTCCCGTGAGACACTGAACCTGCTTCGGAAGGGTTCGTGAATGATCGGATATTTTCGGCTAATCACAGTCTGTATCAAGAGTATAAAAGGGGCTTTCCAGGCGAGTATTAATTCAGTCTAATTTAGACACTTGAACTGTGAGGATCGAACAGCTACAACTACTTACGGCAGAGCTCGTAAAAGGCGCTGATTATACACAGATCGAAGCATATTTGTTGTAATACATCATACTAAAGCCGTTCTTTGTATGGTTCTTAACAGTAGCACCTTATAGATATTTGGAAGTGTACTCTTTCAGTCTAATATAGACAGTTGACCTGTGAGACACTGAACCTGTTTCGGAAGTGTTCGTGAATGCTCGGCTGTTTTCGGTTAATCACAGTTTGTAAAAAGAGTATAAAAGGGCTTTCCAGGCGACCATTAATTCAGTGTAATTTAAACACTTGAACTGTGAGGATTGAACTGCTACAACCGCTTACAGCAGAGCTCGTAAAAGGCTCTGATAATCCACAGATCGCAGCATATTTGTTGTAATACATCGTACTAAAGCCGATCTCTGTAACGTTCTTAACAGTAGCACCTTATAGATTTTGGAAGTGTACTCTTTCACTCTAATATAGCCATTTTACCTGTGAGACACTGAACCTGTTTCGGAAGAGTTCGTGAATGATCGGATATTTTCGGCTAATCACAGTCTGTGTCAAGAGTAAAAAATTGCTAGTAATTTGACAGGAATGCTGTAAGATGTCCTTGAATTTCAGTCCTCATGTAAACAGGTAGAGAGAGACCCTCTATAACAGCTTGATCTGGTACAAAACACCAAATCGTTAATTTCGATCTGCATACATGTACTTTCACAAAATACGATTTGCAAAGAGATATCCCAATATACTGGAATGTGAAAGGAGAAAGACAAAAGATACGACTTGTCCTCTGTTTTTTACGGGGTTGGAACCGTCACATGGTACGGTGAAGCCGTAACCCATGCCCACATTAAAAGCCGGGGTAAGCAGAAGGCTTACCCCATGTGGAAATAGCTCCAAACCATCGCTATTTCCTGTGACCACCACTCCATTACAAAATGCGCTCCCCAAATTCTTTTTGTATTATACATTTTTGTAGTTTTTAGTGCATTTTCATGTTTCTTATTACTATGACTTTACCCACATTCAAAGGTTTACGGGAGACTTAACTCCACGCCAGTGACCTTAACGATTTACGGGAGACTTAACTCCGCGCCAGTGACCGTTAAACACACATACACACACACACACACACACACACACACACACACACACACACACACACACACACACACACACACTATTTGAGAAAATCATAGTAACATTTAACACTACGTATTGCAGATTTACAATTTTTATTATGTTCTAACATTGGTACTAAAAATCTTAAAATCATACTCTGTATTTCAAAGACATTACCCATGAAAAAGTGATCACTAATCCTTGTGCGTCGTGACATCTATATATTCTCAACTGAATATCGATTAACTTCGCCGCCTTGTTCGTAAGAATATTTGATATATTTATCCTTTATTTAGTCAATATGTGTTCTTTACTTAGTTATAGGTACTATTTATGTCATAATTATAAGTACTTGTCCCAAACATAGGGAGTTTAACTTCCCCCAAAGCCGCTAGTATTAGGTAATTATACTATATCAATTGTAACAATCAAAACTTCCCTTAGTATATCAGAGGCTGCATTATATAAATTTGGGGCAAATCTCAATGATGTTAATCTACAGGAACGCTCTCCACCTATCATATAAACGTGTATATATTTTTATTGTTTTTAAAATATGACAATAATATACTTTAGTTAGTTATAGAATTATCCACTCCTCACCGTGAAATACATATTAAGCTGTGATATATATTTTCCCCTTAATAACAAACCTTATTGAATTCTTTGTTTTTTGTAACCATATGTCATAGTATCATAATTTCCTACATATCTCCTTTTAGTACCTGTTACTTTAAATTTTTTTGTTTCCTTTACAGTAACAATATCTACATTTTTATTTCTCCTAATTCTATTCTCTTCCATTTGTAAAGACAATTTAGCTTCGCTCAGGACCATGTCTTTAAGTTTTTCAAAGTTCAGTTTTTCAGATGTTTTAAGATTAAGTGTTAGACCTTTAATTTTACACACCTCTATAATATCATTACTGTTTGTAGAAAATACTTGGTATGCGTATGTTTTAGGGCCTCCCGAAACAAATTCTAAAGTGTAGGATCCAGGGCTATACTCTTCCAATTCATTCGTCATTTCCCCTAGGTAATCACCAGTAGCAACTTTATGTTTACCCTCCTTGTATGAATAAAAAACACTATCCTTGTCATAATATAATACCTGCTCTCCTAAAGTATTAAGGTTGTCATACAGTTTAAGACTGGCCTGACTAGTTGTATACGTTGCCAGTACAACATTTACATTTTTTAATGACTCTCCAATCTCCTCTGAGTATTGCCAATTCACTAAAACGGTGTCTTCGTTAATTGCTTGTACTCTATTAACCTTTATCGATGGAATTGTTAGTAGTTGGAAAAATACCGTAGAATCTCTCGTTAAAAGTGTCTTTGATTTCCCGTTGTTCAAACTTACCCCAAAATGAGTTTAGCATCAATTTTGCAAGAGAGCGGAGTCCCCCGTTCTTTTCAATTTTAACGTAGTCAAGCATGATACCTTCGCGGTTATAATAATCTTTCACGTACTTGTTTTTGTCCCACTCTGACTTACACCAGGCAGGCCATCCACTAGCTTCTTGTTTGATTTTTAAAAATTTGTTGATAAAATCGGTAAATAGGCCTCCTTTCTCAAAAGTAGCCATCTTGTACTCCCAAAGTTCGTACATGTCCAATATAACATATCCTTTTTCTACCGCTTTCCTGAGCTCATCCATTGTCCAAGTTCCAATTAAGGCCCTCTCTTCACTACTATGTTTACAATCACTAGTACACAAGTTTTCACCACACTTACAACACAAAACTAACATTAATTTATCATTCATTCTTGTTGGAAGAACAGGATGATACAAAACGCTAGGTGGTAACACTTTACACTTTAACAAGCCTTCCACTCCCATCCCCATCTTCCTGCATTCTCTATCCCCTATATGAATAGTCGGATGGCCTAATGGGTATTTTCCGTACTTGCATAGCCAAGGGTAAAGCGAGCATACATCAGCATACTGAATGGTTTCTTCATCAGTACACTTGTGGTATGTTTTAGCGTTTCCAGTCCGGCCACCGAAAAAAGCATGTCTTGGATTAAATGGTAAAGTGTTCAATATTGGAAGAGAGTTCAAATAGTCCATTTTATTTTCCTCTTTAATAGTTTTAAATGTACACTCCCACATCTCTACTACTTCAAAGGGTGATTTTGAAAGTTTCTCAATTTTGGCTTTTGTCCTTTCATACCTTAAGTGTAGACTGTCAGAAGGGTCCTCTTTTAGTGGTTCCTCCCTCTTATAAGGGAAACATTTAGGACAACCGTGAAAGTAACATCCTTGAAATTAATAGATACGTTCCCCATCAAAACCATCAACTTTTACCCCTTCTATTTTGACTTCCCTTTCACGGCCTGCGTGGCTGATTCGAACACCCCTTTGTTCCTCTTCCTGTCATCCACTGTAAAGCAGAGGCAGACTGGTTGTCCACAAGACGGTATCCGTGTTTAGGGATGAGGCCTATTGTATAATTTTTCCAAAAATTACGTCTGAACGCTAGATTACATGCACTAGCTATTGTAACTGCTTCTAAAAAGGGATCCACATTACACTGTTCCAAGAACATAGATCTGAATTTCATGGACGCCTGAGCCAAAATGTCTACGTCCGAGATGCAATACTCTACAATTTCCTTTTGAAAATCAAAAACATAGTTTGCTAGTGTCTGCTCGTTATGCCATTTTTCAAAGTCTTTGTGGCCCTTATCAAACATAGAATCTGGACAATAAAACTGTTTAGCGGGTATCGGTCCTTTATAATTTTGATTTTCCAATGTATATAAAAGGTGAGGAAAGTAACCCTTCTTCTTTTCAGGGGGTAAATCGAAAGCTTTTGGAAGAGCAGACAGGGCCATTGGAAAGTAATTTAACGAATCTATGAACCTTATATTGTCCATCTCCATCAATATGATCTTGGTTCCCCTCATAATAAGTTTTGGCGTGAACTTAGTATGATGAATAACGTACTTTAGAATAAACTGAAAGTCAAATGAAGATCCGTTGTGAGCGAGTAAGCATAAGTGCTTTTATCTTTTCCTGGTTTCAATGACATAATCCATAAACTGATTGATAGGATCTTCTTTAAAGATACGGGTATGGGAACCACAATTTTCACAAGATTGCCCTGTAATACATTTATGACAAAACTGCTGACTTACACACAAGTTAACTTTGTGGACTTTAGTTTCTGAATCATTTGCAAGACTCTCGTCCTGGCTGGTTTCTAAATCAAAAATATGAACAAAAAGTCTTTACTTTTTGGTGTACCCCTATCAACCCTCATAAAACACTGATGATTAGGAGGTTTGTATTCTACACAAATATTACAAAACACTTCACCACACATATGTACTGATTTTATAGCCCTAAATCTAATAATCTTACCTCATTCAGTACACTTTTTAATAGAGTTGCAACGATCACCTTGGTGGGCCATGAAACAAACTTGATTTTTAAAGTGAAGATTGCACTTGGGACAAGTTATTCCTCCATATTGTAATTTACAAGGTGGGGATACGGTTTGACACGCTGGACATATATTTTCACATCTATGCTCTCCTTTGTGATCATAAGGAACGTGACATCCTTCACAGAAGAAATTACAAGCGAAAGCAGCTGTCAGGCTAGTGATTATGTTGAAATGGCCTTCACTAAATAATAGGTTTATTTTATACACAGCACTTTCATTTTCACCACAAAAATACACATCACGACCTTTCTTATTGAAATTGTACACTGTAATCTTGTATTTCTTCAAATGGTCCTGAAATTTTTCTAATTCGGGGATCCCTGCTCCATTCTCTGGAATTACCACCCTTGCTTTAGCCATTAGTTTTTCTGCCCTAAATAATTGTCTTTTCCCCTTGTCTTGTATAATAGCCTTGTACTGGGGATCTTTCTTAGCATGAGCTTTGCCTACAATTAATGCTCTAGTAAACATAAATTATCGGAATTTTTTATCACTACTATCCCCTTTCGTGTACTGGACTCTTCAACAAAATTATTATAAAAACCTGATCTTCTTTGACCACCACGGCCCACGGTGAGGTTAACTCTAGTACATTCAATTTTGAATGTATCTGTTGAATTAATTGACTCAACATTGCTCTGAATAATACCACCGAAAATATCCCAAATAATATCCCCATCCACTTGACTTACCGGTTGGAAAGCTATATACCCTGGTTCCTTATTTTTTAGATTTAAACTTGTTAGTGTAAATCCCAACTGGTCATTAGGTGAGGATTCAGCTTTCATTTTTTCAACCAAACTAGCAAAACCCAATTTAGGCCATGCAATTTCTGAAATACCTTCAGGAACAGGATTAAATTTAAAGGTAGTCCTATAACCGTGCAATCTAAAGTGCTTCACGTATGACTCATCTGTATTTACTACATTTATAGGATTCATATTTACCAGTACACAAAGTTGCACAAAAGAAGAAAGATTCCGGATTATCAGTGCCTTTTACGAACTCTATTGAAAACTGTACAACTGTTTGTTCTTCACAGTTCAAAATTCAAAATAAGACTGAATGAATATTCCCCAAGAAAACCCTTATATACTGTTGTTACAATCCGTGATTAGTTGAAAATAACCGAACTTTCACGAACTCTTCCAAAATAGGTTTAGTGTTTCACGGGCCAACTGTCTATATTAGACTGAAAGAGTACACTTCCAAATATCTATAAGGTACGACTGTTAAGAACCTTACAGAGAACCGTTTTAGTACGATGTGTTACAACAAATATGATCCGATCTGCGCCTTTTACGAGCTCTGCCGAAAGTAGTTGTAGCTGTTTGATCCTTACAGTTCAAGTGTCTAAATTAGACTGAATTAATAAACGCCTGGAAAGCCCCTTTTATACTCTTGACACAGACTGTGATTAGCCGAAAATATCCGATCATTCACGAACTCTTCCGAAAGAGGTTCAGTGTCTCACAGGTAAAATGGCTATATTAGAGTGAAAGAGTACACTTCCAAAATCTATAAGGTGCTACTGTTAAGAACCTTACAGAGATCGGCTTTAGTACGATGTATTACAACAAATATGCTGCGATCTGTGGATTATCAGAGCCTTTTACGAGCTCTGCTGTAAGCGGTTGTAGCAGTTCGATCCTCACAGTTCAAGTGTTTAAATTACACTGAATTAATGGTCGCCTGGAAAGCCCTTTTATACTCTTTTTACAAACTGTGATTAACCGAAAACAGCCGAGCATTCACGAACACTTCCGAAACAGGTTCAGTGTCTCACAGGTCAACTGTCTATATTAGACTGAAAGAGTACACTTCCAAATATCTATAAGGTGCTACTGTTAAGAACCATACAAAGAACGGCTTTAGTATGATGTATTACAACAAATATGCTTCGATGTGTGTATAATCAGCGCCTTTTACGAGCTCTGCCGTAAGTAGTTGTAGCTGTTCGATCCTCATAGTTCAAGTGTCTAAATTAGACTGAATTAATACTCGCCTGGAAAGCCCCTTTAATACTCTTGATACAGACTGTGATTAGCCGAAAATATCCGATCATTCACGAACCCTTCCGAAACAGGTTCAGTGTCTCACGGGACTGGATGAGAAGTGGCGGTGCAGTTAAAGTTATAAATGGAGCATTCTGATTGGACGAGAAGCGGTCACGTGACCAAATGGACGATTCTGATTGGTCGAGAATAACTCCATAAGAGCCCATGTTGGGGACAAATCCCTGGTATGTCTACTAGCGTATTTAGATGAATGCCGATAACCCGTTAATAAGACATCAAATTCAAGAAATATTGATGTGGGATATCCATGGACTGGTGTGGGATATCTTAAAGGACAACTTCGAAAATGACATTTTAGATTTGGGCATTAACGTTGAAACAATTAACGTACATTATTGGGTACCGAACAAAAGGCAGTCCCAGCAAGATTCTCACTTGAAATTTGAAATGTGTACAGCCTAGTTATAAATAGCATATAATGTAGTCGAGGGGTTCCACTCACAGTTCCAAAGAATGGTAATGGCGTTCGAAGTAAATATATGGTGATTCTATGGATATTTGCAACAACAACAGGCTGAACTGAAGGGTTGGTGGCCCTAGATTTGGCGGGTCACCAGTCAAAATCAGTACCGTCGAAATCAGGAGCCTATATCAAATTTTGTAAGATATACCCAGATATCTAAGAATGATTTTGTACCATTTAAAACTACATAGTGATCCATCTGAAAATGAACTGCAATAAAATTAGTTGCCAGGTATTAATATTTAAAAGAAATATTTTAATAAATAATAATAATTGTAATTATTTCCACTGAACTATTTACTGAACAATCGACATTTTACTGCTAAGGACAAAATATTTATGGACATGTTTACTGATTGACCTTAAAAAATAATATACAGTAGGCCTATACAGTGGGGGACATTTTACTGTAACATAAAAATCATTTACTAGCCCCTTATCGCTTGGGCGCCAAATATAACGTACCTTTTATTTTAACTATCAATAACTTGCCCCTACGATTGGGCTTCAAAATATAACATAACTCAACTAGCTCCTTTCTTTAATAAAAAAACTATAGTTTGGAAAATCTTCCCACGTTTTAAAGACTAATTAATTTTGGTAGAGCTAAGATATTATCAGAAGAATAATTCCACTCCAAATTACTTTTTCCCAATTGATAGTATAATTGACGAGATACGCAGTGTCGCACATACCTTCTCAAGTTCATCAATTCTAAAGTTTCACTATTTATTTCTTCATCAACAGTGATATTTGAAAACATAAAAAGTATAAGTGCTGACGAATTTTCGACAGTTATTGTTTCATTTGTCGCTTCCAAGAAACCAAATGTTTGTAAATATTGTATTATTTTCAACACAAATCTCTCCTTTAAAATTATGCCAAAGCCATTTAATGAAGTCAAATTGCTATGTTTAAAGTCAGTAAAAAGACATTATAATAACTGGTAAAGTAAAGTAGTAGAGAAAATTACAAGACGGAAACTGCTGTCAAAGAACTAACTCATATAGGCCTAATTTGTAATGTAATTGACGTTACTATGGATTTTGATAATAAGATGGTAAAATTAAACAATTGTGAATCGGTTACAGACTAAACATACATTAGCTGATATTGACTTTATAAATTCAAATTGTGAAACATTCCTAATGACGTACATGTAAATTACCTACTTTTTAATACTTTATAAATGTACAAATATTTGATGAGAAATATTTGAAATTAAAAAATAGCTAGAGGGAATATACTTGAATACCTTCTTTTATTATTATTCTTACATTTAGCCAAATTTGTATTAGTTTTATGCTAACGTTTCAACAATAATATTAAATTCTTACGAGAAAACATTCTGCTTATAAATATAAATTTTGCTTAAGACCAATTTTTTTTTTAAATAAAGATTGGGCATAATTTTAACGTAGGTATAAGTTTTTACAACGTTAATTCTTTGTCCATAATAAATAAGAACATTATTCTGGGAATTAACCTCCTAAAAATATGTTCCTTGATATCACTAATTACCAATCATCTCTTTATATTAGTTTCAAAATATGTAGACAATGTTTTAAGCATGTTTGGCGCATTACCAGAACTTGAATTTTCCTCGTCCATAACGTTATTTGTTTATTGTACAGTAACTTGAGGTATTTTTGAAATTGAATGTAAGTGTAATGTCTAAGGTAATAAAACAATCTTCATTTCATATGATTACAGATTTAAATTACTTGTATTTTGTCTTTCATTTTTATGGAAAAATAAAATCTTTGTAGAATATATTATAACACTTTTAATATTAAAGAGAAGTTCTCTTGACAGAAGGTTGATGTTGACATGTAACATATGTTGTTTATATAAATATTTTATTTAGTTCATTTATTTTATTCAATTTTATACCATAATATTAGTTTAGTTAATTATATACTTAGTTTTAGTTAATTTTAGGCTAAAATACAAAATAAAGTCTTTGTTTAAAATTACTGAAGTTTTTTTTTTAAGCGTTGAAAGAAAAACTGTGATATAAAACAATGTTTATACATACTAATAACCTATAATCACGTACATAACCTAATTGTTAAGTACAGTTTGTCATCAAATGGAATGGAATGCTATTGCTTAAACCGTGAATTTAAGAGTAAACAAGAAAATTACGTCTAATTATATGATAAACCGCAATATATCAAACGTCACTTTCAGTAAAGCTGACAGCAAAGCAATTTGTTATGTGAAGGTTTTTTTTTTTCTTGTGCGATTTTCACATTCGTTTGTAAGTGTGAACTTAAACTTTAAAATTTGAACAAAATTGGTACACCCCAAATGAAATATATGTAACGACATTTTGTGGTAAAGATAACTCTCGAAACGTCATTTGTTTGATAAATGATCACCAAGACGTTTTATTTAAAAGTCTAGATTTGTTGAAAATTTATTTAAGAAAATAGTAATTTTGTCTGATTAAAACTTGTCCAAATGATTAGGTTGTGGGGAGCAGAATAGACAAACAGAGATCATTACAAAAAACGACTTTTATTGGGTCAAGGGAACTAAAAACTGATATATTCTAAAAAATCACTACAGTACATCGATTTTTTGATTGACCCATCACATAACTTTCTCTATACATATTAGGTTTCAAACAATAATACTTGTAGATTGTGTATGACTAATTTTGATTGTTTAAAGAAAAATCACTCGATTGAGTTTTAGTGAGCATTTTAAAGTTGAGCGACAGAACAAGCAATTTATCGACTTTTACGAAGATTACAATGTTTCTTTGCGCTGACTTTTTGTCTTCGCGCTCCATTTAGAAATGCCATTTCTGCTTACTCTGGTAACTATATTGTGTTCTCCGATCAGTGTCACTTGTGATGATTCAGGTAGATAAGCGTATGTCCTACCTGCGAACACTTGGGTAACTGTGACGCCTATCTAAAGACGATTGTCAGACTTGAGAAATAACTAAACGTATACCCCCCACCTCCAATAACGCTAAATTGGTACTTTAAGAAACGTTTTTCTTGTAAAAAAAAAATAGGAAATTCCATTTTTTGTTAAACTTATTAAAGTAAATTTTAATAACGGCAAGCAAAAGTATCAAAGATCCATTGTGATATTAGGTTACATTTCAGTATATTGTTGATTTTCCTGGTTTTAAAATCACAATTGTAACAAAATTGTGCATTTTGAAAGTAAAACTTTTACAAAACAAAAGTTCACAATTTTGATTTAAACCTCTGAATGAATCATTATTTTACTATGATTGCAAGTGGGACAATAAATATTTTCAAATTAAATTCTATTACTTTGGGTGATCGCAAGTGGTACACAATTTACAAAGGTTGCAAGTGTGATACAATCCTTGAGTTCTATTTTTTAAATTTTTGAAGATAAAAATCACGTCATGGCTTCCTATTATTGGGTAAAGAAGAATTCGGATCGCTGAAATATTTCAGATTAACACGAATCAGATATTCTGTTCTTTCATTAAAATATTTGTCTATCATTTAAAGCTGTGATAAGTAAAGGGGGGAACCCAAACGAAGCTATTACAAAGAGCCTAATATTTCCCCTTTATTAAACGTCTAAAATTAATAAATCAAGTTCATATAAACTCTCACAGTTGAAATTAAGTAAATGGTTAACCATTCATTCATAGTGCCAAATATAATAAAACAGAAAAAAATGTAATACTTCTTTCCAAGTATTATAAACTTATAACATTTTAAAGTATTGTAGATTAATATTAGCTCACTACTGCAACTTTCTTTACATGTGATAACACTAGTGCTTACATACTGCGGATGACGCAAATCATGACGTCATTAGAACAGACACTCTGTTGTTGTTACCTGAGGATCTCGCCGACGCTAGAGCACCCGAATGACCTTACCTCGGCTACCTTCAACTTTGCAAAAATGCGCAAGGCTGCACGTCTAGAAGGTCATTATTTCGATGGGTCGAACAACAAAACATAACCCAGACCGCCCCCCCCCCACATCAACTTGCATGTTTAATTAATCGATTTGCTGTTCATATGAATAACCTTTAGCCGCAGTTAAATTTATCGATTAATTTATGAAACGTCTTTATTTAAGGTGGCTTCCGATCTATTGCCGAGTTAAACAGGCCAATGGACATCATCATAGTGCATGAGTACTATGATGATAACAGACTAATGGGCATCATTATGGTACTCATCCAAATCATCATACAATAAACAGGCCAATGGACATCATCATAGTTTTTTTTAATAAGTTCAATTCAAATAATCTATTAAACTTTGGGATAATTTAAAGGGAACTTGGTTACTAAGATAGAATTAATTCCAAAGAAAAATAATGAAGAATATTTCAAATCCATTTGAATTTCTTAAGAACAACCGTAAAAGCTATTATAGAACTTGTTATACATCTTTCTAGATTTTGCAAACTATAGAGAACATCTTGAACAGTCTGAAATATCACTACTTCTCAATGTGTTATGTTTTCAACTTAAATTTCTAACTATTCTGACTTTTCTTGGTCTGTTACTTCTTCAGTAAAATTTGATTTTTTTAAGCGTTTATTTGTTTTTCATTGGACTTATTTACAGAATTTTTCACAGAATTAAATTTTATATTTAGAAGATTGTATTGATAAGACAAGTTTTTACAAGATATCTGTATTTAATATATCTCTTCGTCGTTTAAAATAATTTAAACATTTTTAACATTGTTAACCTATTGTTTTAAAACTACATTCATTTTTTGAAGAAAAAACAAGTTGTTGACTCCACCAAAGAATTAAAAATAGGCTCATAACAGATATTGTTATAACGTTTTGCAGAAGTTGAATAATAACAATTTATCATACTTACTGTAACTGTCAAAACACAGTTCAAAATGTTCATCCTGTACTTCAGTGTAAAACATGACCTGTAAATATACATTACTCATTCAAATTCAAATCATTTTGTTTTGAATAACTTCTATACTTTATAAACATAAGACTGACGAGGGCATAAAACCACCAATAACACAGTGACAAAGTTTATTGGGTTAATCGGTGCTCGAAAAATAAATCAAATGGTCTTAACAGCGGCGAACTCGCATATTAGACCACTCGGATATCGTGGCGTCATAAATTCAAATCGGTAACTTAGTGCGTTACAGACATACAACCTACTAATATTATATTTTTCCTGACCTTTATGTAACGAGTCTAAAAAGTACTCGTCTTTACAAATGTCGAGTGTATGGTGGGATCTGTGACTATTAGGCGGTTACCCGAGTGTGTATGATGGGACCTGTGACCATTAAGCGGTTACCCGAGTGTGTATGATGGGATCTGTGACTATTAAGCGGTTACCCGAGTGTATGATGGGATCTGTGACTATTAGGCGGTTACCCGAGTGTGTATGATGGGACCTGTGACCATTAAGCGGTTACCCGAGAGTGTATGATGGGTCCTGTGACCATTAAGCGGTTACCCGAGTGTGTATGATGGGACCTGTGACCATTAAGCGGTTACCCGAATGTGTATGATGGGACCTGTGACTATTAAAACCCTTTCCAGTCACATGATCTGTTTTCGTATCATTACTTAAATATAAGTTTATCAGACTTATCAATACATCATACATCCCAATGATATGAAATTGTATCATGGATTGATACGATAGTTTGTTAGTGTTATGTTGGCAACACGGGATAACCTTCATTTGGCTTGAAACCTTTCTTACAGTTGATTGTCCAAGTGTAAGGAATTTTTTTTTTTTAAATAATGCGGAATAAGTTGGGCTGGAAAGGGACTTCCAGATAAGTTGTGCATGATGGGACTTGTAACTATTAAGCGGCTGTGTATGATGGGACCTGTGACTATTGAGCGGTTACCCGAGTGTGTATGATGGGACTTGTAACTATTAGGCGGCTGTGTATGATGGGACCTGTGACTATTAGGCGGCTGTGTATGATGGGACTTGTAACTATTAAGCGGCTGTGTATGATGGGACCTGTGACTATTAGGCGGCTGTGTATGATGGGACTTGTAACTATTAAGCGGCTGTGTATGATGGGACTTGTAACTATTAAGCGGCTGTGTATGATGGGACTTGTAACTATTAAGCGGCTGTGTATGATGGGACTTGTAACTATTAAGCGGCTGTGTATGATGGGACCTGTAACTATTAAGCGGCTGTGTATGATGGGACCTGTGACTATTAGGCGGCTGTGTATGATGGGACTTGTAACTATTAAGCGGCTGTGTATGATGGGACTTGTAACTATTAAGCGGCTGTGTATGATGGGACTTGTGATTCACAACTTACAGAACGCAATCTAAAGAATGTACACCATCAAGGGAAATAATAACTTACAGTAAAAGAGGGGATTCAACTATTTGTACAAATACTACTGTGAAAGGAGACCTCTCGGGATCTTGGACATAATATGTTTTCTGTTTGCTTGAAACTTATTTTACTAAATTACAGTTGATTAAAACTTTGATTGTTAACTTAACACCAATTAGTATAGGTAAAACAACTACAGATAGAAAATCTATACAAAAAAGTAGCTGAACTGTTTATTTGTAAACGTTAATAATATTGGAAATTGGTCTTGTCCAAGAACCCAAAAGCTTCTTTTGTGGAATTCTTTTTCGGTTACGGATACTAATTAAATTCTAAATGAACACGAATGCACATCTGTAACAATATAATTTTTTTAAACACAGTACTAAATATAATTAAATACTGTATCTAATTGACACATTTTCTAATTGAAACTAATACAATAACACTAGTGATAACGAGGAGTGAACTTAAGATCATTGTCAGTGACTTAGTTATCATGGAAGGTGGTTGATACGCTCCACCCCAACCAGGTTGAACGTGGCTGAGTGCAAGAGCGAGCTAGACATATTCCTATGTTGAGCTTTCTACTTCTGGGTCGGGACATTTCACAACTCAATACTGTGTAGGATGGTTCCTGCAAACTATTTACCATTTATAATGGTAAGAATAAAATAGTGGTCTTAAGTTAATTACAAAATGTGTAATTAGCAATTTATACAATGGCCTTCATCTCATTATGGCGCACCCATAATCCTAAGAGGCGCCAGTCATATGTTTATGTTTCTCAAGTTGTGGGTTTTTCAGGGACAGAAATGATCAATAATCAGACAACATGATGGACCGTTTATTAACTGATAATTACAAAATGATTTTTGTTGATTATTTACATAATTTATTTTCCTACATTATACATAGTATAAAAAGTTATGTGATGGGCATAAAAAATTATGGAGGGTATTTCGCGAATATATCAGTTTTGAGGTTCACACATGGGATATGAGACAAGGTTTATGGAATAATGTCCGTCTGTCCAATAGACCAAACAACATACAATACAGTATCCTCAAGGTAGGAATGTGTCGGGGGTGGAGAGGAAAAGAGGGGACCCCACACTTTGTTTGTTGCGTTTACTTTCAGCGGTAAAACCCCAATAAAAAAATATATAGACCTCAAATGCTTCTGTGTAAACACGTACCCTACTTTCGTTTCTTTTATCGGTGTAAATAAGAATAAAACGTTTACAAAAGTCTGTCACGAAGTTGTAACTTTAAGAATTAAATGTAGCTAAACAGTAGTTTGTGTACCTAGTTTTCTTGGAATGGATTGTACTGTCTAGTCAGACTAGGGAAGCAAGTAGAAGGGAGGACACCCCCCCCCTTACACCAGACACAATCCTAGTCTGAGGCTACTGTACATACAAATGGACCGACTTTATCAAAATTTGGAGTAGCTGCAAAAGATCAAAACTCAAAATATATTTTTTTCCAAACCGACTCTATCATTTTTTCTAAACGGTAGTCTCTAAAAACCGTCTCAATTCATTGGTCGACATTTTTCGAAATCTTTTTGCTTTGAAAGTTAACAGTTTTTTTTTTTTAATCATTTACCGTTGAAATAAAAACCTAATATCAAAATCGGTGAAATAATATGAAGTTTAATTACTCAAACCATGTACGAATATAATAGCAAGTAGAAGAAAATTACAGTTCAGAAATAATTTTTAGAAAAACATAAACTTTGACGGCCGCCATTAAAAGTTCGATTTCAATGAAAATGATTTACCTGTTTGAATATCGCAAACGAAGCAAACCTTAGCTCGATTTGATTTAATTTAATTACCGTGGTTTATGTAAAACATAAATCTAATCTAAACGTGATATTGGTTTTTATTTTGTAATGCTTTAAAACTGTAACATCACGATAATTATGCATACATTTAGAAAACAGTAACAATTATCTCAGATACAAAACGATATTGACAAATTAATTGCGAAGTTTTAGTTGTTTCAAGATGACAACACCAACAAATTTGTAATAACTTTAGTTGGAGACACTTGTGGAGAGTTTAATTACCAAATAAAACAAACACACAAATAAAATAATGTTTTTGCAAAGAACACTTTATTTGTAACATAACGACTTTTCTTTGACTTACATATTATTTGTATAACATGAGTTTAGTACAATGGTACTACAAGGTAAATAAACTAAGTTTCTACTACCTAAAGAAACTGAGGATGATGATTTAGTCATCGAAACGTCGTCTTATTGAAAATATAGTGTTTGTTTGGATATTTGTTTTGTTTCTTTCGTGTTTTGGTGTTTAGCAATACAATTATATCCAGAGGTAGGCGTTAAAACTACTACAAGTCATCAAATTTCGTAAAAAATTGAGAATTAATGCATGAAATTTATAAAACGTTGTAAATGTTTCACTGATATTCTAGACACTCGTGGTTCCTCGTTTTATTGAAAAGTTGAGAAAGTCTATGCAACATGACTTAAAACCGCAACAAAATGGTGAAATTTAAGTTTTTTTCACGTGTTAACGCGTTCTATTGTTCAAACATATTTTCACTACTAATTCTAGAAATTCTCAAATCTCAGATCTACCGAAATATATCAATAGAGAAGAAATTAAATAAAAATTATAACAAATGTTAAATAAATATTAAAGTATCATTTTATAGAAAACAAATATTTTTCCATCAATGTTTATGAATGAAAAACTATACAAAAAAACCAAACCTAATGTTGAACTATATAAATAAAATATTTAATTACCTTAGGTCCGTCTTGTGACTTCGTTGTTGGTTGCTTCTTACATGATTCGAGGCCATAACCACATCATCAGAAAATTACTTTGTTCACTTTGAAGAACTCGTCATTGATTATATTAAAAAACACATTTAACACGAAAACATACACTGTAGGCGGACCTAAGGTAATTAAATATGTTATTTAAATTGTGACTTGGAACCAAAAAAAAATATGCTTATTGAACTATATATTATAGTAAAATAACCAACTCAAGGGTTCGTATTCTTTTTGGTAATTTTCTTTAAATATCGTAAAGGTTACCTGATAATTGATGGAGGATGAAAGATAATCCGTTACCCTCAAATTACACATTTAATACATAAACTCAAATGGACAATTAAATTAACTGATAAAAATACCCTATTTGATATTATCTGTGTGCTGCATACCAGCCAACTGTCAAAGGTTAAGTCGCAAAACACAACTTTCTTGCCTTTCTATCTCATTTAGTCATTTAATGTGACTCTGATGCAAGAAATGTTAACTAAGTACATGCGCTACAATTTTCCACTTAATCGATACCACAACATTATGCTGTGTATTTATAGACAAATTCCGTTAATTTCCTTTTACTGGACAATAAGCGAATGTAAATAAGAAAAATGTAAATTTAGTCTCGTATTAGTGATTTGATATTTTATGAGACGTAAAGCATCGTTAAAATAATAAGTTTGAAATATATGCTAAGTAAAATATTTGGGCCCGTTGAAGAAGACGACTTTTGGAGTTTAATTTGGAGAGATAAGAGATGTAGGCTATACGGGGGAAACGGATTAGGTTGCAGCATTTATCAAGGTAAGATAATTACAATGACTTGGATAAATACACTTAATAGATTAATTAAGGGAGGAGCTCAGAAAAGCACTATCCATGAAGGAAAACCTAGGTTGGACGATGGCGGAAATGATTGGAGGAGTATCTGTGTCAAAAGTCACACGAAAATAAACGTATGAGAATTATAAAACTAACAAAAACAAATCTGTTTGGTGAACATCAGACGCAAAATAGTTTTAAATTATTTGTTGACGAAACCTGTTCCAATAATATAGTCGTCTTAATTTTCAAAACTGTGAAATTTTCATTTAAAAGGGTTTTCAGCAACATATCACTCGATGGTACACCCTAAAATTCATTTCTATAATATCACCGTGATTCAAACTATGGGAATGAATGTATTAACTGACAATGCTGTTTGGTTATGGGTTGGTTAGGTTAGGTTAGATTACTAACTAAAAAAAAAAATTGAAAAAATAGTAAAATATTTTAACTAAATTTTATTTTTTTCTTTCTTACATATACGTGGAATAGAGAGAGTTATGTGAAGGTCAATAGACTGGTGTCCAGTTTTCTCACGGCAATATTTTGCGTTTTGAATTTCTATGGGACTTAAAGTCTGTCGTAGTCTGTCTCTCTGTCTGGCCCTGTCGTTAACACATTGCTCTCAGTTTACAATATTGGGTGTGTGGGCATATTATAGCCAGATTACGAGAAGTTTATTTTAATTTCAAGTCTCAAGAAAAATGTCGTTTCTAGAGTTATAGATCCAAACAAACAAAAATCGGCTATTAAGTTATTAAAAACGTAATTTTTCAAAATCGTATCTACAATTTTTCTTTTAAATGTTGGTTAAATGTAGATATTAATTATCGAAATTGCAAAAAAATAGAATATTAGCAGTAAGGAATATTTTAAAAAACCTTGACCGTTGTCATTTAATCTTGATTTCATCTTATTAATATTATTTATGCTTAAGATAAGTTTATTGACACATGTTAAGCAAGTTTAAACCCTTTTAAAGTATGTACATAAATATTTTGTAAAATAATTAACAAAATCTAACAAGAGTCCATATTCACTTTTTTACTGACAACTACAGAACTGCTGGTTTTGTTTGGTTGGTATTTCTATTTTGAATGAGTATGTGAGTAAGATTATGCAATGTTTTCTACAGTTTATTATTATTATTATTATTTTTAACACAAAGATGAAAATTTGAATCCTTATAGGTACGACTTCCCAGCTTTCTCTAACACAGTATTAAAAAAATGTATTTTAATGTTATGAAATTAGGAACAACAAATGACATCACTTAACTTCAACTTGTTCTTTTTAAATGTGTTTTTAGCTTGTTTTTAATTTGTATAAAAATAAGTTTTATTAATTTATTGATTTTAACGCTTATACATTATTTTACCAAGCTAGTATTATTGATTAAATAATTATTACAAGTGAAAAATATACGATTCCCGGTCTAGGTCGTATATTTTTCACTTGTAATAATTATTTAATTAAAAAATAAGTTGTTTCAATGGCTATCATGACTCCAAACATGATTTTTGTATGTGTTCTGATTTTATCTTTAAAAGCACATGGTTATTCAAAATGTGCATGTGATGTTTTCAAATCTCAAATAGTTTTTATTTTAGTCCGATTCGGTCAGAATTAGACATAATAACAGATTGTATATTATATCAAGGAAATTTGTTACGCAGCAAAACCAGCTTAAGTTTTGTCACTTAACAAATTGAGCGAAATGTATGAACAAGTAATAATTAAATTAAAAGCTGTAATTTCCATAAGAAGAAAACACTCTAAGACGACTTAACAAGGACTACGTCATCCTCAGCTAGTTGTGGTAGTTGAAACTAAGGATGACGCTTTAGTTGTCGAAACATAATCTTGTGAAAATAATAGATGTTTTGAAGAGGAATTGTAATACAACAATCACTATATACTGTTGAACAGATTATGAACATCTTCAATAACAATCAAACTATTTTGAAATATTTTGTAATTTACACTGATCTTTCTTTAGACCAACTATAGCCTTGGTAATGAAGGAGTTAACGAGCTGCTTCACAGAGTTTCAGACTAATGAACTAAATCTAATCTCAGATACTCTATTGAACTGCTCTTTGTGGCGTAATTATTTAGCCTTGTTTTTAATTCTAACGCCGTGAGAGCAACGTAATTAACAATTTAATAAAAATTAGTGTTCTCCTCAAAGTCTTAATGCACGTTGGCGGGCTCGGGGCACCTAATAATTTTAATATTTTCTAATTTAGAAACATGTTCACGATAGCTTACTTTAAAAGTGTTACCCAGATAGTTGTTTGATTGAAATTAGTGAGTTTGGGAGATGACATTCTTAGAAGAAATAGTTTTTTTGTAATTTTGTATTTAGTTGTGTTTCTTATAGGTTACACTATTGCGGTAATTTTGTGTTAAAGAATTCACGAGAGAGGCAATAAACACTACACGTTAATGAGATAAAATATTTTTCAAATAAATAATTTGAATCCTGTTATTAAACTCTGATTGTGAAGATATCTTGCAGTTTAACCGTTATTCTGAAACACCATTTAATAATTTTATAATAAATTATGTTTTATGTCGATTTTAAGATCTTAGTTTATCAAATTAATTGTACACTGTTAAATTTTAATTAGTTGAGTATTTCCTTACATTGTTTTAACTGCAATTTAAAATTATACTAACTTTTGCCATTAAAATACCCTTAATATGTTGGTACTAAAGGGCTTTCATAAAATCAAAAATTACTGAGCCTAGTAATTCCTAGTTTATAGAAATAATAATAACTTATTATTGACAACTTATGTAGCTGTTCAATACACAAATTAAACAAAATAATATTATAATAATTGCTTGAAAGTTGTCCAAATTTAAACTCTTTGTCTTATTTTTAAATTCTAAACTTCCAAAGAAATTGTGATGTAATGATTTTTTCTCTGCAAATATCGTATTTAAATATGGTATTTGCAAACAAATATCACATATATATGCTGACCTCAAAGTTATCAACCTTGCAACATGTGTGCCTAGATAATTATCAAGAATTTAAGTAAAGTTGTGTAGGCCTATCTGTTTGTCGGTATGTTTCAAATTTTAATGAAGCTCTTATAGAGTACAATAACTTTACACTTTATTGCAATACAACTTAGAAAAGACAAAAAATTTGGCCTAAGTTTACATTAACTCATTCGATCGGACTTACAAGTATATATTAAAATGTAGGTATTTTAAAATAAGATTTACCTTCAGTATTTAAGTGAGACAAGAAGCTAAATTTCACAAATCAACATATGTTGTGACAGCTGTTTCGCATTTAAGCATCTTCAGACAACTACTAAATAAAATTTGCAAAATCTAACTTAAGTATCAACATATCTATACTAAGAATGTGGGGGACTCTGTCGTCTTCCTTTGTCTACCAGGCGATGATTACCGAAAGGTTTTTCTCCTTTAAACAACAAGGGGGAAAAACTGTTAATATTAAAGTTCTAGCTAAGGCGATCTGTCTCTTGACAAAGCAGACTGACAATAGTATGAAATGTCCGGACGCTGCCACCCCGATCCTACAGTAATTTGAGAGTATTTTTCATTTGGTCTCACAATAAATTTAGATCAAATTAATCAAAAGGAAACAATGTGAGAAAGAAACGGTTGCAGTCGGATCAACCTTTTTTTTTTTCATTACAAAGGACCCATAAAAAATAATTTTAATGATATACATATATAGATTTATATTTGTTTTATTTTCTTCAGATATGTGATAATTTACAATAATATTTAAATAATACTAGTAGGTACACTACCCTTATTTCCATATAGTAATAAAAATAAAATAAAAAACCTACAACTAGATATAGATAAAAAGTCTCAAAATGCATGATAAAATACTCCAGAGGCTTTGTTGGAGCAACCACAAGCCTATACAACTATTAGAAAGAAAAGAAAAATACATAATAATTAGTACTACTTCTTCATCATTATAATTTGTTTTTAATTTATACACGTACGCACACACCTACACACACATACACACACACACACACACACACACACACACACACACACACACACACACACACACACCACTTGGTTTAATTTTTTAGTGTAATGGTAATATTGACTGTTGTTAATCTAAACAATTGGTGAGTATATTTCAAACCATTAAATAATAAAACACGTTTGTCTAAAAAACGTTGTTTAAACTTTAGATTCCTACACTCTAACGAACGTTTTAGTTGGCAGTGTACGAAACAAGTTGACTCTAGAAATCAAATAGGAGTTTAAGAACTACTAGTCATAATTAGAAAGCAAAGTAACCCCACAAATTTATTTAACTTTTAAAAGGGAAGGATATATTTATATTGTTTGGAATTTTCTCTTTTACAATAAATGAAAAGTTACATATTTTGAATATCTTTGGGTTTAATTTAGGTAACGTTTTGACGCGATGTTTTTAAGTCTCAATTAACTAAGCAATGTAAATACCGTAGCCTCACTGTAAGGGATTGCTGCTAAATAAACATGAAATGTGGAATAGATGGAAACTGCAATAAATCCTCGTGTGTAGAAACCAAGTGATGTATCAAATAGAACGAAATTACTTGGATGTTTATGGAATCAACACTCATTCCTCGATGTTCGATATTAAAGACATACTTTATGTATAAGTTTTATAATGTACATACATTCCTACATACACATACCCTACATACATATTTTCATTAATACATATTATATAAACAATAGGGTGTGTTCGATTTTACTCAAATTTTGCACATAATATCGGTTCTTATAAATATTTATTAACAAGAAAAATAAATTGTTATATTTCAAAATTCCATATTATTTTCAAATTTCAAAAAATTTGATTTTCGATATTAATTTTTTTACCTTTATGTCTACAATAGCGCATTTCATTCAGCTTAAAAATATCCATACGATTAACCAAATAAGTTTTCTAAAATTAGACGATTACAACTTTAATAAAATGTATTATTTTATTACATAACTTTAAAATTAGTTACAAAACTGTAGTAATACATAGAAACAGGAATTTCAGGCAAATTTGGCAAGTAAGATGATTTTACTAAGCCATGAATATGATTATAATTAAAACGTAATTCTTATAAAAAGTTTAAAATAACAGCTGTTTGAATGTGTTTTCTTTACTTCCTTCTTTATATAGGTTCTAAATGACCTTTTAACTGCTTATTTTTGGTCTGAAATATTAATACCAAGGCCGAAGTGGGCAAAAGAGTGAATCTTCTTAGGCCCTATATGGAAGGTAATACGACCTGAAGCCTTCAACACAGTATTGCAAACCAAATAAGAAGAACGTATAATCGCCTGTGTATTTACAACGCTGGGTTCACAGAGTACTTATAGTCGGCCATTTTAACTCACTTCATCTTGCGTCCAAAAAAGATTTTCTTCAAAGATAATTGTAATGTTTAATATGTTATGTCTAAACTATAGGCTATGTACAGATATTGAATATATTCCACTTTCGTAAACATTAACTTTGTTGTGCATGGGTTAAGTTTAGGATAAAATAAATTGAAACAGAGTAGAGAGAAAATAATATACAGAGAGTTTAGAACTACCTAGAGAGTCGTCGTGAAGAAGTCATAATATCTGGTTATACCATTTACTTTTGTAGCAAATATTTTTGGCAAGAGTGAGGATGGAAAATTCTTCTCAAAATGACCGAAGATTTAGAATATATTTACTCCTTTATGTCTAATAAGAATTTAGAAATACGATCTGGTAGGCTGGCAACATTTCTTCTAATGAACCCTTAATCACTAAATGAAAGAAAACATATAATAAAGAAAAACAACTTTCAAATATTTCAGCTGAAATCGTTAAAACCGTTCTATTTAATAATTAAATAATTTAATTTTGAGGCTGCAGCTGCAATAAGGTCTCTTAGGCCCAAACGCCCTTTTTGGGGAGAACGCATATTCGAATTCTCCAATCGTTTCTGTACAAGCCAGCAAAAGTTTCATTGGGATATCTCAATCCGTTTTGATGGTACAACTGTTTTGTCAGCTGATGTTATAAGTCCTTCTTGTATAGATTTAGTAACGTGTGGTCTTAAATGTTGTTTACATATTAAATACACAGTATTGGTTGAGGTTACAAGTGAATAATGTTATTTTAAGGAAATTGTATACTTTAATTACTATTTTTAACTGAATTTTGAGACAAACTTCACATTCAAAAAGCCTAAAACGGACATCTGCGACTACTGCAGGGAATGTGAAATTAAATTAACTGTAAACCCTAATGATCCATGTAATGTGAAGTACAAAATACACAAGAAGAAAGCTGAGAAAGCAGCAGAAATCAAAGATGACTATATAAAACAAGCAAAGAATAACAATGATGTTCTCGTTCTTGAATTTGACTATGCGCAAAATTTACAACTACCTAAATTGCCAGTAACGAAGCGGTTCTATAAGAGGCTACTGTGGCTATTTCTGTTCAATGTTCACTGTCACAATGATGATTCCTTAATCTGTACTACGTTTCTGGAATCACAGTCCAAAAAAGGCCCTGACTCTATCTCATCGTTTCTTTTTGATGCAATCATGAAAAAAGAAGAGGATTTCCCAAACAAAAAGCAGATAATTTTACTGTCTGATGCTACTGGGGGGCAAAATAAAAATGCCACTATGATGAAGTTTTGCTTATGTTTAGCAAAAATGAAAAAGGTGGAGATCACACAAAAATCTTTCCCGTTCGTGGTCATAGTTTTGGCCAATGCGATCGAAACTTTGGTGTGATAAAGTCAAACTTAAAGAAGACAGAAGTCATAGAAGTACCAAAGCCTTATCTCGATAGGATTGTGAACTGCAGGCAAAACCCTTCACCGTTTACTCTGGTCAATGACAAGTCCATCATCTATGACTGGACTAATGCCTTAGCCCCATGCTTTTCAAGATGTATTTTAAATACATCCCTCGAGTAAGGGACGTGTATTTGGGATACAGCAATATTGCATAATCAAGAACAAAACTTGTGGAAATTTAGCTGTGTCCAAATCATATGAAGCTGTGTATGAACCTTTTAGTTATATGAAAAGTTTTCCTGATGAACTTACCCTGAGCAATGCCCTACCAATCAAACTCAAGCCTGGGAAAATAAAGGATGTGCAGGATTTGTATCCATACATACAACCAGCAAGCCGTGAGTTTTACGAACATTTTTTTTCTCTGCAAACAAATGATGATGAAGATGCCGAATACGAGTCAGAATCTGATCCGGAAGATGTTGTGGATGACCACAATATGAACTTGGATGAGTAGGCCTAAGAACAGTTGTATCAATTCCGTACTTTTTTACTTTTCCATTGTTAATGGAACAAATAATAATATGTAGCATTTTCAACAGTTGTATATTACAATTTGTTTAACAGTTAGGGACCTTGTGGACTGTAACAATGACGATTATGTCATGTTATATTTTATTTAGGCCTATACATTTCTCATGTAAAGAATTTGTCATGTTCCATAACATAATTTTAAGTAAATGTGTTAACATAAATGTGTTTAGTTATTTCCTGTTTACTCTTTAACATAGTTTGTCAGTAAGGCCTAAGCCCTTATTGGGGAGATTAAATGAAAGCCCTTCTTGCATAGAACACCTTTAGGGTGTTCTCTCCAAAAAGGGCGTATGTAATACCTTTAATTTTATGTAACTATAAAAACAAACTGTGTCTTATTATCTTAACCATAAATATATCTCTAGATGAAAGACTGACTAATATAGCCAATATAATGTTCCATTTGCTGCCATCAAAAACAATTGTGTACGTAGGTCTAAAAACTTTGGACCTTCATATCTCAAAACACTGATTTGGAGGATAAGCCCTTATTGCAGCTACATCCTTAATTGTGGATTGTGTATGGTGTAAGGGGCGTGGCTACTTGCTTCCCTAGCCTGACTTCACGGTACAACCCATTCCACGAAAACTAGTTTCACAAATTATTGCTTAGCTACATTTAATTCCTAAAGTTACAACTTCGTGACAGACTTTTGTAAACGTTTTATTCGTGTTTACACCGATAAAAGAAACAAAAGTAGGGTACACGTTTACACAGAAAGATTTGATGTCTATATATTTTTTATTGGGGTTGTACCGCTGAAAGAAAACGTAACAAACAAACCCCTCTTTTCCTCTCCACCCCAGACACATTCCTACCTTGGGGATACTATAGGGGAGCGGAGTAGCTCAGTTGATTAAGGCGAGAGTATAGTTCTCTGCACTTTGGACTTTAACCGTTTAAGGTTGCGCAGTTTAAGCGCTGTTGTTTCCGTTGTTTTACAGTGGGTAAAGCTGCTCATCCGATGTCTTTAATATAACAGTGTTTAAAACTTTAAGTGTGAGGAGTACCATGACGAAACTGATTCACAGAGCCGTTTGCAATCTTACCACTTTTATATGTAGCTAAACTATTTTTCTTGATGTTTAGAGGTGAAAAACTTGTTGGACATCATCGCTTTATTAAAATAAGGAAGATAATAAAACAAAATAAAAACCCCTAAGTTTCGGATACTCTAATAGTGTCAGGGTAGTATTTGAGGGTGTAAAACTAAACTGATGTAATAGACAGGAATTTGTTCCAAAACACCTAAACTGTTTTCTGTAAAAAAAACGCAAATTTAAACTTAAAAATAGTACCTGCAAATTTATACGAGTATAAGAATTGTTAGTAAATACAATTGTACAATAAATACTTCAAAGTATAAACTACAGTGGTGTGAACGTTGCTTAACTGATACTTTTACAAAAAACATTTCAATGAACCTGTTTCTAAAACTTCCTCACGAAAAGATTTTGTCTGACCAAAATATAAAAACACTTCTTCACTCACTACTTGTTTTTTGTTTTCATTTAAACGAGTTAAAACCTTTTCCACCTGCAAAAGTTACAAAAGAAACAAATCAATTATTATTTGCGCTGTTTTAATCCCTGAGATTTTATCTTGTATATATCCAGTGTGAGTTAGAGTAAAACATGAACAGTTAACCATTCAACGAATAGGTACACCACCCACCGAGGCCGACACCAGCCACCTAGGCCGACACCAGTCACCAAGGCCTAGAATAAGGACACCAACCACCGAGGCCTACAATTTGGACAAGATCCACCGAGGCCTAGAATTAGGACACCAGCCACCGAGGACTAGATTTGGGACGCCAGCCACCGAGGCCGACACCAGCCACCTAGGCCGACACCAACCACCGAGGCCTAGAATTAGGACACCACCCACCGAGGCCGACACCAGCCACCTAAGCCGACACCAGCCACCTAAGCCGACACCAGTCACCGAGGTTTAGAATTAGGAGACCAACCACCGAGGCCTACAATTTGGACAAGATCCACCGAGGCCTAGAAATGGGACACCAGCCTCCGAAGCCTATAATTGGGACACTAACATCCGAGGCCTAGTATTAAGACACCAGCCACCATGGCCTAGAATTGAGACACCAGCCACCGAGCCCTAGTATTAGGACACCAGCCACCTAAGACGACACCAACCACAGAGGCCTAGAATTGGGACAACATCCACCGAGGCCTAGAATTGGGACAACATCCACCGAGGCCTAGAAATGGGACACCAGCCTCCGAAGTCTATAATTGGGACACTAATATCCGAGGCCTAGTATTAGGACACCAGCCACCATGGCCTATAATTGAGACACCAGCCACCGAGGCCTAGATTTGGGACACCAGTCACCGAGGACTAGAATTAGGACACCAAACATAGAGGCCTATAATTGGGACACCAGCCACCGAGCTTAGAATTGGTCGAGGTAAATGTTCAGTTATAATTTAAGGTTGTCCATAAGCACTTCGGGGCTTACATACATCAATGGGTAAAACATAATATTTACTATCACTATGATCCCAATGAACGGTAAATTATAACTACAGTACAAAAAGCAAGCCACCCATTAAACAATTATATTTTATTATTTTTTCCTATAACTGATGCTTTGTTCAAGTGTACATTAGATGTGGTATCATTTACTGTTATTTCTTAGTGTATAACTATTGTTCTCCATCATATTACGCATTAAGCAGTAGCCACTCCCACTGGGTTTACAAGGACGATTTACTGAACGTATTAAAACTTCAAAACGGGAGAGCGGCATAGCTCAGTTAAAATAACGCAATTTTATATTGCCGCAATTCGCACTAGCGAACCGTCAGAGAATCGTAAGTTCAAACCTGATTGATTGTGTTTTTATGTGTTACCTACCACCTCCTCCATCTGTATTAGTTCAACGTTCGTAAAGGAAAGACAAATTATAATACAAATATTAAAAATTTGGAAGAGCGAAACTGTTCACTAATATGACGATGATAAAACTAATTTTTAGTCACTAATGTATACCTAGAACTGAGTACATAAAACTAATGTTTCGTCGCTCTTAGAATTGAGTGAATTTAAAATCAGTTTCTAAGAAACCAGGTCAGCAAAATGTTCACATTGACTCTTTCAGATGTCGAAGCGGATGCTGCTAACAAAAGATCCATCTCTTCGAGCTTTGCAATCGACTCCAACATATTTGTATGACAATGGATCGGTAACGATGCTTTGTGGTGAAGGTCAAATGAATCCACCTACACTAAAAGTCGGATGCTTAGGTTAAAACTATCTTCTTATATGGAAGGCAATTCACAGTACTGCCACACAACAAGAGGAGTTTTGAAATTCTTGTTGATTCTTTGTCCTTTGTCCCGTCTATTCATTCGACACACTTTTTACATATTAGTAACCAGGCAGCTTCAAACAGAACAAAATAAAATTGTACCATAATTACAACAAAAATGCAAAACATTTAGTTCTGATTCTTCTACTACTATTTGACGAGTTACTTCTGAACCTTTTGAGTGGGTCAAAAAAGAGTGAACTGATTTTAATAAAACATGACATATTTTTTAATTTATTTGATAACTGAGAATTTTGAGATACTACAAAAACAAAAAATTTCGATTTTCTCAAAATCAACTCTAACGATTTTGATAAAATATTATTCAAATGTAGCCCTTAAGTATTCAACCGTTCTTGAATTATCGGTAAAAATCAAAGCAATCACTATTGATTTGTTAAGACGTAATTTGTCTTACCAATTTCACTCAAGTTTTGATGCAATGTGAATATAATTGATAAAAATTTAAAATAATAGAAAATGACGGTTTATAAATAGTTTGCAAAAACCGAAAACAAAGTTTGTCAACCGCCATTTAAACTTGATTTCGTTATACAATATGTATGCTTAGGACGAGTTTATGATGTAAGCAAAGTAAGTTTAGACCTGATTTCAATATTATTTCAAATACAACATTTTTGACGACAATTAATATTGTTTGGCTAGCATTTTGATTGTGAATGGATTCGTGAGACAGTTTGTGTAATGGCTTTACACAATTAATTTCCATCTTGATCTCTTCTAGGTTCTTTTCCTCCTAATTCTAAAATTTTATTAAATATCAACTTATAATTGGTCTCAAAACTGTTTTTTTTTAATTTTTTTATTAGTACAATTAAATTAGTAAAATAATTATATATTTTTATATATCAAAGAGAAACCGATGGACATCCTTGAACACGTGAAGAAGAATGTTCCAAAAAAAATTAATTACGAGTATGGAAAAAGGGCTTTTTTATATTAATTTGTTTATAAAAGACGTATAGGAAAGTATTTCAACTCAAATTGTTATATTACATTATTTTATCTAACTAGTATTATTGATTAAATAATTATTTCAAGTGAAAAATATACGACCTAGAATGTGATTTGAACCCAGGACCTTTGGCTTTTCGCGCCAATGCTCTACCAATTGAAAAATTACAGCAAAAACAAATTCAAGTAAGAAGTTTTAGAACAGAAAATACAGTAGCTGGGAAGCGATCAAGGATAGCTCAGTTGGTAGATCATTTCACAGAGGCCGTATATTTTTCACTTGAAATAATTATTTAATCAAATTGTTAGTAAAAATACATTATTTTTAATAAATTTATTAAATCTAACTTATATATGTAACTTTATAAATAAGTGGTTATTTATGTGGTTATAAATGTTAACTTATTTCATTTCAAATAAGTAGCCTATATATTGTTAAACTTCAATCACCAAATTGAAACAAAGCTATTTTTCATTGTTTGTAACAAAATTATATCATCATCATTTTGAGTTGTTACATGTAAGTTACGAAAATCTTTTTTTATCATAAAAGCGGTCGATTTTCAAATTTGTCAAATTTGAAATCTGCATTAAATAATAAGTTTTAAAAGATAAAAATTTACAACTGAAATTTGTAATCGTTACATTAGAATGACCACTCACAATTATTAATAGTTTGAAAAAAAAAAACAACTAATTTTATAATTAATTAGACAAAAACCAGCATCAATAGGCCTAGGATCGAAAATGTGTGGTGAATTTAAGTCATATTTAATTTGTAAGTTAAGTTCACTAATAGTTGAATATGATAACAAAATGTGGGATAATTTCACAAAAGCGGCCATTTTAAATTGTTTTTCAATGTTTTGTTCTTACATAGGTTCTGCAATAACTTGTAATAACTCATTTATGCAACTTTGGTATCTACACGTAATAATACCAAGGTCGAGGTCTGCAATGAAGCGGATATGCAAAAAAACAATGTACGTCTTTTTTCATGTAGACTACGCGAATCAGCTGCTGAGTATTATACTTTAACGATTTCGTTCTAATTAACGTAATTGTCTTGATTCAAAAAGTTAACCTTCCAAAATAAGATATGAAAAAAGTGATCGTTAAACACAGAAACCCAACATATGTGCAACAATGCATCTTACATGTTCATCTCCAGTCTGTCAAAGGAAAGGTTAACCTAACCTAACCTCAAACTCAATGCTGTCTAAATCATTATATTTCAAAGGAATATTATGTTTTCCTTATTGTGAGATGAACAAGGACGACTAGTGTCAAGAACGTTGCATTAGGGCATTACAACAATGACTTAATGTAAATTATTTATTTTAACTTCTTACAAAGTAATTCAGTGCGGCAATGGTGGTAACAGCGCTATCTATTGTACAAACCTCCAACTACGTCCAAGGAATACTATAAAAACACAGAACTAATAGATCTTCCCTAATTAAGTTCAGTTTGGAATTCAAAATAAAACAGACAAAACGCACCTAACTATGGTTGATGATCAACAATAAATAACTTGCTTAATTTCACTATTAATAAATTAAGTAATATTTGATTTATGTTTAAAAATTTTAAGCGGTCATTTAATGAACTCCTTGAACTTGCACAAAGTTAATATAACCTAATATTTTTAATACAAATATTTTGTTATTTTCTCACTTGTATAGAGTAAACTTATTTTATGATCAAAGTCAGAAACAATATAAGTTCCCCTTATAGAATACTTCTCAAATATAAGAAAGGTCAACTACTGTCGGTCTACGTCTAATGGAATGAACAATTTAATTAATTATTAAAACTAATAATTTATTTAACTAAAGATGAATTATAAATATTTTATACATGTGTTTCCCAGAAATTTTCTGAGTTTCAAGATGTTCTGTATAAAAAACAATAATGTTTAACCCAGGCTTAATTTTATAACTTAATTCCTTAAGGTAAAAAGTTTAAATTCCAGAGAATTGAATTAGCAAATATTCTACTTTGTTTTCAGTGATATCAGAATTTGTCAACAATCGGATATTTTAACGTTGGAAAGTGAAATTTGACCATGTACCTAATCGACCAGATAGACAAACCTATATTCACACTTACTGTATTAAAGAATAAAAGCTACGTTTTAGAAAATAACAAGTGTTATTTTCTTACAAGTAGGTACTTTTTAACTTTTCATTTTTTTTTAATAAGTAGTAATGAAGTTTGTTGTGGATGAAAACTCTAGGTTGACTTTTTGCAGAACGAGTTATTTTGACATCTTTTGAGTACAAAGGTGTTTTGTGGAATGGTCTGTTTATCGTTTGTCACCAGTGCAGAACACTTCTGCCAAAACCGATAAACCAAATTTGTTAGTATTTGAAACCTGGACATATCTTTAAATTTGTATAAGAATTGTATTTATTGATTTTATAAAACACGAGATACATAAATCATGGACAAACGGAAATATTTTTTCTTTTTAAAAATCGACAATTTGGGGAAATTTTCTAATGTAAATATGTAGCACTTAGCGACCCATGTAAAACATAGTAGTCACCATCTACAGAAAAATATCATTTATGTAATATCGGTCGGAAAGTAAAAATGAAACATGACTCTGAGAATGGTGAAGATACCAACTGTGGCTCAAGAAATTTCAATAAATTATTTGTGATATGTTGAAGTGTATAACCTTCACCAATGGTTCTCGCTGTACATTAAATATTACGATTCTCTCGGAATCAAAAAAATAGTATATTTCATTACTAGGACCAAAAGTGAAACTTTTCAAAACAAGCTCAAGTTTAACGGCCGAGGTGGAGCAGAGGATCGAAAAGCTTCTTTTGGTCCAAGTGATGAACTATAATTTTCGTTATACCGCAATCAATATGAGAAAACGATTTCACAAAAACTAAAATGTTATAACCTATGTATCTTCAAATCGATGGTAACAGCTGTTTTAACGGTTATTTACAATCGAGAGTATCGATATTTTTATAGATGCTTTACAATAATTAATTAATACGTATAAAAGAAGTAACAGCTGATGACCTCGACCTCAGCTGATGTTTTTATGTCATAGGACTAAAAAGAACAACTTTAGCATCTCAATGTATGTATTGAAAACAGCTGGTTTTAAAGCAGTATGACGAAAAACACTAAAAATAAGCTCTGATCACCATCAAGTTCGTGTATTGAATTTTTCTATTCCTAGGAAACTTATTTTATTTTCCTTGCAAAGAGATGCATTTGCTTGGAATATAAACCTTACTTTTTACCAAAATTTAGTCGAGATTGAATGGACCAATTCAGAGTTATTTTACTTTCTAAGGACTAAGGATGACTGTCCTGGTTCATTTTCACTTTTTAACCTATCATGTCTTGCTGATGACGAAGAATTTGATTTACTTTTGTGTATGGATGAGGAGAAAGTTAGTGCAATATTTGTGTGCTGTTTATATGTTAACGCCATGTATACAAATAATATAAAGCCATGTGAAGATGTGGAGAGTGAATGGAGAAAGTTAATGCAATATTCCAAACTAATAATGTAGAAATAGAAACACAATTTAAAATTTGTAGGTTATTGAAAAAATATGTAACATATTAACATAATAAATGTTAACTACAATTAATTATTAGAGTTAAAGCGAATTTTCAGAAAGAATATGTTTAAGTTTGACAGCAAGTCATAATTTTTTACTAATAAGATTTATTTTAAGACTACTTATAGCTAATTAATTTTGTTTTTTATCCTATAATTACAGTTTGTATTTATGTATGGTTTTTTTTAGAAACCACCAGACCAATTTCGTTACAAATTTTTACCTAGGATTTTTAGTTCTAGTTGTGTTCGTCAAATATAATTAGGCCTACTCCAACTTATAATTTAGACTATATCACATATGACCAAATTAGAAGACTTATATACAAAAACTTCTATGTAGCTTTTTTTTTAATAAGTAGGCCTACCATTTTCTATGAAATGATGGTGAAATACGAAGATTAATTACCCAAACCATTACGGCGGTAAAAGAAATTGACTGTTTGGTATTAATGGACAAAAATAAAATAATAATCTTGACCAGCATCATTTAAATTTTGATATAAATTCGTTACGGGACAAACCTGGGCCAAGTTTTCTTATGAAAAACAACAAAGCTCAATAAGACACAATTTCCAATACAAGCGTAGTAACAGAGTCCTCTCCAACAAGAAATCAAAAATTGTTGATTTTATCATAAATTTACTAGTTTCGAAACGAGAGAAGGCTAGTGGTATGAATGTGACAGACAAATTAACAAATACCTGTGTTTTATTTTTATGAATAAGTATTAATGAGAATGTTTTAGTAATGTTTATGTGTACTGTTTTGTATGATGTAGTTAAATTATTGATTTTCAAATTCACCTAAATTTTGAGAAAATAATTTATACCAAGTCTTAATTTTTTTGTTTTGACAACTCTCTAACCAGCTTTATCGGCGAAATAATGACCAATAGGTATTGTTAGGATCAAAATTTTATTGAGTATTTTTATTAAGTAGAATTCTTGTGTTCTGATCTTTTGGCAAATAATCTAAAGTTGTGAATTACATAGATTATATTTCAGAAGTATAATTAAGAGCCGAAATATTGGAGGTAATTTTGAACTAAATTGATCAAACAACTACCGAGAATCGGTGCTGAAAGAAACCTAAAACGGAAATCTTCAAGAAAACCTGAACTTCACAATTATTTTATTACATTCTCTATGATTCGGAATTTTTTTAAAAAGAGCTAAATTGAAGAATGGGTGCCTATTAGGGCTTTCATATCCCAAAACTAGTTCTAATTTTAGTCAGTTTTTAAATTAATGATCAGACTGCATGTAAAAGAAAATTCGGTTCTTAAGTAATTTATATACCCTGAGCACCATCAATTTAAGTATTTTCCATATCATGAATAACAATTTCTTTCACATGACGATTGTTTATATATATATATATATATATATATATATATATATATATATATATATATATATATATAACTGATCATTCCTTGAATTACTGGTGTTACAGCCGCTCGACAGATCATTAATCATAACACTCCGATAATGCTGTGAGGGTTCGTAATGTATTTTCTAAAATTTTCACTCAAAATAAACATTTATTTGCGAAATAGCTTGAACAAGTTCGTTGACCCAAACAATATGTTGATAAATATCGGTTTTGGAGGGGGGGACCTATAAGTCATGCAATGTTTCAGGATAGCAGTTTGAAAATCTCGTACAATAATATCGGTTTCTGTTTTCTACTAAAATAATTAAACTACATTATTATTGATCAACCTACAACAATCTGTAAAATTTGTCACATCAGCTAAGTTTAACATGTTGGAGGCAGTTTGATACGGAAGTTCTTCCTTACCTGTAGATCCTCATTATCCTATGTCAAGACTGTCAGTAATCCATAAATATCATTAAATGAAATTCTCATCTCATCACGTCAATGTACCAGTTACTTCATACTTTCGGTCAATGTCGGATTGCCTTGACACTACCTTGATGTTGGTTAACAAACTGATGCGTTACACTGACAATGTGTTACTGTCCATGACATAGAGACCATGAATAAACGCTACGACAAAAACACATACGAAGCTGATATTTAAAGTTTATTTATTATAGATTATTTGAGATCCCCCCCCCCCGGAAACGATGACATTAAATATTAGGATTTGCATTTATAATTACCATGTTTCGTCAGAAATTGTATGCACACGTTTGTTTACATGAGTATTACTATTTTATTTTATTTTTGTTTTGTTTTTCATCTGTTATATCAATTAATTTTGTTTCGACTAAGTGCATCATCTAAAATCTGTAGAATCTAAATTTTATAAAATTGAAACTATTTTACCAATAACCGTACTTATGAAACTTTACTCATTTCTCTTGCCATTTCTTCTATAAACGTAGAGCAGCCACAAGTCTCCTCCAGCACACTATTTAAAGCCATCGCTTAACCCCTTCCCCATGTCCTTCCTTCTAACCATAACTCCCAGTCTACTGTACGCCTCCAAATCATCCTCTACCTCTCTGTAATTGAGATTCCATTAAATTGGCTCATTTTTTCTCAGCGTGTAAGCCTACCCATATCCTCTATTTTATTTTTAATTTCAAAGGGTTTTGATTGATGCGTTCATATAGCTGCTGATTTGAAATTAATAGTGACCATCCATCCCCAATTTTGATCTCAGATTCTTATTTATGAAGACTTGAGTCACTTTGCTGATTTTTCTTAACTCCTTCCAGGTCCCATAGAAGATAGTCTTATTAAAACCAAAATTAAGATAAAAAAGAGGTTATGAACTCAAAATAATACAGCTTATTTCATTTAATGTCCAAATGAAATTCAAAGACTTTTAAACCTCGTTTTATAATGTTTGAGAGTTCATATTCTGATTTGAATTACAATTAATTTACATATCTTTCGGTTCACTATATTCGAGGTCAATATCCTCATTAAGTACCTGAGGGTGTTTCTTAAGCCTTTAATGGGAAGGATTAGGATATTTTTGTTGGCGTCCTCATAGATGAGATAAGGGTATCAGAGGAAATTAGGAGCTGAGAATAGACGTCCTCAATCCCTAATAACCTTGAAGTCTTCCTAGAAACTCTTTCTTGATATTCCTTGTTGTCTTTATTCCAAGATTCAAATCCCACCTCAAAACACATGCCCGATAAGTAGGATTGCCCTTTCAAACATTGCTTAAGAATCATGAATTAATATTAATTTTATGTTCCGTTATAGAAATTGGAATCCCAAGGGTATATTTTGACTTATAAGCCTGATATTTCCAAAGCATATGTGCTTAGAGCACACCGTACGCTGATTATTATTAGTAAGCTTTCATTTTGTTTTGTTTTTTAAACTTCGTTGTATTTTGGGTAAAGATCGAAATTGTATTGAATGGCTGAAGATCGAAGAAGAAGATATTGTTTTTGGCTAACTTAGCATTGATTTATATTGACAATGCCTGATAACCGGTAAACGAGGGTGAAGCTGGACGCGATGATCTTTTGATTGCAAGAATGTAGTTTGAGGGTTTCATCAAATAAAAGGAAAATCACGTGCTTATGTTAGTTGTATCTTTCGATACTTTGGACCTTAATTTTATCTTTGTGTTACAAGCAAGCTCGCACGTAGAGATCTAAGCCGTTCTATTTTTCTCCTCTTTAATTTCTCACTACTTTCATAAAACTGACATTCCGACTCCATCTAGATTCGAAATAATTCGTTCAGTATTGAGAAAAACTATTGCTTTGTCCAACAAAAATTTATTTTTCATTTTAAAATAGGAGTAATTATCACGTTTACAGTTTTGCTGTCTTGTTCCAATGTTGGATAGTAAATGGGAGATTTTACTTAGAATATTGGCAAACACAGTCCATCATACCATTTTTTCAATGACAAATTCGTATAACAAACTCTTCTGTCGTTCGCAATTGAAACATTATCTGTCTTTAGAAACAGCCGTGGTGAGAATTGATGGTTTTGTGAATTTTCAAAGATTTATAAGTAAGCAAATAATCTGACGAATTATTACGTTCGTGGATTTGAGATCAAAACAAATTCTAGTGGGAGATGAAAAACACCAAAACTTCATCATCAGTCATTTTTGTACACATCACTAAACTATAGGGCATTTAGACATGAAAATTTTGGTACAAGCAAAGCCAGATCTTATCAGAGGGCTGACACTAATCCCAACATAAATGTTAATATTTCAATAATGTTCCTCGTTTACCACTCTGAAGTTAAGAAATCATATTCTGAATGGTACTTGCCATCCAATTCGCTGTTCATGTCGTAAATGAAAGGCGTAAACGTTAGTAAAAAATTGAAATAAAATCGATTATGAAATTCACACTCAAAAATAAATATAATAACAGTGATTACGGTGAAGTGTGAATTGTAACTGACAAAGCAAACTATATAAATAATTTGTTCATGTTTATACAGGTGTTCCCTACTCTCTGGTCATATAAAAGCTCCTTTTAATCAGTAGAAAGCTTTTTAGATACAATTAAATTTTCTTTAAGGCAGTGTTTTTAGGATTTGGGACCATTGTGAGCTGCTCAGTGGTAGACACTGTATTGCTATAACTGGAACATAAAACTAATACGGAATTCCATCTCTTTGATTTTGTCTGGTGACACATAAACAGCAGATACCATCACTTCAGCTATCGTCCTCGTTTAATACTTCTGATGATCATCCGATCATTCGCTTTGAGTTTCTTTATTTTGGGTCTCAACGAATACAAGGATGTCTTCATCAGAGTCCCTCTCACAGTTAAAAATAAGTCGAGTACCTGTCTAGATGAAATAGAAGAGGTTGCTGTGTTCCTTAAGAACGAAAACCATAATATATTTGTTTTAACTAGTAGCAGTATATTTTGACTTAGATTTAACGGTTAATGTCAAGCAATAGTAAGTATATTGAAAATAAAGTAGTTTTCTCAAAATTAGTAGAATTGTGAAAATATTGTCAGTTTTATTATATTTGTCATTGAATAGAACGTTAAATATGAATGTACTAGTTATTTCAATTAACAGAATACAACTACTTGTATCTTTATGAAATCACAGTTCATTTCACATTTAAAGTTACATATAAAAAAATAAACTAAGTGTATGATAGTTTATTTTATATGTGTATGATATAATTGGAGAAATAGCATCATGTATGGATATAAGTAATAATTAATTAAATCTCGTGATTATAAATCTATGAAAGCAAAGTTCCACAGTTGTGGCGCTGTAAACTTATGTGCAGTTGATGCATTGCATAGTATTTCGACATTTACTGCCTAAACTACATATATAACAAAATGACTTGATTAAAGCTGTCTTTAATCACAGTTGCTGATAACAACTCGGTGATATAAAACAATTGTCTTAAATTTACACTTTGGTTGCTTTACAAACTATAGCTGATAATAAGTAAATCCAACCTTTTCTTTACATTAAATATTAAAACTATAGTTCTAAACCAAGTTTATGTTAGACTTATTGGTAATATCATAAAATATTGTACGTTTGGTTTTTAACTTAGCAGTGGTCAACATATAGGCATACCAAATATAATACTGCTTTTAAAATATGTCCTTGAATAAAATCTAATAAAATTGCAGCTAATTTAAACTACTGCATAAGTTATACTTTTAATATAACTTGTAAATCTTCCTCCCCGTCTAAACACAAATCCAAACCTAAAACTACAATAAACAAATTACTATCTTGTCAAAAATTCCTATTTGAAAGTCCATTCATTTCAGTAAAAATTAACTTCGTTCATAAAGTAAATTGAACCTTAGACGTTGGCATGGTTCAAGCTATTTTAAGTAATTTTTTGTTAATTTTTACAATTAATATAAGATTAAACCAAAGCAATAACCACACAAAAATGAAAAATCACGATTTATCAGTAACAGAAAGTATTTCCAAATAGACTTTTAATACATATTTTTTTGAGGTAGTCTCAGTAATTTTTTTTCCCAACTGAGAATGTTTTACTTTCCCATCGGATTTTAGCAGGTTTGGGGAGGGGATCAGTTTTTGTTCGATTTGAACGGTGAGTGAAGTTTTACGCAAAGTAATTCAAATCGTTATTTTCCCAACACCTACAAATCTATTTTTTTAACATTGTATACCATATTTTATATTACGTGAAAACGGAAAACTAAAGCTAGAATAAATATTTGAAATTTGTATTATAATTTAGATATGCCATAGTACATTTTAGTTACACTGTCAGCTGTTACTACAGTAATTAGGTTGTAGGTAACTCATCTCTTACCTTTATTACGGGAGTCAGGGATCAGAATTATCTTCGACGTCTCCCTCTCATTGTAACCTGCAACCAAATTTAAACATCACTTTTTACAAAAAAATATTATTTTGAAGTAAATTAATTTTTGAAATTTCAAAAATATTTTATAGACTTACAATAAATAAATGAACAGCATGTGCAATCGAGAGGAAGTAAGCGTCTCTACTCTCCACCAAACAAAGCAAAGCTATATCTAAAGACAGGTGGAAGATAGGTGACTTATACCTTAATGGTGATTACTTGCACTACCTTTGATAGACAGTGACCAGTGATTCCATCGTTCACTTGAGCTGAGACATTATTCTCGCTATTTTCACTATAGTTTAATCCACCCTCCCCCAAATACAATAACTAATACATAGTGATAACGGTGGTTCCGATTCAGTATTTGATTGTAGTTGATATTGTGACTGGTTCTCAATGGATTCTCTCGTTTTCTCTACTAACTTGTGCAATGTTGTTTTAGGTTAAATTATTCTTTCTGACATTTATTACTGATTTTAATTTTTAATACTAGTTAATTGTAATTAATAAAATATCATCACTTAACAAAAAGATCAGATATGGATTTTTTCTACTCATAATAAAACACATATTGCCATCGTCTAGCTTGGAGAGACTTTTGTATCCAGACATCTAACTGTTTCTAACAACCTAACCTAACCTAAAGGAATTACTACTTTCACTATTATTGAAAAATCTCCATTAATTCCATCACTACAGGAGGTAACAGGAAAGAATGGAATAGGGAGTTGTGTCATGCGCACAAGCTAGTTATTTTGTTTGATGTAGATCTATGGTCTATTTTCAACAAGGGATTAACACTTTGCCGAGTCTGTCTAGTCTTTCCGTTCGGCGGTGATACTCAGCGGATTAGGGGCGCTCTCGGAACTCAACTCACCCTCCCGACCCTCTTGCTGGGACGATCACTCATAAACAATGACTCACCAACTGGCACAGTCCTACACTACTACAACTTTTTTTATGTCAAGTTCAAACTTAAAAAGTTCAAGTTTATTGAATTCTACATAAAATTCTAAGGAAAATGAGCCCAAGCGCGACCAAAATGCTTCATAAACTAGATTTAAAACTTAAAATTATATAACAGTAACCATGAGCTCTTTATTTTTTAATTCTACAATATAATAACATAATACAGCTTTTATTAACACTAATTATAACATTCGAATAATGAAATACAAGTTATAAAAAACACACATTCAATGTAAAATTAAACGAATACAGTAGTTCATAGTAAAATTCTTTCCGTTCATAGTAACGAACGATGTGGCGACGTATTGATGTTACTGGCCGGTCCCTGCCGTGAAATTTGTACTTCTTTGGCGTATTGATGACAATTCGTCGTTTTCCGAAGAAACATCGACGACTACTGTGTCTGGGTCTTCCACATGTGCTTCTATATCATCGTCACAGGTAAATTGTTCGTTTTAGATGTTGTTGAGGTCGACTGCTTTTTTTCTTTCTATGTTTATCCGTTTCACAGTTGCTATCGGTACACCACACGCATCAGATACTCTTTCTAACACCTTTGTAACATCTTTCAAAGGACCCATATTTTCTTTTTCCAAATAAAAATACTGAATAACAGCAGCTACTATTGTTCTGGCTTGGGAATAATAAACTTCTTTAGATTTGTTATCACCCATTATAACCTATAAAAAAAAATAATAATAAACCAACGGCAGACGGTTATACACAAACACAACGGAAGACTATGTCTACAACACAACAAACTAACACTGAGATTCGCTCACAACTGAATAATTTTCACATCTTAAGTGAACTTTGGAAGTTGAGTCACAAATAACTATGACTCAATCAATCCGTACGTCATTAGTTTTGACCTACTATCAAACCTTGGATATGATGCATTTTGGTCGCGTTTGGACTCATTTTCTTAAGAATATTATGAAGAATTAAACAAACCTGATAAAAATAAATTTAAATTTAAAAAATTGGTACTGTGGGACAGCGCCAGTAGGTGAGTCATTGTTTCTCACCGGCCTGTCAGGTGAGCGCGTTGGGAGGGTGAGTTGAGTTCTGAGAACGCTCGTAACTCTCTGAGTATCACCACCAAACGGAAAGACGAAAACCACTCATTCACCATCGCCTTATAAAAAAAGGAAGAAAAGAACATAAAATAAAAACACGCCTAGTCCTCGAATACTCTAATAGCGTCGGAATAGGTAAAGAACCAGTTGGTGGAACTACAAAGCGATGTTATTTTGTAGTATAAAAGAATTAATTATTTAAATTCCAGTTTTCATACTAACATTGAATGAGAAAAAGAGTGACAATGTAATGGTTTTTAATGCAAATTCGGTTTTACAACATCGCTCGATCGTCAATTTGTAAGTTCCCATTCTTTACAGTTTCTATTGGTTATTTAATAAACCAAAACAAAGTATTATGTAGCCTTCCTCTCAGTTAAGTAAAATAGAATAACTTGTTGAAACCTTTACCACTAAGGGCTGACTTTCCGACTATATTTTGGCCCACAGCCAGCCCAAATTATCTTTTGCAATAACACGACACACGTTTTGCTTATATAAGTTCTTCAACAACATAAGAGCATTTCTAAATTATAAATTATTTGGTAACCATTAAAACTACATATTAATTTCTGGAACGATTAAAAAGAAACTCGTAGTCTATGTCAAATATATTTTTCATTGAAATAGTGGCTGCTTTTGTTCCTGCAAAACGTAAAATACCGTTGCCAAGAACATAAGAACCCGTTTAATAGAGACAAGATAAACTGATAAGCGACTTAACTTTATTCTGGCTGTAAACATTAACTAGGACCGATTAGAGTACAATAATTAAAGAATTAAAACATTGAGAAGGAAATAATCTGACGTAAGTTTGGTTTTTGTTTGCGACGAGAAGACGCTGATATGTAACACAAAGAAATTACTCGGCAATAATTACAAAAACTTCCTGCATTTAAACGAACACTTAAATGAAATCGTTTCTGTGGATATAGATAAACTCTAGGTTTATACGTCAGATCCATACTGTATTGCTTTCAAAAATGTTGAAAGTTCTTGTTTATGCACCTACTTCATTAATATTATAATACACATATTTTCAAAGACTCCTGTTACGATTTCTCTCTCTCTCTCTCTCTCTCTCTCTCTCTCTCTCTCTCTCTCTCTCTCTCTCTCTCTCTCTCTCTCTCTCTCTCTCTCTCTCTCTCTCTCTCTCTCTCTCTCTCTCTCTCTCTCTCTCTCTCTCTCTCTCTCTCTCTCTCTCTCTCTCTCTCTCTCTCTCTCTCTCTCTCTCTCTCTCTCTTCTGTACTTGTTTGGTTTATTCGGAATGTACATACGGAATGGACATTTCTCCCTAAACCCAACCATTTGTTCATCAATTGTTCCATATAAGCTTGGTTTATTATGTGTCTTACAGTTTTCCACAAACACATCCCATATTTCTGATATAGCCGCCAGCTTATTGTCAATTTTCCGCTGTTCCCTGGTAGTTTTGTTGTCAAATTTTAAGTTACACACAGTACCTAACTGTGTGTACTGTGGTTACACAGTACACGCCAAAATAACGTGTTAAAGTTTTCTTTGACTACTAGCACTACGTAAAGTTTACGTGCTGTAAAAAGAATAACCGAAAACGTCGAGACTGAACGAACGCAAACCACTACTACAACCACGCCGTCTTAAGGGTAACTAGCTGCTGAAAGAATTTCTTATACCACCAAAACAGCTCATTTTGTGCAGCTTTAAACTCACAGATATAACAATGAAATGTATTTGTTTACGATATAAAACATAATCGTTAAAAACATAACCTTAAAATTGGAAAGAAAAATTCAACAATAATATGTCTAGTAGCCAGTATTTGGGTTTATAAATCATTAATTGTTATGTGGTAAAAAAAATGCAAGAAAGGCTAAATAGGCGACCATTTAAAACCGTTTACGTTCCCTATACGTTGAGTCCTATGTGAGATTTAGTGCAGTTTGGTGTGCAAATTAAGTCGTTTCATGCCAAGCTATTATATATTCTAACAGATTCTTTAAGTTTGTTAATTAAAGTATAAATATATCAATACATATTTTTAATAAAATTGGTTCAACAGATCCTGATTAATTACTGCCGACATACATTGATTTTTTCCCCACTGCTGCAATCTTTATATATTATATGAGAAAATAACATAGTACATTCACTAATTTCGGCGTCTTTTTCAATTATATTATTTTTTTAGTAAAAAGAGAAACTATTACCTTATTTGGTTCCGTCTTGTGACTTCTTTTGTCTGAGACGTGTTTCAGAGTCGGAACTCCATCTTCAGTAATCGCTCAATAGAGGTCGTTAAAACATTAATACAATTTATTACACTTAACACAACACAAAACTATACACACATATATTTGTTTATTTTATACAAATAAGGTAATAGTTTCTCACATTACTAAATACTATATTCTAATAGTGACATCGACACCAAAATGGACATTAAATTATATTACGTTTTACCAGAACGTTTATCGATTTTTATTATTTGGTGTTTAAATGTTGATATAGTACTATCGCTGTATGAAGAGATTCTTCACTACATAATGTCTTTCCAGTAGATTATACACGCCTCTATCCCATTAATTTAAATCAGTCAACTTATAATCAATAACCTTGTAAATTGTAAAATGTATTAATCAATCGGAACACACGTTCATTAGATAATGAATGACAAATATTCCACAGGAAGATAAATTGACATGAAGTTCCATCTAAAACGGTAAATCGACATATAATCTTATTACATAATTTTAAAATAAAAACTGCTTCAAATATTACATTCTAAATTTCTCATGTTAAACCAACAATAGGAATTTTTATTTTAGTGTTATTCAAATTAAGAATTAACAAAATGAATGTGTAGGCTACTAAACTGCAAACTGCAGAACACTGGCGTTCTCGTACGTCACATCCTATGTGATATTACCCGTTAATACAAGTGACTTTCCAATTGTTATCAGTGATTCAACATAATCTTGAGCTAACTAAAACCTTGTTTTTATTTACATAAAATGTCCAAAGTTTAAATAAACCTACAACAAATCTTAAAGTAGACTTTTATCAATAAACATAAGTTATCACAATATGGATCATGTCTAATAAGTCAGCTGATCTAGAGTAGTCAATAAAATATTCATTGACTACTGGAAAGCTGACGTTTACAATAAATAAATACCAATAGACTTTAGATGTTATCAATTGTAATACAATATAAAACGTAATGGATCAGGTCTAATAAGCCAGGTCTGATAGAGAGTAGTCAATAAAATATTCATTGACTACTGTGAGGCTGACGTTTACAATAAATAAATACCAATAGACTTTAGATGTTATCAATTGTAATACAATATAAAACGTAATGGATCAGGTCTAATAAGCCAGGTCTGATAGAGAGTAGTGAATAAAATATTCATTGACTACTGGGAAGCTGACGTTTACAATAAATAAATACCAATAGACTTTAGATGTTATCAATTGTAATACAATATAAAACGTAATGGATCAGGTCTAATAAGCCAGCTGATAGAGAGTAGTCAATAAAATATTCATTGACTACTGGAAAGCTGACGTTTACAATAAATAAATACCAATAGACTTTAGATGTTATCAATTGTAATACAATATAAAACGTAATGGATCAGGTTTAATAAGCCAGCTGATAGAGAGTGGAAAGCTTACGTTTACAATAAATACCAATAGACTTTAGTTGTTATCAATTGTAATACAATTTAAAACGTAATGGATCATGTCTCATAAGTCAGCTGATCGAGAGTAGTCAATAAAATATTCAGACTACTGGAAAGCTGACGTTTACAATAAATACCAATAGACTTTAGATGTTATCAATTGTAATACAATATAAAACGTAATGGATCATGTCTAATAAGTCAGCTGATCGAGAGTAGTCAATAAAATATTCATTGACTACTGGAAAGCTGAAGTTTATAATAGATACCAATAGACTTTAGATGTTATCAATTGTAATACAATTTAAAACGTAATGGATCATGTCTCATAAGTCAGCTGATCGAGAGTAGCCAATAAAATATTCATTGACTACTGGAAAGCTGACGTTTACAATAAATACCAATAAACTTTAGATGTTATCAATTGTAATACAATTTAAAACGTAATGGATCATGTCTCATAAGTCAGCTGATCGAGAGTAGTCAATAAAATATTCATTGACTACTGGAAAGCTGACGTTTACAATAAATACCAATAGACTTTAGATGTTATCAATTGTAATACAATATAAAACGTAATGGATCATGTCTAATAAGTCAGCTGATCGAGAGTAGTCAATAAAATATTCATTGACTACTGGAAAGCTGATGTTTATAATAGATACCAATAGACTTTAGATGTTATCAATTGTAATACAATTTAAAACGTAATGGATCATGTCTCATAAGTCAGCTGATCGAGAGTAGTCAATAAAATATTCATTGACTACTGGAAAGCTGACGTTTACAATAAATACCAATAGACTTTAGATGTTATCAATTGTAATACAATTTAAAACGTAATGGATCATGTCTCATAAGTCAGCTGATCGAGAGTAGTCAATAAAATATTCATTGACTACTGGAAAGCTGATGTTTATAATAGATACCAATAGACTTTAGATGTTATCAATTGTAATACAATATAAAACGTAATGGATCATTTTTATTAAGTCAGCTGGTCGAGAGTAGTCAATAAAATATTCATTGACTACTGGAAAGCTGATGTTTACAATAAATACCAATAGACTTTAGATGTTATCAATTGTAATACAATATAAAACGTAATGGATCATGTCTCATAAGTCAGCTGATCGAGAGTAGTCAATAAAATATTCATTGACTACTGGAAAGCTGACGTTTACAATAAATACCAATAGACTTTAGATGTTATCAATTGTAATACAATATAAAATGTAATGGATCATGTCTCATAAGTCAGCTGATCGAGAGTAGTCAATAAAATATTCATTGACTACTGGAAAGCTGACGTTTACAATAAATACCAATAGACTTTAGATGGTATCAATTGTAATACAATTTAAAACGTAATGGATCATGTCTCATAAGTCAGCTGATCGAGAGTAGTCAATAAAATATTCATTGACTACTGGAAAGCTGACGTTTACAATAAATACCAATAGACTTTAGATGTTATCAATTGTAATACAATATAAAACGTAATGGATCATGTCTAATAAGTCAGCTGATCGAGAGTAGTCAATAAAATATTCATTGACTACTGGAAAGCTGATTTTTATAATAGATACCAATAGACTTTAGATGTTATCAATTGTAATACAATTTAAAACGTAATGGATCATGTCTCATAAGTCAGCTGATCGAGAGTAGTCAATAAAATATTCATTGACTACTGGAAAGCTGACGTTTACAATAAATACCAATAGACTTTAGATGTTATCAATTGTAATACAATATAAAACGTAATGGATCATGTCTAATAAGTCAGCTGATCGAGAGTAGTCAATAAAATATTCATTGACTACTGGAAAGCTGATGTTTATAATAGATACCAATAGACTTTAGATGTTATCAATTGTAATACAATTTAAAACGTAATGGATCATGTCTCATAAGTCAGCTGATCGAGAGTAGTCAATAAAATATTCATTGACTACTGGAAAGCTGACGTTTACAATAAATACCAATAGACTTTAGATGTTATCAATTGTAATACAATTTAAAACGTAATGGATCATGTCTCATAAGTCAGCTGATCGAGAGTAGTCAATAAAATATTCATTGACTACTGGAAAGCTGATGTTTATAATAGATACCAATAGACTTTAGATGTTATCAATTGTAATACAATATAAAACGTAATGGATCATTTTTAATAAGTCAGCTGGTCGAGAGTAGTCAATAAAATATTCATTGACTACTGGAAAGCTGATGTTTACAATAAATACCAATAGACTTTAGATGTTATCAATTGTAATACAATATAAAACGTAATGGATCATGTCTCATAAGTCAGCTGATCGAGAGTAGTCAATAAAATATTCATTGACTACTGGAAAGCTGACGTTTACAATAAATACCAATAGACTTTAGATGTTATCAATTGTAATACAATATAAAATGTAATGGATCATGTCTCATAAGTCATCTGATCGAGAGTAGTCAATAAAATATTCATTGACTACTGGAAAGCTGACGTTTATAATAGATACCAATAGACTTTAGGTGTTATCAATTGTAATAGAATATAAAACGTATTTTCCATAATAACATCATCATTTCGACGTGTTAACATTACTAAAACTGTTTCAAACAGAAAGAAAATGTACCCTCCTGATGACATGACGTAAGGTACCCATTGCCTGTAGCTTGCCAGCTACATCTTGACTGATATTTATTTGTTAACAAGAATGTTTAATTTTGATTTAAAGTTTAAACTTTTAAGTTTTTTGACTACTTTTCGTTATATATTTATATATTTGTTAAATGAAATTAAAAGAATTTATAAATATTAGACTATAAATACTCTTACTGTACATAATGAAAAATATTATTTCAGATTTCGTCATTACACACGTTTTCAGTTAAAGCTTTTCAAATTTTGACAACATAAAGTGCAAACAACTGCTAAAACAGGTTGTTTTTTTACATTTTGTTTAGAAAAATTTGCATTGGTCAGATAACGAAAACTAATAGCGTAAAGTCATTTAAGTAATGAGTGAAAAATGCAACAAAATCTTTACAAGCGTTAGGACCTGGGAATATTTATGATGTTTTGAAATCTTGGAACAATGCAAAATTTACTAGATGAAATTTTAAAAACAGCCATTTGTAGCAGTTTTTTTTTTAAATTTGTGTTTTTCCTCTTTTTTAATGCAGTTTGCATACCAACACGAAATGAAGTCCAATTAGTATCATTTTCTCGTTTAAGATGTGTTGGCTTACAAAAATTATTTTACGGTTTGTTTAATATTATTTAAAGTTTTTAAGTTATAGCTAAAAAACGGAAACTTTTTTTAAATTTCTAGTAGAAGTCGTTTCTGACAAATTAAACACTGATAATTTATACTTAATAGAATAAAACTTGCAACAGAATGTAGCTCGTGCATCACCGAAGATGGCGACTTTGTTGTTGAAATCTGTGTTTTACTCTATAAAGTATACCATCTCTCACCAGTCAATCTCTATATTTATTTACAAGTTATTTGTGCCAAAAAACACACGAAAATAGCATAAATAGCTTGTACAAATTAGCCAGTTCTCAAAACCTTTTTATATGTACTGAGGATTGTCCTACCTCAGCGTAAAGGGTTTTCCTCTTGGAATTCTACGAAATGTTAATTCACTATTTTTAGAATATTTTGAGCTCCAGACAACTGCACAACAAGGCATCACAGCAGTTAATTTAAAAGTTACATGAAACTGAACACACAGGTGAATATAATCAACAAAAATTGGCTTAAGCCTATAATACATTATAGTCGACTACTGGGCCACAATGACATCACAGGAACGGCAAACTTCTGTGACTCGTACTGTGCTTATCCTATTTATCATGGTTACGCTCATTAAAACATCTGTATTTACCATTGTACACTTACAACGATTCCAACATATGTTTTTCTCTAATCAGCTGTTATAAATCCATTAGCTTATTTCGAGGTTATGTTTACATCAATGCTCAAAACAAATGAGCAGAACTGTTACACAACGTCAGCTTGTTTGATGAGAAAACAATGAGTACTTTCGTAAACAGTATTCATATATTTTTTTAAAATAATTACCTTAAATGAGGTAAATCAAATTAAAACTACTGAAACCATTGATGCAGGATCAGTTCCTTCCTCATTCTAATTAAAGAGGAAGTTTGCTTTCTAAATAATAATAATCACGACTTCGAGATTTCCGTCTAGCTTTCTGAATTCCATTTTCGTCGGAAACTAATAATGCCAATAGATCTCAGTTTATAACGAGTGCATCCCTATAATGACAGAAAAGAGTTCTAAAATTTTCGAAATCCTTTACCATTTCACCATTGTCGAAATTTAAAATGTTTTGCAAATGGTATCAATTAGTTTGTATATCTATCTTCCATTGGATTACTAATAGTTCATTTTTCAGATAAAGGCTCTACTTTAAATGATATGACTAATTTTCCATCATCAAACATCACCATGGAGCCATCGCTAAGAAACGGAATAATGTAACACCGAAGTTCAATTCATTTAAAGCTGGCATCTAGGTTTCATAACATGAGAACGTGAGAAAGCACTATGTCCATTTCATTGGTAGCTGTGTTTTTATAGATAGCCTAAGAGATCATTTTAGTTAGCATTAAAAAACTTAACTAGATATTAAGTTGTATTATAAATATTTAATCCTTGTGGTTCTGGATGAAAGGTAACGTCATTAAGTTAGCCTCATTCTATTGGGTAATTATATCTTTGCCTACCCTATATTGTTGTTATAATTGGTATTAAACAATCCAAAATTTGTTAATCTTAGTTTGGGTGTATAGATTCTACGTTTTAGTATATTAACTTTATTACCCCTTCTCCCTCCAGCATGTGATCTGTTGAGAGGTAACTCAAATATGTTGAATGGTAAAGGTGATTGTATGATACGTCATTTAAAATGTGCATGATGGGAACTACAAACTCATATTTCTGATATAAAGGAAAATAAGTAACAAGCTACTAATTTAATGCTCTTATAAGAGTATTTTACGATTTAAAATAATCTATTTGAAATTCTATCCTAATTAGAAAATCTCATTAATGAAACAAAATGTATAGTGTGTCGTCTATAAGCATCCAAATATTTACAAGAAAATAGCATTTGATCAAATAGCCCTTATTGTCTGAGAAATCATCAATAAAACCTCATTATCTACCTAGAGCTAGCTGTTTTATCTTTAACGTTTTCTTCAACGTGTAATTATTACATTTTCTTTTTGTTAAATTTGTTCATTTTGCACTTTTTCTAAAGCTAATATTTTAAAATTACTATAGTGGTTTTCAAAATACCATTATATATATATACGGTATCGTAAAAGACAAAATGAGACAAAACATTATAATTTGTTTATTAATAACTGATTGGCGTTTTATAACAAAAACGCGTTTGTACTGTTCTATTTGAAAGTTTAACCGGCTGTCATTTTGGATTGGCTAAATGTAATATTTCTTTGTATTTTAACAATTTTCACTACTATCTTTAATAATCTGTATACGCCCCCCCCCCCCGCCCCGATTATAAAATATTTGAGATTATCCTCCCATTACCATTAGATTACAACATAAATCGTAGGATAACTGAATTACTGATAAAAATAAAAACATTACTCTATTGTTCTTAAAAGAGTTCTTAAATATATTTTGTAATTGTATTTTTTCTATTCGAGCAATTCAAGATTGATTTTTAAACGAACGCCATTATGAAACGGTTTCGTTTAAAATTAGAATATGATGTAAGTATAGTAAATCTTATTTACGAAGATACAAGAATTAAATATTTCAATCCATTCTTTAGATACTAGGTTTTTTTATAAAATACACAAACCAATAAACATTTCGGTAACATGATCTTTGAAAATTTTGTTCACTTAAACTATCTGAATAAATCTGTATCATCAAAAATATAGGTTATCTTTATCAAAAATTTGATCAGCCAATTTGAAATGACAACTAACTTTTAATCTAAATTTTGTACCGTAATTCCATTTTAACCATAAAGCAAGGGAAGTTTCCCACTTAAACTATTTTGTATCTAAACAGTTTCAAAGATAGATATTGTAATACTTAGGTGACTCACTCCGAATATAAAAAAAAGGTTAACATCAACAGCTGAGCCAGCGATTGTGAAGTTCCAAGTCAGCATATTACGTAAACTTGCGAGTTCCGCAACCTTTATTTTGTAAATTATCTTCATGTGTGGAATTCCTATATTGAAATTGTCTTTTTTATAACAAAGAAAAGTCGAAAACAATCAACAAAGTTACAAAAAATATGGTTTTCTTAATGACATTTGCAGGCGCGGCTAACAACAGGTGCTAGTAAATTTTAAAAACAATCGAAATTTACAGGGGAAAAATTATAACTTTTTATTAGGCAAACAAATCTACAAAATTCTGAAGATATCGTTACATATCGTTTCTACAGATGAAACCATTTTTCATACATTTTTTTTTTTTTTTTTTTTTTTCATTCTTTTCGTTCTTCGGCGTTAAAAAACCAAAGTCTCCTCAAAAGGTATTTTTAAACAGATTTTCCACCGCCCTCTCCTATAAGTTTTGACAACTAAACCGATTTTTGTGTATTTCATAAATATATTTTTTTCCGAATTTTATAAATATTCTATAGTATTATTGAGTGGAAATATTTCTTCTTTGTCTGTCTGGGGATTCTGACATTTTTCAAAGTTACAACATCCAAGGAAAGATTATTTTACCAATTTAAATTTAAATATACCTGCTGAAATTGTGATATTGAAAAAGTTTTAAAAAATCATAGTTATAGACATTACTCGATGATAGCAATTAAAACATTTTAACGTAGAAAAACTCAAAACTTCTTTACTTTACAAAACAATAACAAAAATCAAATATGCCCCTTCTCTAACACTCCACGGAGGGCGGGGGGGGAATACGTTATTTGTCATCAACGAGATCTTAAGATTTACGACATTCGATTCAAGTACATAGTTATAAATTGTACATACGCCCTATTAGATAGGGAAATATGTAGCATTGTCTTCTTTCAATACATTTTTTAAATCATTATTTATTACTTTTTTACTGCAACTAGTAGTCTTAACTATTATCAGCAGCTTTCCCCTGGCCTATATTACTGCAAGAAGTTTATACAAATTGTCACCCATTGACTATCTTACCTCTATCTTTATCTCCACTGCAATGCACAGATAACTAGCATTAGGTCCTGTAATTTACTTCGCTTGAGCCTCGTTAGTCGATTTCCATTATCTAAAAGTTGAAAGACATAGTTAGGTAGCCTAGTTTCGTGTTTTGGGGCAAAGCGAATGATTTCTGCCTCGACTGTCTCTGTCTTAAGAACCCGATAGATGTTATTATTTCTAACATACCAAGGACCCCAAAGTTGTATTTATTGTACATACGTTTTAATATTAGTTTATTTATTATGTTTTTGTTGTTGCTTTGTTAAACCGATAAACATCGTGTTCAATATAGTTTTAAGTAAAAAGGAGAAAAGAGCATAAATTAGAGACCCTCTGCTCTCAAATACTTTTAACATTAGTGTCGGAAAAGAACAATAGTTCGTAGTAGGAGAGATGAAAGTGGGATATCTAACCCAAACCTTAAGAAAGGTGTATATACAGGTAAAGTACCTTAGGGTTTCCACACCTGTACTCATTATAAGTGAGCTATTAATACGTACTTTAAGACTTGTGTCATTTATTTAGTTTTATAAGCTTTGATTTATGTCCTAACATCCAGTGTATGTTTCTATATTATTTTAATTTCAACTCTTCACATTTCTTTTGAGGATGCTCCTTCCATCAGTGCTTAGTGTCGAAGGTTATGTCCAAGAATTTCACTGTATTTGAATACAGGTCAGTTGATTTATTTATAATTTGATATGTGTTGTTTTATTTTATTATTAGTAAAGTTTATTTGTACGAATTTGGTTAAGTTTTAACTTGCATATTTTAGTCCAACAGATGATCTTATTTACGGCATAATACAAAATATTATTTACAGTCTGGTGCTTCTATCTACTGCTATTTAATACTTAGAAAACATAGAATGTGTTCCTGTTTTTATTAAATCGCCCAAGTTATTCATTTACACCCAAACAATTAACTGTATTTATTCACAACAATGATATCAGTTTGTATGCTAGTTTTAAAGCCAAAGATAATACTTGCTGTCATGTGTTCTTTAAAATTAATCACAATTCAAACTTCTGATATGAAAAATAACATCAGTACAATTCTAAGAGTTTTGGGTTATTCTTATGTACTCAGAAACCTAAAATGGTAGAAGTAGAGTAAAGACTTATTAATATAGTGGATCAATAAACCTATTTTGATTATAATTTACTATAGCAAAAACACAGATTAGAAAACAAATTATTCTGTAACATTTTTGATCCTACCAAAAATCGTTACTTTCAAAATAAATATAGAATTTTACAGGCAAAGATAGAACCTGATAACATTAGTACAACCCGTGGTACTTGAAAATATATCGTTACCGGGTGTGAAATATAAATCAGAAAAGTTTAACTATCAGTACAGTCTAAAGATTTGAAATCAACCAACTGATTAGGAATCAATATATTCAGAAAGATTATTATAGATTTCATAGGATTGTATTTACGAAACTCAGGAACGATTGCAATTCGGAAATACTGCATCGTGTAACACGTCACTTCACCTATCAGCTGATTAATAGAATTCTACTTCACCGATCAGCTTATACATTTGTTCGTGTTATAAGGATAAAAATCTACTCGGTCATCATCGCCTAATAAGAAAATAGAAGGCAAGATCTTACTCTAATACCGTCGGATTCGAATAAGAGTTGGGCAAGTGGGACCTGATAGAAAATATGAAAGAGACTAATCAAACCCAAGACTCATGAAAAAAGGTGTCCAGCTATGTTCCCAAGAGATTGCTATACTCATTATAGTGATCCCCTGAGGATCTAATAAATTAAATAGGACTTTCTTGCGAGGAATCAGTTCGATTTCACTGATTTATCACCGAATAAAGTGCAAAGTAAATAAAGTGGTAAATGAATTCAAACTCTTTATGAGATATAAATAGTATATTCAAAATCTAAAATCACTAGTTATACTAATAACTATTACTAATATACTATTAATACTATAGTAGCTTACTATATAATATAAATTAATTAAATTTTCCTTCGTCCTTCAGTTTGGTTATTTAATCCTTTTTAGAATCGCTGTTTCATAGCAAAATACAAATATTTACGTAAAGCATAAAATAATTGTAGGATATCCGGATGCTAGAAAGTATCATTTCTCCAGACAGAGCGGTTTTATTCAGTTTAGTCCGATTTTAAGTGTAAATCTTTTTCTTTTTAATTAAAAAATATTACAACAGTTTTAGTGAGGTTTATAGTGAAGAAGGACTCCCCTATATTCTTCTATAAGAAAAACAAGGGGGGGGATAAATAAATGAACAATTACACGTTTTATTTATTTTGAATGTACTCGGTATTTCTATTGAAACCCTTATTTGGCACTAACATTCTCAGTTTTCTCTGGTAAATATTATCCTAATTAGTAATATTTAAATTGCACTTCTTCCTTGTGCTAAAAGTTATGTAACTTAACTCAAAATATTCGTATCTAATGTCAACTAAAACCCACCATCGGTTTGTAAGTCGTAAATGTAAATACACAGCTTGCAACTACTTTCACTGACATGATATTAGGCGAAGTACTTTTGATGTTTTTTTATATTCACTAATTGACTAACGTTGACTTTATACCAAATCAACAAGGTACATACATTGAACTATTAGGCTACAAGACCCTATAGTACGTGGGTTAACATAAAATAACTTAATCCCGTTACAAATGGCCACCATTTTGAAATTGTTCAGAAATTTATTTAGATTAATAATCACATTTAATTTACTTGCTAAATGTAACTCAAATATAACTCAATATCGTATTTTTAAATGTCTACATTGTTGTACCAACTAAGATTTTTTTGTTGTAATTTTGTCATTTTTTTAAAACTGAACAAAATGAAGTCTATTACGTTACATGTAAAGAATTATTCTAGAAAAGAATGTTTCCAAAATAAAAAAGTGCCACGAATTCGAAATTTTCCGAACGATTTTTCTGGTTAACAAGTTCTCTAACGATAAGTGCACTAACCTTATAATACAAAAATTCATTAAATTCTAACTAAAATTGCACCCTCTAGAGTCTAGAACGTTTACTAATATATGTATAGATTGTCATTGTTTTCGTATGAGAAACTCGCTAATTAAAACCATCGGACTCGACATATCCTTTCAAGTGCCAGCTGATTGTTATAATCAAAATTAATTATCAAAATGTTGATGACATTTAATGTCACGAATACCAAACGGATTACCTTATAACTGACATTTGTTATCAAACTGTCAATGGCCACGTAAACTGATAACGTCATATGTTTATTTCCCAAATCATACTCATGTACAATTATTATATTAGTAATTTTAATTTTCCGCCGGTTTACAATTGGGTATAGATTGTTGTTGTGTTACCTTACAAGTTTAGGGGATGTTTTATTTTAGTTCATTGATAAGATCATTTTTATAAAAATCAAAAGGGGGAAATTCTAATCGACAAAATAGAGCTAATAAACTCCTAAAGGTTTGGGATTTCGACAAAAAAGAATTCATAATTGAAAAAAAAACCTTGGACATTTCAAACAAAAGTGAATATATTTAAAGTTTCGGACGTTAGATTAAAACCAACTTGAACCAAAGTAATTTTGAAAATATAAACATTACGGTTGATACATAAAATTAGACTAAAGATGAACTATTATAAACTAAAATATGAGGTGAACGAAAAATTAAAGTTAAGTTAAGTTCTTCAACTTCAGCAACTGTTTAAATAAATCAATCCACCTATAGATAGAATTGAAAAAATTGCATGGAGGTTTTGAATTCTTAGATAAAACTCATTGTGTTTGTGAAATTTATATAAACTTACTTAGTTTTTTAGTGACAAAACCATAAACTATTTATTTTTTGTAATAAAAACAGAAATAAGCAGAAATTTTTTAAGATATGAATTTTTCACACATTTTAATGAAGTTCATAATATAGCAGTTACCCCAAAAAACCTGCCCCTCCTATCCTTTTCTTCTAAATTTTGAACAACTGAATATAAAAATAAAACGTTATTTTAGTAAACTTTATAAAACGTGATAGCGAAGCAAACCTTTTTTATAGATAAGAGTTTCGCAATTAACTCCCCCCCCCCATTGAGATGTTGGAGAGTAACTCAAAATTTGTTGTACCCCAAAATTATAGTAACCCCAGGTGTTCATCAAAAAGCATAACAAATCCCGAACAAAAATCGTGCAATCCTAAAATACAAGTTCAAAAGTTATCGGTTAAAAAGAAAAAATAATGTTAGCTGTCGTACCAACCTTCAAATATATCAAATCGTTGTGATTTACGCAGAGGTCGGTAGTAGTTGTCCTTATGTACAATATCAGCCAATTTAAATACAATTTAAATTACAATTATGTAGGCTGTTTTATTTACCCAGTATAGGGTAAGTTTAGTAATCGAATAAACTCCGACCTCTATTTTGTGACTGATCTTCACATTTCATGACCTCAGGAATTCGAAAAAGTCAATTTCCACATGCAGTCCATGTGCGGCGCTGCCGTCTGTACGTAAGTATAATAGTGGGCACAAAAATTAATATAGGGAACCATAGTGTACTTACTTTACTTTATCCAATGCCAGACCTGGGCATCTCTGCCATTCTCCGCCTAGCCTCCCAGTAGAGACAGGGCTATGCAGTTGTGAAGGTGTAGGCCATCCATCTTGTGACAGTTGCACAGAGGACAAATTTCTGAGGCTGCTCATCGTATTTTACCTAAGTGGGCTTGCAGGTAGTCATGGCCCGTAAGCATTCTGAATTTGGCAACAGCTTCCACTCTTGGTAGGCTATGCGGTATCAGCACTGCGTGCGCCAGGCCTTCCCATAACTTTCCGGCACTCGTTTCTTTTTGGCTTTCTCTTGTTTTTTCGTTGATAGTTGACTCAATCAGGCTTCTGGCTGTGAATAGGGATATGGGATTATCAGGCTGTGGCAAGGTGTTACTTGGTCTGCGCGTTCATTTCCCCCAATGCCGACATGGCTAGGGAAATGCAGAAAAATCAAATTAAAATGCATAAAACGGCGGTCATTTTAAACAGTTTTATGTTCAGATCTCAACTTATAACGCACTAAATTAGACACAAATTTCAATTACGCATGTAAATGTATCAACTCCCATGACAAATAGCGAAACTATTTTTAATAATGTAATTTAGAACTCTGATATCTTAAGGAAATATGATTTCTGTGTATTCAAGTTCCGGCAGGATGGAGTCACTGGCACGAGCGTACTGGGTAAGACTTCTTCACATGAGTACAGCTTCGAGTGTAGACACATCTACGAGGCCCGTTAGAGCTTAGCCGACACAATTACGAGGTTTAGGAAGCTTGTGTAACAACTGCTTTAACAAACTTAGCCTACTGAGTAAAGACTTCTTCACATGAGTACAGCTTCGAGCCTAGACACATCTACGAGGCCCGTTAGAGCTTAGCCGACACAATTACGAGGTTTAGGAAGCTTGTGTAACAACTGCTTTAACAAACTTAGCCTACTGAGTAAAGACTTCTTCACATGAGTACAGCTTCGAGTGTAGACACATCTACGAGGCCCGTTAGAGCTTAGCCGATACAATTACGAGGTTTAGGAAGCTTGTGTAACAACTGCTTTAACAAACTTAGCCTACTGAGTAAAGACTTCTTCACATGAGTACAGCTTCGAGTGTAGACACATCTACGAGGCCCGTTAGAGCTTAGCCGACACAATTACGAGGTTTAGGAAGCTTGTGTAACATCTGCTTTAACAAACTTAGCCTACTGAGTAAAGACTTGTTCACATGAGTACAGCTTCGAGTGTAGACACATCTACGAGGCCCGTTAGGGCTTAGCCGACACAATTACGAGGTTTAGGAAGCTTGTGTAACAACTGCTTTAACAAACTTAGCCTACTGAGTAAAGACTTCTTCACATGAGTACAGCTTCGAGGCTAGACACATCTACGAGGCCCGTTAGAGCTTAGCCGACACAATTACGAGGTTTAGGAAGCTTGTGTAACAACTGTTTTAACAAACTTAGCCTACTGAGTAAAGACTTGTTCACATGAGTACAGCTTCGAGCCTAGACACATCTACGAGGCCCGTTAGAGCTTAGCCGACACAATTACGAAGTTTAGGAAGCTTGTGTAACAACTGCTTTAACAAACCTAGCCTACTGAGTAAAGACTTCTTCACATGAGTACAGCTTCGTGTCTAGACACATCTACGAGGCCCGTTAGAGCTTAGCCGACACAATTACGAGGTTTAGGAAGCTTGTGTAACAACTGTTTTAACAAACTTAGCCTACTGAGTAAAGACTTCTTCACATGAGTACAGCTTCGAGTCTAGACACATCTACGAGGCCCGTTAGAGCTTAGCCGACACAATTACGAAGTTTAGGAAGCTTTTGTAACAACTGCTTTAACAAACCTAGCCTACTGAGTAAAGACTTCTTCACATGAGTACAGCTTCGAGCCTAGACACATCTACGAGGCCCGTTAGAGCTTAGCCGACACAATTACGAGGTTTAGGAAGCTTGTGTAACAACTGCTTTAACAAACTTAGCCTACTGAGTAAAGACTTCTTCACATGAGTACAGCTTCGAGCCTAGACACATCTACGAGGCCCGTTAGAGCTTAGCCGACACAATTACGAGGTTTAGGAAGCTTGTGTAACAACTGTTTTAACAAACTTAGCCTACTGAGTAAAGACTTCTTCACATGAGTACAGCTTCGAGCCTAGACACATCTACGAGGCCCGTTAGAGCTTAGCCGACACAATTACGAAGTTTAGGAAGCTTGTGTAACAACTGCTTTAACAAACTTAGCCTACTGAGTAAAGACTTCTTCACATGAGTACAGCTTCGAGCCTAGACACATCTACGAGGCCCGTTAGAGCTTAGCCGACACAATTACGAGGTTTAGGAAGCTTGTGTAACAACTGTTTTAACAAACTTAGCCTACTGAGTAAAGACTTCTTCACATGAGTACAGCTTCGAGTCTAGACACATCTACGAGGCCCGTTAGAGCTTAGCCGACACAATTACGAGGTTTAGAAAGCTTGTGTAACAACTGCTTTAACAAACCTAGCCTACTGAGTAAAGTCTTCTTCACATGAGTACAGCTTCGAGCCTAGACACATCTACGAGGCCCGTTAGAGCTTAGCCGACACAATTACGAAGTTTAGGAAGCTTTTGTAACAACTGCTTTAACAAACCTAGCCTACTGAGTAAAGACTTCTTCACATGAGTACAGCTTCGAGCCTAGACACATCTACGAGGCCCGTTAGAGCTTAGCCGACACAATTACGAGGTTTAGGAAGCTTGTGTAACAACTGCTTTAACAAACTTAGCCTACTGAGTAAAGACTTCTTCACATGAGTACAGCTTCGAGCCTAGACACATCTACGAGGCCCGTTAGAGCTTAGCCGACACAATTACGATGTTTAGGAAGCTTGTGTAACAACTGCTTTAACAAACTTAGCCTACTGAGTAAAGACTTCTTCACATGAGTACAGCTTCGAGCCTAGACAAATCTACGAGGCCCGTTAGAGCTTAGCCGACACAATTACGAGGTTTAGGAAGCTTGTGTAACAACTGCTTTAACAAACTTAGCCTACTGAGTAAAGACTTCTTCACATGAGTACAGCTTCGAGCCTAGACACATCTACGAGGTCCGTTAGAGCTTAGCCGACACAATTACGAGGTTTAGGAAGCTTTTGTAACAACTGCTTTAACAAACCTAGCCTACTGAGTAAAGACTTGTTCACATGAGTACAGCTTCGAGCCTAGACACATCTACGAGGCCCGTTAGAGCTTAGCCGACACAATTACGAGGTTTAGGAAGCTTGTGTAACAACTGCTTTAACAAACTTAGCCTACTGAGTAAAGACTTCTTCACATGAGTACAGCTTCGAGCCTAGACACATCTACGAGGCCCGTTAGAGCTTAGCCGACACAATTACGAAGTATAGGAAGCTTTTGTAACAACTGTTTAACAAACTTAGCCTACTGAGTAAAGACTTCTTCACATGAGTACAGCTTCGAGCCTAGATACATCTACGCGGCCCGTTAGAGTTTAGCCGACACAATTACGAGGTTTAGGAAGCTTGTGTAACAACTGCTTTAACAAACTTAGCCTACTGAGTAAAGACTTCTTCACATGAGTACAGCTTCAAGCCTAGACACATCTACGAGGCCCGTTAGAGCTTAGCCGACACAATTACGAGGTTTAGGAAGCTTGTGTAACAACTGCTTTAACAAACTTAGCCTACTGAGTAAAGACTTCTTCACATGAGTACAGCTTCAAGCCTAGACACATCTACGAGGCCCGTTAGAGCTTAGCCGACACAATTACGAGGTTTAGGAAGCTTGTGTAACAACTGCTTTAACAAACTTAGCCCACTGAGTAAAGACTTCTTCACATGAGTACAGCTTCGAGCCTAGACACATCTACGAGGCCCGTTAGAGCTTAGCCGACACAATTACGAGGTTTAGGAAGCTTGTGTAACAACTGCTTTAACAAACTTAGCCTACTGAGTAAAGACTTCTTCACATGAGTACAGCTTCTAGCCTAGACACATCTACGAGGCCCGTTAGAGCTTAGCCGACACAATTACGAGGTTTAGGAAGCTTGTGTAACAACTGCTTTAACAAACTTAGCCTACTGAGTAAAGACTTCTTCACATGAGTACAGTTTCGAGCCTAGGCACATCTACGAGGCCCGTTAGAGCTTAGCCGACACAATTACGAAGTTTAGGAAGCTTGTGTAACAACTGCTTTTAAAAAAAATTATCCTACTGAGTAAAGACTTCTTCACATGAGTACAGCTTCGAGTCTAGACACATCTACGAGGCCCGTTAGAGCTTAGCCGACACAATTACGAGGTTTAGGAAGATTTTGTAACAACTGTTTTAACAAACTTAGCCTACTGAGTAAAGTCTTCTTCACATGAGTACAGCTTCGAGCCTAGACACATCTACGAGGCCCGTTAGAGCTTAGCCGACACAATTACGAGGTTTAGGAAGCTTGTGTAACAACTGCTTTAACAAACCTAGCCTACTGAGTAAAGACTTCTTCACATGAGTACAGCTTCGAGTCTAGACACATCTACGAGGCCCGTTAGAGCTTAGCCGACACAATTACGAGGTTTAGGAAGCTTGTGTAACAACTGCTTTAACAAACTTAGCCTACTGAGTAAAGACTTCTTCACATGAGTACAGCTTCGAGCCTAGACACATCTACGAGGCCCGTTAGAGCTTAGCCGACACAATTACGAGGTTTAGGAAGCTTGTGTAACAACTGCTTTAACAAACCTAGCCTACTGAGTAAAGACTTCTTCACATGAGTACAGCTTCGAGTCTAGACACATCTACGAGGCCCGTTAGAGCTTAGCCGACACAATTACGAGGTTTAGGAAGCTTGTGTAACAACTGCTTTAACAAACTTAGCCTACTGAGTAAAGACTTCTTCACATGAGTACAGCTTCGAGCCTAGACACATCTACGAGGCCCGTTAGAGCTTAGCCGACACAATTACGAGGTTTAGGAAGCTTGTGTAACAACTGCTTTAACAAACTTAGCCTACTGAGTAAAGACTTCTTCACATGAGTACAGCTTCGAGTCTAGACACATCTACGAGGCCCGTTAGAGCTTAGCCGACACAATTACGAGGTTTAGGAAGCTTTTGTAACAACTGTTTTAACAAACTTAGCCTACTGAGTAAAGACTTCTTCACATGAGTACAGCTTCGAGTCTAGACACATCTACGAGGCCCGTTAGAGCTTAGCCGACACAATTACGAGGTTTAGAAAGCTTGTGTAACAACTGCTTTAACAAACATAGCCTACTGAGTAAAGGCTTCTTCACATGAGTACAGCTTCGAGCCTAGACACATCTACGAGGCCCGTTAGAGCTTAGCCGACACAATTACGAAGTTTAGGAAGCTTTTGTAACAACTGTTTTAACAAACCTAGCCTACTGAGTAAAGACTTGTTCACATGAGTACAGCTTCGAGCCTAGACACATCTACGAGGCCCGTTAGAGCTTAGCCGACACAATTACGAGGTTTAGGAAGCTTGTGTAACAACTGCTTTAAAAAAATTATCCTACTGAGTAAAGACTTGTTCACATGAGTACAGCTTCGAGCCTGGACACATCTACGAGGCCCGTTAGAGCTTAGCCGACACAATTACGAAGTTTAGGAAGCTTGTGTAACAACTGCTTTAACAAACTTAGCCTACTGAGTAAAGACTTCTTCACATGAGTACAGCTTCGAGCCTAGATACATCTACGAGGCCCGTTAGAGCTTAGCCGACACAATTACGAGGTTTAGGAAGCTTTTGTAACAACTGTTTTAACAAACTTAGCCTACTGAGTAAAGACTTCTTCACATGAGTACAGCTTCGAGCCTAGACACATCTACGAGGCCCGTTAGAGCTTAGCCGACACAATTACGAAGTTTAGGAAGCTTGTGTAACAACTGCTTTTAAAAAAATTATCCTACTGAGTAAAGACTTGTTCACATGAGTACAGCTTCGAGCCTAGACACATCTACGAGGCCCGTTAGAGCTTAGCCGACACAATTACGAGGTTTAGGAAGCTTGTGTAACAACTGCTTTAACAAACTTAGCCTTTTGAGTAAAGACTTCTTCACATGAGTACAGCTTCGAGCCTAGACACATCTACGAGGCCCGTTAGAGCTTAGCCGACACAATTACGAAGTTTAGGAAGCTTGTGTAACAACTGCTTTAACAAACTTAGCCTACTGAGTAAAGACTTCTTCACATGAGTTCAGCTTCGAGCCTAGACACATCTACGAGGCCCGTTAGAGCTTAGCCGACACAATTACGAGGTTTAGGAAGCTTGTGTAACAACTGTTTTAACAAACTTAGCCTACTGAGTAAAGACGTCTTCACATGAGTACAGCTTCGAGTCTAGACACATCTACGAGGCCCGTTAGAGCTTAGCCGACACAATTACGAGGTTTAGGAAGCTTGTGTAACAACTGCTTTAACAAACTTAGCCTACTGAGTAAAGACTTCTTCACATGAGTACAGCTTCGAGTCTAGACACATCTACGAGGCCCGTTAGAGAATAGCCGACACAATTACGAGGTTTAGGAAGCTTGTGTAACAACTGCTTTAACAAACTTACCCTACGGAGTAAAGACTTCTTCACATGAGTACAGCTTCGAGCCTAGACACATCTACGAGGCCCGTTAGAGCTTAGCCGACACAATTACGAAGTTTAGGAAGCTTGTGTAACAACTGTTTTAACAAACTTAGCCTACTCTTTCATCTCCCAACACGGTTTAACATTTCCTATAAAGCCTACGACCAACTTTTGGCCACTACATAATATAGAAGATCTGCTTGTTTTACATTGTTTGATGGGGCTGGGTAGGTACCATGATGGCACCCATATAAATACTTTACTTAATCTTTAAAAGAGTATTATTAGAAAGGAAGCAGTTGAATTAGAGAACCATCATTAACACTGTAGTCTTTGCCCTCAATAGGCCGTTGGGGTTGTGGATAAACTGTGTTGTGAAGTCTGTGACCAAAATGGAATCAACTCTCATTTAACGTAAAAACAATACTGAAGTCTTTCTAGATTAGGGCAACATAACAACTTACGGTATCAACAGTTTTTCACTAAAAATTATTCTCTTTAAAATTAGTTATCACTTGGTGCTGAGTATTTTTTATATTTCGAGTTGTCTCTATAAACTGAATTATTAAAGGGAGTATAAAGTTGCCCTTTATACCTAAAACAATTTTTTACTCCTATAAAATTTCTCAAAAGCTGTTTAAAACTATATTTGTAGTTTAAATTTAGAGCGAAAGGTAAACATCTGGGATTCTTTGTACACGTATATTTTTAAGTTCAAATATATTAGTGTTTATGTACCAATCCCCTCCGCTCTCAAATTCTCACAAGTTTAATTTATAAACTGAATTTAATGAAATCTACAAAGTTTATATTTATTATACAACATTTTAAATTTTGAACTTGAAATCGTTTACAAAGTTCTTGCTCCCTAATACTTAAATTTTTTAAATAAATTCAAAAATTTTGAAATGAAACTTGCATCACATATACTCGTATAACACATCACATCGCATAATAACCTATAAAAGGGTGTTTGCAATACGAGATAATGAAGTTGCGTGACACCATTGATACTGTCGCGCTACTCTTTCGTGCTCTCTCACTGTTATATTAATCTATTACATTTACGTTATAATCGATCGATACTAAGTTACAATAAAAAAACTTAATACGTTATTTTATTATATTTTCTTAAAAGATAAAAATTATATCAACATTACATTATTTATTTTACTGACGTGTTTAGACCACAACGATTTGTTTACGGAAATGTAGTGTAATATTCATCACGGAAAAACTGTTTGTAAACAAAAGTAAGTTGGACTTTAAAATGTTTACTCGTTGAGTGATTAAAATTGTACGCATTATACATCTTCAGGATGAGCACCAGAATTAGAACTTGAATTATCTTCTTCTTCACACTGCATAGCGACATTATTGCATAGAATAAAACATCATTGCATAGAATAAGACATCATTGCATAGAATAAACCGTCATTGAATATTCAAGAAAATATTCTTAATTGAATAACAAACATATTAAAAAATCATCTAGCTGCACCCATACATGTAATAATAAACAGTAAATCAATTTCTGAAAAGTAATTTCATTTTATTTTTCATATATAGTGAGTTAAATGAAACTGTTATATACACAACATGTGTAAAATAACACTTAAGCGTACATATTAACATAATTAATAATACAGTTAAATTAAACGTATAAAATTACAGATAACGACAAGAGAACAATATAAAACATTTGGAAACACCACAATTACAAATAAATTATTTAAGCTAAATATATTATTATTTATTCCATCCACTAGTCGCACTTCGCATGGTCGTCATTTGTAACATATATTCCTAAAAGGAAAATAAACCACTATAGATTGTCCACTTGATCATGGCGGCTACAGCTAGTTACCTGCGAGTACCCCCTTACACACGCACACTCCCAAGAGGTTAAATATTTAATAAATAACAAATTATTACATACGCATACTATTTTATCTAGAACTTGACGGCGAAAAAATGAAGAAGGGTTGCTAAGCATAATCATTAAAGAACGAAATAAAAACAAAATTGGATTATTTAAAACATTTCAATGACTTATTAAAATATTAATTTATACAGCTACACACCAAGCGCGAATATAAAACGATTCTTAATGATCAACGTGAGAATAAAATTTGTGAAATCGAAATTTCGTCAATAAATCCCTTAAAGAAAACAAGATAGAAATAAACATCGACAAATCCTTACGGAAAACTTTTAATAAGTCTCCCTTACTTAGAAACGACCATTTATGCTAATTTGAACGGATAATGTTCTACAATATGTCGTATTTTGTATAATTTTTATCATCATTTAATGCAAAATCTTTAATATTATTTACCATATTTCATAAGTAAATTAGGAAGTTCCTACTGTAGTTGAGTCACCCCAATACCTTTCTTATAAGGGGTGGTCACAACACCTTGCGTTTGTGTGTTTGAGGAGGCTCCAGGTAGACCCCAGTAGGTGTAACTGTCATGAAGTTGTGGACAGAGAATATAGAAAAACTGTATTGAGGGCCTTTTAAATGATTTCTTATTTTATTTACTCGGTAAACATAATTTTGCACCTTCATAAGAGGGTTTCTTTCAAACAATTTATGTTTCTGTAATTCTAAACGGAAATAATTTGTTTACGCTTTTGGTAGAAATGAAAATGTCGAAGACTCTGGAAGGCTACCGTATTATATTTAACACAACATGCAATAAACTTTCAAAAATAAACATGCTGGGTGATCTCATGATTCCTAACGTTTGGAAAGTAAAGAAAAACCAGTAAAGTATGAAAACAATTGGGGTATGAAGCAAAACGAATGACAAGAGATTACACGTTGCGTCACAGAATATTTACAGCCTTGAGACGTTTTACATCCAGCTCTGATTTGTAGTTTAATATAATACTGATAGCTCATAGCCTCAGTATTATGGAAAAACATATAACACAAGAATATTATTAGATTTTTATTTCGGAATATCCACTTAACAATCTTTAGATATTATTATGTGTAGCTGGCAAACTGCTTAATTGATCGAGTGTAGCGTTTTAACTCAACCTTTCGGCATTTATTTTGAATGTTTGTGTGTTTGTTACAGTTACGGCCAAATGCTTGTATAAATCGTTATGATATTTTAAAATAAAGTTATTTGCAACTTGGTAGAACACAAATAAAAAAACTTCTTCGCTTACTACCTTTTTGATATTTTCATTTTCATTCATAGTTGCGGTTTTTTCTGAGATTTTCTCTAACACTCAATATCACTTTTATATTACTTATACTTGTGAATGAAAAAGTAAAATAAACATTAATTTGATCATTGACACTTGCACTTGCACCAGCTACCAATGCAAACACGTTAAACGGGATAGTTAGTTATAAAAGGCCTCCTGTCACTGCGACCCGAATGGATCTTTTGTGACTAGGTTTTGTCTCGACGTGATTGGGGTGAAGTTTAGTTTTTTTTCAATTATGACCGTCACCACTACATGGATGGTTAGAGCGTAATAATTATTACACTTTAATCCCAATGATAGAAAATCATAATCAGAAAGCAAATAATCATATTTAACTCCTACAAATAATTAACTTTTATTATTTCTCCCCTTGAGAAAGTTACAGTTGCTGTGATATTATTTACTGTAGCGTATCCCTACAGAACGTACCAGCGACAAAACGTACCACTTAATGTTTCGCAGCATAACGTACCAGCGAGAAAACGTACCATTTAATGTTTCACAGCATAACGTACCACCGACAAAAAGGTACCACTTAATGTTTCGCAGCATAACGTACCACTACGTTATGACGTACCACTACTAAGCAGATAACGGTCAATATCTACTTGGAAGGGTCTCTTAGTAAACCCTAAATAACTTTAAACTACCCCTCTAGTCTTTGACCGGTGTTAGTCAACTTTCTAATAGGAGAGGGGGTGCTTCAGCTTAACGTCATTTTTAACGTCAGCTTTAACTTCATTTATCACTTCATTTATTCAGACGAATACCGGTCAATTGCGGACACGGACTATTGCGGACACATCATTAAAGCGGTCAATTGCGGACACTAGGGATTACTGCTACCTGACAAGTAAATTTCATACTGCTACCTGACAGTAAATTTGGAAATTTCGAAGTACGTAAAAGTCGAAAATAGGGTAATTTTTTTTAAAATGTCTGGGACTGGCGAACCTTTAGTACGAAGTATGATTGTAATGCCGAAAGAGTATATTCTATAAATATTAGTATCTATTTTTGTTGTAGCTTTCTCTATCCCGACACGGATATTTGATTTATTCATCATTTTTCCTGTAAAGTCAGGTCAGGTTAGTTAGGTTAGATAGGTTCATTTAGATCGGTTCTAGTCAATTCAATCGGCTCGTTTCCCGCTTACCAGCTCCTTCGCGCGGGAATAACAACGTTTAACAAATGTAATCTCATTACAAATCTCTATTACATTATACTCTTTAGAAACCATGTGTTTCGTTCTTACAATCAATTGATAGTCAAAACGCTGCTTTGAACGGGAATTCTGTTTGTACCTGCTGTACCTGTAAAACCCTTGTCATATAGCAGTAGTCCCTGTTGTCCGCAATTGCCCGCTTTAATGATGTGTCCGCAATTGTCCGTGTCCGCAATTGAACGGACACCATTCACACTATGCAGAGATTAGTACGACTATTAAGGGCGGATTGTGTTTGCACTTCGAAGAGTATAGTTACACAAAGAAACGACAGGGCGAGGACGATACGATAACTTGAATTTGTCAAAAGCGACCAAATGAAAAGTGCTGTGTAATTATGAAATCAAGAGGAGCGGAAGTTCGCAGCTAGTCTTTAGCCAATCTTGTGTGTGGATCTCCAAACGATGCTCAGTTAAACGCACGCAAATGGACAAGAAGAGAGCGTAGGAAGAAGAAACTGCACTAACTAAAATTCACACAGATACTTTAGGCGATCTCCACTTTTTTTTTTAAGTTACATATTTATCTTTTTTACAAGATAATGAATTCGTTGTTAAATTGCCGCGTGAACAGTCTATCATAAGAACTAGACAGCGGCAGAGACGTAAGGCGCAAGGGAACACCCAAGAGCCAAGCAACTGTAAAGAAGTGGTACTCAATGAAGAAACGCTGAAAACGTTCGACGTTACTTCTTTTCTGCTGCCAGATGATGGTGAAAAAGATAGGATTATCGTTTTTCGCGTTGAAAACAGCAAACACAGTCTAAAATGCTTCAAGAACTTGTGTGATACATTTAAGTGCGGTTGTTAACAGTTTACACAGATGTACAGTATTCCTGTTTTTTAAAATGAAAAAATGCCTTTGGCGCAGAGTCCAAGAACTAGGTTTTTCAACGTAATACCGCATGTGTGCTTCATCGGTTTTCTTAAAACCAGAGGAAGTACAGAACGGCTGGATCGAAATTCACTCCCAAACTAAATCTGTTTTTGAATACTTTGTTGAAAATTGGTTGGAGAACCTGGAGTTTCCAACAAAAATGTGGAGCTGTTAACAAAGTCGTCGTCGGACAACAAGTTCTGTCGAAGGATGGAAAAATCGTTTGAATATACTCAAAATCTAGAAAAAAAGACGTGGTGATGTGTTTGAAAAGAAAGGAGAAGAGACCAATTGTGTTTTTATGAACTACGAACTGAACATTGAAGGTTCAAAAAGAAGGGAAAGTACATCAAGTATGACGGAAAGAATAATGAAGCTGTATGAACTAATTGGAAACGTAAGTCCTGCTTGAAAGCTATTTTATATTAGCAGAACTTGGCATGAAACTTCACATGACTAACTTGTCCTTCAATTAAAAATACATAAAAAAAAAATATATAACAAAATTCCAAAAATCCCTTTTTAACTAGAATTTTTGGCCCATCGCATATTTTTCTGTATACTATGTAAGTAAAGTAAGAAAACAAATTAATGTATAATCCAAAGAAACACCTTCGACACAGAAACTGTAACTTTGAGTCATACTTGTGACTCTGACTCAATATGACATCAATTATTTCTGTTGTAAAGAAAGTCATTACTAAGCTTATCAAAATCATTTAGACTATGTACCCTACAGATAGTTAAATGTTTGTTCATAGGCAATATTTAACCACCGGTTAAACAAGAAAAGACAAAAACAATAGTGCGCCTCATTTTATATATTAAGGTTGTCTAGACTTAGTTTTTAAACGGTTTTATGCTTCTACGATAAATTACACATTTCAGCAAAATTTCTAAATTTACAAACGTATTGAAATTAAACTGAAATATCAAAACAATTTTTATTCAATGGTTATATTTTCTTCGTATCTCAAAACAAAATTTCCAACACAAATTCAAGACTATTTGACAAAAGATACTAACGATTATGATGAAATAATTTTCAAAATTTCATCTTTTAGGACGAAAACGAAACGTATTGGTGATCCATTAAAAAATAGCGTAGCCGTTCTAAATGTAGAAAACAAAATATATCGTTGCAAAACACTCGCAGATAGTAAATTCCTTCAAAATTTGTAAAGAATTTCTTTAAAATATGTAAAGAATTTATAAGCTCAAAATTTACATCATCATTTTAACTTTTTATGAGTATAATTTTAAAATGTATGATTGCTACTATCGACTAAATACATCGTTGATGGAATTAAAATTGTTTTTAAAGTGAATTTAAAATAAACTGTGCTAAACATTTACCTTGTAGAAACTCATCCAAAAACCAAATATAAAGAAAAAGCATTCCCACTTTTCCCAAAATCTCTCTTTAATCTACTTTACGTGAGAGAAATAAAACATTAGTTTTCTTTTAATGACCAATCCGTTTCTTATGGGATGTTTATTTAATAGACTTTTAATTTAAATAAATATAAATTTGCAAGTACTGTATATATATATATATATATATATATATATATATATTCTTGACAAATTAATCTTCCGGCTTAAATATAGATATGATTTCGCAAAAAGATGAATGATAACATATAGTATAATAAATATAAATAATATATAATGTAAATAACTTTTATTGTTAATCTTATCACAATAAAGAACTAATTAATAAAAGCATTAACCTTTCACAACGTTTAACTTAAATTCTATTAAATTATCCACAGTAGCTACAAAATAAAGTAAGGTGCTATTAAATACAGATTATTAATTTGTTGAAGTTAGACAATTTTACGAACAATAGACAGTAACGTAAATAATTTAATTACAAATCATTCGGTTTTTAAATATTTTCTACAACTATTAGAAATTAGAACCAAAGATCGAAAATACACTCAAAATACATTATGTACTTACACGCAAAATGCACTACAAAAATTTCCAGGGAGATATTGTAAACAAATTTTCTTTGTATTTACTTTTATATACGTAACACGTTAAAACAACAAAATCTTGAATCACGTAACAATTATATTTTCCTCTACTAATAATTTTACTTAAATCGGAAGAGCAGATTTAAAAAAAGAATACTTCCAGATACAGCTAAAATACACCTACATACAAAATTTGATCAAAATCGGTCAACACGTTTGGGTAGTATCTCACTAAACGGACTACAGACAGACATAATTACAAAAACCACTTTTTGGAATCATGGAACTCCAAAATTGATATTTCCGTAAAAATTTCAACACAGGTTATTTCTCTAAACACAATATTTTCCCTATACAGTACATTATACATCTCACTATTGAAATTAAATATTATAATTGATTATTAAACAAATTTAGCTTTTATACTATTTCCTTTTTGTCGCTTGTAGTAGACGTTACAGCTGTAGTTCAGGTAGGCGGGGCAAGATTAGCCACAAGTAAATAATTTGAATGCAAGACTTTTTTAAATAATTGATGCAGTCAGCACGACTTCAAACTACAAATTAACGAATCAGCGAATTGAGAAATATACATTTAAAAACTGATTAATAAATACAATTGTTTGAAATTTTTGCTAGATTATAATTTTGGATGTATTCAAGTATAAAGTAAATTGCTTCTATAAGTGATACAGTGATAACAACATCATCCGTACCAAATCACGCCTATATCAATAAAACCGTTTTAAAGGTTGGGTATTAAAATATGTATCTAATGATTTTGTGCCATTAAAAAACAAATACAAGGATATTATCTCACTTATTCAATAACGAGATTTTTCCTTAACCAATATTTTCCTCCTTAAATTAAGTTAAAATATGAACATCAGATTTGTAAATGTTTAACAATCAATTTATATAAAGACAAACTTCAAATTCCCTGCGTCCCGATGTTGTTTCACTTTTACAGTTTCTATAAGTACAAAATTTTGTGATGAGTTTTTTGTATCTATGTTAAGTTTTTCATAGATTTAGGTATCCGTTTAAGGTCCCCTGAATCCAAAAAACGGTTTAGGGAATGATTTCTGTTTGTCGTATGTGCAATGTTCTATAAACCCAAACGTGTCAACCGATTTAGTAGTTATTTTGAGGTTAACAGAAAATTTAAAAATCTGTTTTCCAAATTTACGAGCAAGAAAGTAAAATTATGATTTTCTCAAAACCAGCTCTAACGATTTTAATCAAATTTTGCTTAAAATTGACCCACATAAAGTGAATTAGTCATCATCTACACAAAAATGTCCATTAGTGAGTTAACGGTAAACAAATTCACTTAGAAATGTCTATTACTATTTATTCCTTAGAAAAAAAAGAATATAATTTACATGAAACTCTCTTAAGGAGATAGGTTATTATAGTCACAAATATTTGTCCTCTTATATACTTTTTTGAAATTTTGTTTAAAAAATTTTTGTTTTAATGAAAGATATTTATATATTTAAATAGAGCAAAATCTTACTTCTCTTCTTAAATCTTTTTAAACTCAAATTTAGTTGTAAATGACGGCAATCTAAGTTTATTTTAGTTTTTTGCCCATTAATCCTGAACTATAGTTTTAGTTCACTTGTAATTATTCAACTATAATGTTATGAAATGGTTATTTTTCAGTTTAAATATATCATTATTTATATTATTTTGATTAAGCGCCGACATTAAAATATAAAACTAAAACAGTTCAGTTGTATTTCGGCTTCACTGAACAAGCAGAATCAACTTGGTTGAACTGGTAATGTAAAAATTAAATATTTAAAGATAACAAATAACTTAAAATCAAAGTATGAATTACAACCGACACTAATAAAATGTCTTAATTAAAAGAACAATAAAAAAAGTAAAAATAAAAAGACTTTTTTTTTTCATAATTAATATATAACTTACGTTTCAACAAAATAGTTCCAAAACTTGCACAAACATAAATAACAGTACGTTTACACAAAAACTCAAGTTCACAATTCCAGGGGAAAACTGACAACAATGCGCACAGATTGGTCAACAAGTGACCTAGAGGAACGTTAACGTTGCACTGAAGCGTTCCGCATTCAGTGAACTTTGTCACAGTTTGTGTGTAACACTGTCAAATATACCATAACATTAACAAGCTCTATCTCTCTTACAAGGCTAAGTTAAGTATACTTTCTGTCTGACAATATAGAATTCATATTAAGGTAAAACAAATCAACACTTTTTGTTAAATAATTTTATACGTAGTGAATTTAAATAGTTATATGAAAGAAACTGCGTTTTGATTTAAATTATTGCATAATGTCTTGTTTAATCATTGTGCAAACAAATCGTCTGGAATCTCAATGGGGAACCTCGATCTTCTCTCAAAAGTCTTGCCTATAAATCGTGTTTTGTTTTCCAACCCGAATTGATAGGTGACATTTTTACTTTTTCATAAGTTAGGTGTAATTTATTTTCTTGTAATTTTGAAAATACATTAATAATATTATTATTATTGAATAACCTACTTATTATAGTATATAGAAGATTTACAAAATTGATCTATAGACGAAATTGATTACGGTTTGTTGAGTCATAAAATGTATGTTTTTTTTTAATTGTTGACTAAAATATCTATGAATCATAAAGTTGTCTTAGGAATTTTGTCCGAGTGTTAAACGATGAACCAATTTTGATCAAATTTAGTACTAAGTGGGTATAGTTTAGAAATACTCTCTGGATAAACACAGATTTAGGGGTACCTTCTGTAATACTAACACTCACTATTATGTTTTTATAAAATGTAGCCCCTAAGTACAAACACAAAACGCATTGGTAGCCATTTCCCCCAAAACTCTATATTCAGAGTTAGATGTCAAAAAGTGAAAATGAACAATTGATGTTGTCTTAGAACGTAAAATTTCTCTAATATTTTTATAGAATTTTGGTGAAATATGAACATTATTGATCCAAACAATGTACTAAGCCTCCAATAAAAATAATTACACTTCATGAGTAATTAGGGAAAAAACTAAATGAATTAAAACTGCCGTCATGTTTGAGTCAAAACAGTAAAATTCCGTACAAATATAACAGATCTTGGTCCGATTTTGAAATATTCCACCTCCTATGACAGCGTCTATGTTCAACTTTCTTTTTTTACAAATAATTCCTGAATCAGCTGTTTTACTGAAACAACAATGAATATTTGGTGTGAGTGTGTGTGTGTGCGTGCGTGCGTGTATGTGTAAGTTTATTACACATATTTAAATACATATTTTTTAATGTTAATTATCCTGTTAATTGTTATTAATTTTAAACAATTAGTCATTTAACGCTTTTCTGATGTTGTAGGCTGTTGTGAGGTTAAAATGGGAAGTAGGAAAGTAACTGAATCTGTGCGTTTTCGTTTCAGAACTATCTATAAGATTAAATCCATTTAAAAATTAAGGACGTCCAGATATATAATATCAACAGAACCAATTTTCATACCGTTTGCTTTATTATGTACCGAGGTTTGCCCTAATCTCCAGTGTCTATTGTGCACTCCGAAACCCTATTTTTGAGCTTTTGTTTTTTATTGGTCAAATTCACTATACTGATGACTATTAGACTCCTAAATGAGCCGTCTTAGTATATACCCAAGTACCCTCTATTCTTTTCTACCTATAAGGTCCGTCCTCTTCTTTGATTGGTATATTAGGAAGAAACTTTACAGAACGACACTCTACATAAATTGCTATTGAAAATGGAGTTCACCCGAAACGCGTCAGCAGATGTTAAAGCTATGCAATACACTCATTTGAATTATTTACGTTTTAGTTGTAATATAAATTATTATTATAATAATGTCATTTTTGTTATAAAAAAAAAACACTTTTCTGTACCAAAGCAAGAAAAACATGTTGTAATAATTAGTATTCATATATTGCTCCAAAATTATTTTATAACTTACCGGATATATTAAAGGCGTGTGTTTTAACAAAATATTGTTTTCAATAACTAAATTAAACAATGAAAGTAGAAACGTTGGTACACCTTTCAAGTTGTGGATAAACCAATGGTGAAGTCGCAACGGGGTGGGAAGTCTAGTACTTTATGTTGATGATAAGATGCAAATTAAACAATTAAAGTAGAAACGTTGGTACACCTTTCAAGTTGTGGATAAACCAATGGTGAAGTAGCAATGGGGTGGGAAGTCTAGTACTTTATGTTGATGATAAGATGCAAATTAAACAATGAAAGTAGAAACGTTGGTACACCTTTCAAGTTGTGGATAAACCAATGGTGAAGTCGCAACGGGGTGGGAAGTCTAGTACTTTATGTTGATGATAAGATGCAAATTAAACAATGAAAGTAGAAACGTTGGTACACCTTTCAAGTTGTGGATAAACCAATGGTGAAGTCGCAACGGGGTGGGAAGTCTATTACTTTATGTTGATGATAAGATGCAAATTAAACAATGAAAGTAGAAACGTTGGTACACCTTTCAAGTTGTGGATAAACCAATGGTGAAGTCGCAACGGGGTGGGAAGTCTATTACTTTATGTTGATGATAAGATGCAAATTAAACAATGAAAGTAGAAACGTTGGTACACCTTTCAAGTTGTGGATAAACCAATGGTGAAGTAGCAACGGGGTGGGAAGTCTATTACTTTATGTTGATGATAAGATGCAAATTAAACAATGAAAGTAGAAACGTTGGTACACCTTTCAAGTTGTGGATAAACCAATGGTGAAGTCGCAACGGGGTGGGAAGTCTAGTACTTTATGTTGATGATAAGATGCAAATTAAACAATTAAAGTAGAAACGTTGGTACACCTTTCAAGTTGTGGATAAACCAATGGTGAAGTAGCAATGGGGTGGGAAGTCTAGTACTTTATGTTGATGATAAGATGCAAATTAAACAATGAAAGTAGAAACGTTGGTACACCTTTCAAGTTGTGGATAAACCAATGGTGAAGTCGCAACGGGGTGGGAAGTCTAGTACTTTATGTTGATGATAAGATGCAAATTAAACAATGAAAGTAGAAACGTTGGTACACCTTTCAAGTTGTGGATAAACCAATGGTGAAGTCGCAACGGGGTGGGAAGTCTAGTACTTTATGTTGATGATAAGATGCAAATTAAACAATGAAAGTAGAAACGTTGGTACACCTTTCAAGTTGTGGATAAACCAATGGTGAAGTAGCAATGGGGTGGGAAGTCTAGTACTTTATGTTGATGATAAGATGCAAATTAAACAATGAAAGTAGAAACGTTGGTACACCTTTCAAGTTGTGGATAAACCAATGGTGAAGTCGCAACGGGGTGGGAAGTCTAGTACTTTATGTTGATGATAAGATGCAAATTAAACAATGAAAGTAGAAACGTTGGTACACCTTTCAAGTTGTGGATAAACCAATGGTGAAGTCGCAACGGGGTGGGAAGTCTAGTACTTTATGTTGATGATAAGATGCAAATTAAACAATGAAAGTAGAAACGTTGGTACACCTTTCAAGTTGTGGATAAACCAATGGTGAAGTCGCAACGGGGTGGGAAGTCTAGTACTTTATGTTGATGATAAGATGCAAATTAAACAATGAAAGTAGAAACGTTGGTACACCTTTCAAGTTGTGGATAAACCAATGGTGAAGTCGCAACGGGGTGGGAAGTCTAGTACTTTATGTTGATGATAAGATGCAAATTAAACAATGACTGATGAAAATGGAAGAGATTAATACTTTGTTTTATTTGTGTTGTTGATGTTGATTTATTATAGAGATATCATTTTATTTAGACTACTTATTTATTTTTATTAATTTATTCTACAGTTTTGTTTCCTTTAGCAGAATTATAAGGGCCTTATAGTAACTCATATGTTTTTAGTAACAATACTAAATTCATACCCACGAATTAAGTGCGTACTTAATATATTCAAATAACACCAAAATAATCTAAAGCAAGTGGTTTGCTCTTTTGGAAGAAAACATAAGAAGCAACAAAATTAATTGTATTTAAACTTATTAACTGGGTAAACATGTGCTGTTACAATGAAATAAATTTGAGTTCCAATAAAAAATGCATGAGCTACAATAACCAAACTATAACTGTTTAGTTTAGTTATAGTTTGATTATTGAAGCTCATCTATCACTGAAGATAGAGACATTGTCGTTGAAACGCGGTTGATTAAATAAACGCATTTGTGAAAAATTGTGTTCAAGTTTCATTTTAATTTTAATCAAATCAATGTTGGTTTAAATCACCACATAATGGTAACTTCAAAACTGACATTTTATGTTACAAAGATACTTAATTTTCCTTCTTCTAGGAAGAATATTTGGATTAATAATGAATGATGTGTTTATTTTGTTTTAATTTTTTTTTTTTATATGTTTTATGTTTGTAAAATAATAAGTAAAATAAATTATTGTTATTGTTACTATTATTATTATTATTATTATTATTTATTTATTTATTTATTTGAGTTAACTTTTATAAATATATGGTCTTGAGAAACATGATTAAAAGTTGTTTTTCAACTCTGAAATCAGTGGAACATTGGTTTTTGTTTATGTTTATCTTCTATTCACTAAAAACGATCTGAAACATTATTTAATATTGCCAAAGCCACATTTATTGTTTTCAAATACATTTGTGATACATGGTCCTACAAAAGACTTCAATGTTTCTCAATGGTGGAAACTATTTTTATTATAACAGCTTAAACGATTTTGAATTTTATGATGTAATAAGATTTTTTTTTAAACAAATCATAGTAGATAATGAAACGTGTTCCACCATTAAGATGAACATCTAAGTCTCATGAAGTATTGAGTAAAATACTAAATCTTTGGCAGTTTAGAAAAAAAAATTCATAAATTTTCAGATCGTTTTCAGTGAATAGAAAATGAAACCGCTACTTTAAAAAAAAGTCGATTCTACTACTGAACTCTATGTTGGAAAACCGTGTTTAATAATGTGTTATAAACAAGATGGTGGACCAAAAATGGCGACCAAAAACAATAAACACTATAAAACGTAGTGCGACGGATCAACTTCATTTCTTCGCGAATCGATATGTGGCAAATTTTGGGACAAAATATTATACTTGTTAATGTAAAACTTTATTTTACCTCTGTTATAATTTGAATCAATAGGTTTATATTTGTTTAAATAATATATCACGTAATTTAATTTTAAGTGTATACATTGAGGAGTTACGGTCTTAACAATGCCTCAATAAAAAAATATATGTATTTTATCAATTTATTGCTTCCTCTTTGAAATTTATTAATTTATTTTGTTTATATTTTCTAATACTGTATTATTAGATATGTATATAAAGTGTAATAGACCGTATATAGAAAGTGGGAAAAAGGAATTTAATTTCTATAACACAAACTGTTCGATCAATCTCATATTCCCTCCCGACTCACATATACATTTCAGTCCTGTGTAAACTTTTCAAAGTTAAAATAACAAATAAATCGTATTATACTAAAGTTTTGTACAATTTAAATGTCGATCAACATAACCTATAATTATTATATTTATTAACTAAACACATGTAATATTACCATCTAGACCAAATCATGTATTACCTTACAATTTGTTAGAATGGCTCAACTAGTATAATACACATTCACTACGAGTAATATCATTATTCGTCAAAATAAACATCGCAAAAAAGGTAATTTACCGCACCGTTTACCGGTATCACCATAACCACTGCACACAAAACTAAAAACTACAACTAATTGGATTAGTCTACAGCTGTTCTGGACTCCAGCAATCTCACTGAATAGAGTAGGTCTATGTTTGCCTTGAGTTTCTTCTTATCGGACAATCTATCAACAAACATCAACAATCAACTCTTATCAACACAATTACATCCACTATAAAAGGGTTAACCAATGACTTGAAGCTAATTACATGTTTAACATTTCCTTGATGATTGTAGCTCTTGAATCCATACGTTCAATTCACACGTATCTTATTTTGTTATGTATTGAAGCACCATTATTAAATATCGTGTTAAGACGGCTCCATTGTTTCCCCAATGTTTAATCCAGTATTTTCCAGTTTGCAACCAACACGTCATGTTTCCAGCATCTGTAAAGCCAACTTTAGAGCACAGACTCAATCCCGAATGTGATCTATAGTTCAGGATATTAGTCACTCATGGAATTATTATTATATGATGCTCAAATTATCTTTTTTTTAACTTTTGGATCTACATATAATTAAAATCTATTTGGATAAAATGGAATTTTTTAATTTCTAAGTTCTTATGTGTAACCAACATTTTGAGTTAACCATATGTAGCGTATATAGCTCAGCGCATACACAAATGACATTGTTGATGTGTTTTAGTTTAAACAAATAAAAGAATGAATTGACAAAATATATTTATTGAATCAATAACCAAGAAGTAAACTAATCAACTGATAACATACGTAGAACAAAAACTCGAACACAAGATCCACAAAAATTACGTTCATTTAATCAAACGCGTTTCAACGACAAAGTCGCCATCCTCAGTACATGTACCACAATAACAAAACTATAACTATTAGTTCTACGTAATATTATCTAACAAGTCTTGCTCAATATTTATTTATAGCTGATAACATATAAAGAGGCTATAATACAAAAAAAAATGTGATTATATGTTACAATAGATCAAGAATTAACCAATACCTCTTATAGATGTATAATATTGCGTAGAACATAAATTAACCATTTTAAACATTATTTCCTAATTATTAAATTTTATATACACAAAACATTCTTATGTCTTCGAAATTTATAACTAATCAGTTCCTTTGTAAAAACACCAGCTACTTGCCAATCTGTTGGACAGTAAATATATATATTTTTAAACCTTCCAAAACAATATTATATATATAAAGTTCCGTAGTATCGAACATCTATATGCTTGCTTCTCCTACCAAACTAAAATTTTTCAAATATTTTAATTGCACTTTGGTGTCTACGTTCAACTTCATTGTCATTTTCTGGTTTTGTTAACTTATCAATGAGACTCTTGGAATAAGTAGTTCTTTGGAACACTAAGCAACGACAAAGTCTGCTGCCGTAGGCCTACTGGTTTGAGCAAAGATAGACTGGTTACACGAACACTAAGTAAATGGTCCATCATAGTTCATTACGTAATCTGGGGTTTTTCCTGAATGTCTCGTCGCCAGCGAAATCAGAGTCTGTATCGACAAAGAATTGAATTCCTTCAAAACGTTTTTATATTATATATCTCAATATTCTTTCTACTGAGGAAACATCTTGTTATGTGAGTTTTCTATAAATCTAATGCAATATCCTACGGCAAATGTCAGACCGTATTTTATTAGATAAATAGAACAAACTACCTCTTTATACGGAAATTTTAATTGATTAAACATTTTTAACGAATTTTTTTAAACAGGTCAATTAAAGAACATAATTTCAGCAATAAATAATAACATAGAATACTCTGAATACAAGTTAGATGTGCTAAGAAAAAGCTTGAATGTTAGTTACAAAAGTACTCGATAAGAGAGGGGCAGTCTAAAGCAAACAGGACTATTCCCCTTGCCTAAAGTAAACAGTACCGAATTCCTTATATAATTTAAACAGTACCACTTCTTGAGTAAACATCCCCACTCCCTGACCTCTCCATATAAACCAAGTCAAAATGGTATCAGGAAAAGATTAGAAATGGAAAAGTAAAGGCCAGGAAGTTTGTTAAATAGGGCTGAATATTTTATTAAAAAGGTTATAATAATGAGAAACTTGACACCGACACCATCTGAAGATAAAATTATAAGGAGTTTGGTCAGGCACTACGATGAGAAGGTACGAGATCCAAGAATATAAATACAATCAGGGATATGGAGAGGTTTTTGAATAAAGAGGATATCGAGGAGAAGAATAATTTGGTTCGAAGAGGATAGAAATTAATTAGGACACATAGTGATGAGGAATTGGAAAATAGAAGTAGAACACAATTTTGGGATAGGAATTTCAATCAACAAATTCAAAATAAAAATGATGGTAATTCTAGAAATTTTAGACAAGTCAATTGAAACAATAATAACAGGCCAACATATAGAGAATACTATTTCCAGTATAGAGTAGATCAACCAGGTATTACAATAGAAGAGATTTTAGGTTACAGAATGATGGGAGAAGGTTGATACAAGGTAACCCATATAGACCAAATTTAGTAAAATTTCAAAGTGATAATGGAAACAGATCTCAAGATATAAATAGAGGAGATCAAATTGCAGGAAACAGGAATGTACATATAATACAAGCACAGCCTGAAGTCACAGTACAATCACCATATGCAACAACATCTAATTTAAACCAAATAAAGCAAAGGGAATATTCCATGTTACAAGCTTGAAGAAATACTTTAAAAGAGGTTCAGTAGAAAAATAATGATATTTTTTATACATGCATAGGGGATGAAGTGGCATAATTTTAACAGAAAAATTTTATAAATATGAAGTAAAAGATAATTGTGGTGTAAAAAGGAAATAGGTTGAAAGATTAGGGAGATTTGGAGGAACACAGATTAGTAATTTTGTGTAAATGTAACGGGAGATCTAATAATTGAAATATTGTTCTCTCTCAACTCAAAATAAACCAAATATAAAGTAGGATTTGTTACCATGATATGTGAAAGTATAAGTATGAATTGAGTGTAAATAAAAAAATGGGTTAGTGAATAGTGACACAATGATAAAATAGTAAACAGTGATAAAAACCAAAAAAACAGCGAAACAGATTACGAGAGGATATTTTTATATTAATAGGTGTTAAGTACAACTTTAGAATCTAATATTGTTAAGAAACCATTAGATGAATTTGTGTTAGGCCTTTGTTTTTAAAAAAAATTTGTTACTTTGTTAAAAAATAAAATTTTTATCTTAAGTTCAAGTAAGCATAACAAAGACAAAATTTTATTTGAGGGGTAGTTGAAACAAATTTCTGACCCAAAATAAATATAAGATGCTGTAGAATTAGTTGTTTAATATGTTTTGCTTATTTGCATGTTGTTGTTTATATTCATTAAATTAGCAAACGTAACCCAAAGAAATGTATTATTATCATTTAGGTTTAGGATATTAAATGTACACTTCTAATAGGAAATTCGTACAACCAAAATACACTCAAAAATAATAGTAATAGTGAATAAATTAATTTAGTGGAAGTAAAAATTTTTAACGTTTCATAATAATAATTACCAAGTTTAGGCCACACTAGATTCAAAAACGTAATATACGCCCGATTTACACACACACACACACACACACACACACACACACACACACACACACACACAATACTTCAATACGATAGAATATGCTATACGAATTCAATGCTATATCCTAAAAAATAAGCATTCAATTATTGGAAGTTCATAAACAGATAATAAAAACAATTACTTAAATAATGTTAAATAAAGTCAAAATTGTAAATAGAATAGCGAGCGGCATCCATCTTTATTAGTTGTATGGTTATACAATCAGAACTAAGTAAATTTAAAAACAGATGTTTTGAAAATAAATCAAATATCGTTGGCGCTAATTCAAAGCTATTTGAATAATATAAAAAAAAATAATAATAAAATAAATAAAGTTATAAAAGTGTGTTAAGTAAAATTAAGATTGTTTTAAAATAATTACAAAATTATAATAAAGGTTAAAAATAAGATAAATAGACGTAAATTTAGGCAGTTTTTAAATATAACCACTTAAAATATTTTTGTAAACAAAACAAGGTGAAATACCAGAGAAATAAGAGGAGGAAGAAGAAATAAAATTTGGAAGGCGGGATATTATAACAATGAATAAGGGGACGCTTATTCTTGCTCTGACTCTTAAAATTTTGTTTTTCTTTGTGATGGAAAGTAGAAGTAAATATGAATTGTGCAGGGAGAATTGACAATTAATTGTTGCAGGACATAAACAGGAGATTTGCTGGATATTGTGTGTGTTGAAAATGAACTTGAACCACAATGTTAAGTAATCTAAATTTAAAAATTCATTAAGGAAGTAATTAATTAAGACTCAAAATTTGGAAAAAAAAATACTAAATGAAATTTTGTAACAGATTTTTTTGTTAGTTATTATTTTTAAACATGATGCATTCAATAATCAAATCAAAAATATGCACGTATATTAAAAATAAAAATTGACCCATAGAAATCCCAAGGAGAAAGAGATCACAAATAATTTGTAAATTTTATATTGTGTATGATTAAATGAATAAAGTGTTGTAAAATTTAATATAAACTTGTCTCTGATTGTTTCATAGTAAATAGAGAGAGTAAGTTAAATATAAAAGTTTGCTACACAATAGATAGATAATAAAAATATATAAATAAAATTCTTTTGTTTATTTTTTATACTACAATCATAAAAGTCATGGGGCTATTTGAAAATTAGTTATACTACCTAAAGAATGAAAATGGTATAATGTTAATAATTATTAACAATAAGGATAAGAGAGATAGTTTAGAAAATATGGTGTATATAAAATTTCTTGTAATGATTGCAATTGTGAATACATAGGTCAATCCGGAAGGTCAGTTAAGAATAGAGTTAAAGAACATGTACACAGTTGGAAGTATGGCAAATCTAATTCAAATTTTGCAAATCATTTATTAGACACAGGACATAATTTTGATCCTAAGTTAAACGTTAAACTTCTGCATATGGAACAAAAAAGTAGGAAACTAAATAACCTGTAATGTTTAGAAATCAATAGATCAATTTTAAAAAACCATACTTCCAACTTAAATGAACAAATACATCTTAACTCATCACCACTATTGAGACCTATTGTGTAACCTTTGTTTTCTAAAACACCCCCACTTCCATCCCACAGGTTAGATCATTGACCTATCTTTTGTCTTTTCTCAACCCCTTTACTCTAACCTTTCCTTTTGTCTCACATTTTTAGTTTAGACTTTTTTTTTTTTTCAATTTAGTTGCTTGAAAATGCCTAACGGCGAACATATGTCGCAATTAAAGCTGTTTTGTGGAATTAAATAATCGTCTCATTATTTCCATTATTACGTAATTGTAAAAAAGCAAACATCTTTGTTGAGTTCAAACATGGTTGATAATAGTAATAATTCACGTTGAATTGGAGACAAAAAACATTCCCTCCTCCCTTTTTTACAAAGAAAATATAGATTTTTATTAAACTAAGAAAAGTTGTTACAAAAAAAGTTATTAAAATCAACAATTAATTAATTATTAGAGTAAGTGAACATTTTAATAAAGTTACATAGCAACCACCTTCAGTTAAACACAAATATTCTTAGTGTAAAATAAAATAAATTCATTTTACTTCCTCTATGCCTTCCGATTGAATTCTTATAAAAGGTTATAAAACGACTCCCCAACATTTAAAAAATTGTAAATATATACCACATCGTTCCAAAATTTGATTGAAATTGCTTGGACAGATTTCGAAATTGTTCATCTTTTAGGACGAGGTGCATTGAGCATTTTCATTTTATGATCGATAAATATCGAAACATTTTCAAGGTGGAAGTATAGTGAGACTATTACCAATTTTTTGTTTTAAGTATTAAAATGCAACAGTGTAGTCTATTAAAAGGTTAGAGCCGATTTCCAGAGCATCGGAATTTCGTGTTTTTTTTTTATTTTTTAAGAAGGGTACTCCAAATTTGTTATTATCTAAAAATTTATAAATAATAATATATGTGTTCACATAACAAATTTGATCAAAATCAGGTAATAGGATTAAGTATATTTCCAATACAATCACGTCGAAGAAATCTTTCATAAAATTCTATCTTGTGTGTAAGACAAAAGCGATAAAACATGAAATGGTTCGTTTTAATGTTCGTATACAAAACACGATAATAAATTCCTGCACATAACCAATAAATCATTCTATAGAGAATTTCTGACTAAAAGTTAATTAAACAATTTTATGACATCAAATTTTATGAGGTAAAATAACATTTGCACGCGGCCACTTGAGTTAGCGCATTGAAGAAAAACCGTTCAGAAATGCCATTACGTAGCGTAACTTAGGTACTGTACATTTTTTTTACTGATCATTAGTTGCAGATCTGTACATTTCGACTTTATTTAAGGTATTTTTAGTTGAATTAGTACAAAAGTATTGGCGAAAACAAATTTACAAGAGCGCCATTTTTAAACTCGTTTAGGAATTTTATTGGTTCTTGATTTTTCTCTATGGTAATACCAAGAACTTATTAAAGCTAAGTTTCCAAAAAATAGTGCAAAAAAGTGTTGAGAGAATGACAGAGATAAACATCTATAGGCTCTTTGTTTAGAGTTAAAGGATATATAGTATTTATATATAAATTGTGTTGTAATAAAACATAATGGGTATGAATAAATAAATATAGGCTAAATTAGATAGCTTTATATTACATAAAAAAGCGTTTTTCTTATATATTTTGTTGACGTGAGAAAATTAGGTATAAAAAGACCTCATTTGCTAATATTTCCGAAATTATCATAGAAATTTAGGGGTATTGTGTATTATATGGACCCCCCTTTTTACATCGAACAGGAACTAATTAAAATAAAACTTAAACTTTAGTAATATATATTAATAACTTAACCTAACTATTTGTGGTATTTCTTGCTACCACAAATGTGATCTACAATTATTGTCCTCCACTTTTTATATTTATTTTTTAAAAATTATGAATTATTTTGATTTTCTTCCTTTATGAGTTTGTTTGAAAATCAATTTTGATTTCTCAAATAAAAATATTTAAAAATTAATTAAATTATACAGTATTTGTTTTTAACTGTTTTTTGTTCTCATAAAAAAGTATTAATAAAAAACAAAAATAAAGAGATATATAATACACTTTCAGAAATTTCTACTTCTAAATAGTCATTAAAGTATTAAAATATTTAAGTATTATTAGTAAACACAGACATCAAACTAGAGAGGATATTTATTAAAATACTAGGTAACTGATTTAATTACTTTTAGGGGAAATTCTTAACAGAACAAAACAATTGAAAACTGTGAGACAACAGGGTTATAATGTTAAAATAACCGCGAAGAATAGGAAATAAAATAAAGAAATTTGTGAAAAGAAATTATTATTAGAAGCAGAAAGTAGTTAAAAGTTATAACTGATGGAATGTTCGTTATTCAGTATAAAACGGGAATTAATGTTTTATGGACGAACCTAATAATTAAATTTGATTGCGCTTATTTACAAGCTTACTACAGAAAAAAATACCTTTCTAGAAGTAACGTAGTAGATGTAGATGTTTTAAACTAAATAAATTAAAAAATTGTACTATATTTTCGCATCTTCAATACTTATTAGAAATTTCAGATAGACAATCTCCACACACGGCAATGTTTCCATGCTGAGACAACACGCAACAAACCATACAACACACTAAACATACCATATAATACAACACCCAATACCGAACAACACACCACACAAAAACCACTGAACACATCACACAATATAATAAACACACAACAAATTTTACACGTACCACACAACACACAAAACAACACAGTGCACAACACATACCACATCACATAATGCACACTGCACAACATCACCACACACAGCACACTTCACACCACACAACAGAAAAAACAACACACCACAAAAAGTACCACACATAAACACCAAGCTAAACATTAAACAAAACAATGTTCTGCACAAACCACCACCCATCACATTACAGAAAACACATAGCACCACACAAATAATCATACAAAAGTACGCAACACACCATATAACACACTACATAATACAACACACAGCACCACTACACACACATAGACAACACACACACACACACCCCAAACAGTGATCCACACAACAAACAACATGTACTACCACACACAACACATATCACAACACAATACACAACACAATACACAACACATTACACAATCCACCACAAAACACCCACACACACATCACACAAAACACACACCGCATTACATACCACACAACCCAAACACATACACACAAACACACACACACTTACACAAACACACATCAAACAATGAACGATACGTACACAACACATCTCATAACAAACACACCATACATCAATCCACATAATACACCACCACTCAACAAACCACACAAAATACTACGCAACACACCATATAACACACACTACATAATACAACACACAGCACCACTACACACACATAGACAACACACACACACACCAAACAGCGATCCACACAACACACAACGTGTATACTACCACACCAACACATATCACAACACATTACACAATCTACCACAAAACACCCACACACACACACACACACACACCACACAAAACACCCACCCCATTACATACCACACAACCCAAACACATACACACACACACACACACACACACACACACACACACACACACACACACACACACAAACACACATCAAACAATGAACGATACGTACACAACACAACTCATAACAAACACATCATACATCAATCCACATAATACACCACCACTCAACAAACCACACAAAATACTACGCAACACTTCACACAACATACCACAAAACAAACCACACATCACACTAAACAACACACTATACAACACATCACACTAAACAACACACTATACAACACACCACACTATACACTAGTAAATCCTAAGAACATGTTCTCACAATTAAATGGGTTTTCCGAAATTGTGTTATTATTGACATGTAGCAATGATTGGCAGCTTTGATAGCTTCTACTTAATTTCGAGTTATATAGACAGCCTGGGTAACAGAGCAAGTGGAGCGGAGGAGCAAGTGGTGGGGCAGGAGTGTTAAGGGGAGGAGTAAGGAGCAGGGCAAGAGTTGAGTTAGAGGGATAAGGGGTGAGGCAAGTGTGGAGGGGAGGTGCAAGGGGTGTGGCAAGAGTGGAGGGGAGTGGCAAGGGGCGGAGCAAGAGTGTAGTGTGGGGTTAATAATGCTGGGTTGAATTTTGTCGAGATGTGGGTTAAAGGGCGGGGTAAGGGTGTAGGGGAGAGGCAAGGGGTAGGTAAGAACGGAGGAGAGGGGCAAGGGGCGGGGCTCAAGTCACCTGGTCACCCCCACTACTTTTGTCCTCAAGTATCACACTCTACTAGCCGTGACCGTGATCCGCACTGATAAGACTATTAGCCGCTCGCTTTGTCAGTGAGGCTAAACCTTGTCAGTCAGTGAGGCTAAGCTTTGTCAGTCAGTGAGGCTAAGCCTTGTCAGTCAGTGAAGCTAAGCCCCGTCATGCAGTGAGGCTAAGCCTTGTCAGTCAGTGAGGCTAAGCCTTGTCATTCGGTGAGGCTAAGCCTTGTCACTCGGTGAGGCTAAGCCTTGTCAGTCAGTGAGGCTTAGCCTTGTGAGTCAGTGAGGCTAAGCCTTGTCATTCGGTGAGGCTAAGCCTTGTCACTCGGTGAGGCTAAGCCTTGTCAGTCAGTGAGGCTTAGCCTTGTTAGTCAGTGAGGCTAAAATCCAACCCCTCCCATGTATTCCTATTAATTTGAATACCAATGTGGATTGTGCAGTATAAACCCTGATCGCCTTCTTGTGTTTATATTTCGTGCTTACGAAAAAACTTATCTGTAAGCGCACATTGTGAATACATCGATTGATTGAACAAGGTTGGAGCATTGTACACCCTTTTTAAAGACATGATGAAGGATAATGTCAAATTTTTCTGTTACTTTCATTACCTAATCGGAAAAAAAGAATAAAATGATGTTAATGAATTTCCACTCACCTTACTTGTTTTATCCGGGGATGACAAGCTTTCAAATTTTAGGTGTAATTGCTGGCGAATCATGCTATTGATGGATTTGTAATTTTTCAAATACTTATTAACACAGGTGGTCTCTCTCTTTGACTATCTCTAATTAATATAATTAAAAGAAACCCAAAGATGACACATTCACTCTGGACTTCATAGGTAGATGATTTCGCACGGGCGGATAGTATTTTTCTCTATCTGTAAAGTTACGCATTCGATCTTTGACTTCCTCCCCTCCCAACCGGGTGCAGAGGCTTGGTCAATGAGGACCCGTGACAGTGATTTCTGCAACCTGCTTCATGTGAATTATTCAACTTAAAACAACGACGTACATGGTTCAATTTCTCTTTTTACAGATAATTCCCGTTAAGGCTAATTTTGAGAATAACACAGTTTTTAATTTTGGTGTTATAGCAGATACAGCTTATAATATACTCTTCGTTGGTATTTATGAACGTTGGAGACAGTTTGTGTAATAATTAAGCTACATTTATTATGTATTGTTAACATTTGTCGGTTTTAAATAAACTAAATAATTTTTTTTTCGAAATACCCAATGAATTTTTCATCTACTCGTATTTCTAAAAATACCACACATAGTGTAACAAGTTACATAAGAAAGATTATGTGTACATATATATATATAGATATACAAAGACATGTTGATGTCAAATATAACATATGATTAGAAAGGTCTGACATCAACAGTCAAAATCAGCTTTGGGTATATTTGACTGCCAACAAAACTCGCACTTGACTTATTGATAACTACAGTATAATCATAAATTTGCATGTGCAAAGCTTTAAATGTATACAATTTTCGTTGTGTTTCATACAAGATATTATTGTTATCTCTGTAATTTTTAGAGAAATCGTCATCAAATTTTGGAGAAAACAGATCTTATTAAAATTTCCATAATAGAATGATTAGTCTACTATATTCGTTTACAGTGTCAAAATCACGGCCATTCAAACAAAAAAGGGGTTTTAAAGTAAATGTATTTTTATAATTTTCCCCATATATTATTTCAAATAAAAAATTTTCATCATAGTAAGATCATAGAAAAATCGCTTTCTACTGATGATGCACGATTGGTTTTTATTACTTTTTTAGTAAGACAGATATAATTATATCACTAAATTATGAGTGATAAGGATATAAAGTTTAAGTGAGCCACAAGTCCGAATGCTGGCTAATTCTCTGCCGTCCAACTCCACTTTTTCTTCCCTAACCGGACTTCCTATAGGTCTAATAAACGAGCCATCACCATCTAGCCATAGGATGGAAGTATACCTATAGCGTAGAAGGAAGTCAGAGTGATTTTCGAAGTGCGAAACTAAAAAATACCCTTAATTTTTAAATCAGTTCATGGAACATTAAAAGGTGACCTTTAAGAATGAGAATATCAAACTTTGTAACCTTATTAGTGAGTTTACTGGTGGCTTCACTGGTGGGATTATACTGGAAATACATGTTTACAACAATTCTATGCTGTATGCAAACTGCATGGTAGTAGCTGTATCAATAACAGAAGGAATTGTTAATGGGAAATCATTTGACATCTTCTGCTGCCAAATCGGGGTATAAGATGAGTGCTCCAAAGTGGTATGCTGTATGCAAACTGTATTAGCAAAAGAAGGAATTGTTGATGGCGGTGGGGGTGGGGGAACATGTGACATCTTCTCTGCGTAATCTGACCTAAGATAAGCTTATAAAAGTGTGGCGTCTTGCATCTGCATTACGTCTACAGCATCTGAAACAAAATAATTAGAATTGTAAATTGAAAAGCATTTACATTTGATTATGTTACATTAGAGACTCAAACGGGAGTTCAATCTCGGTCATGTGTCAAGGACAGCGATCGTCTGACAATGTCAATGGTCTCATCAGTTAGTAATGCGGTGGGGTGAGAATGTAGTATTTTGTAAATTGTTGCAGCTACCTATTATTTAATATATTGTACCTTTTGTTTCATTTCTCTGTTTGAAACGGCGGCAGTGGCCAAAAGTACTTAAATATGGACCGAATTCCCTAACAATACATGTTTAATTTGTTATTACCAAATTAAATTTAAATTGTTCGTCTGATTGTACTTAAAGCTATGATACATTGATTGTATCTTTTTCCGCCTTCTTTTTTGGAATTTATATATAACAAGAAGGGATTTATTGCAGTTATGAAAATAAACTATGAAGATGTTGCTTCAAATACACCACATGGTTACAAAAAACCCCTCACTCATTTAGTTTCTACAATTTTCGTCTTATCGATTTAGAACCAAATGAAATTTATAACTGATCCCTTTTTGTATTACATTTTTAGATGTTTACAATTTCTGGCCCCCATCTTATGTCGTTTTTCTACAAAAATTATATCATAGTTATTTGAAATATTATAAAACATTGTTTTTCATCATTAGTCAATGGTACACAATGCCTTAATATATATGACCTATCTCCAGTTATTCATGGCAAAAATTGACTTTTGAAATACTGCCAATGGGACATTTAATGCTTTAAACTATTTGTGACACAATATTTATTGGATAATATTTCAAGTTGATAACATTGGCTCACTATAGTGACTGCGAGCGTGGCAACCTTGAAGAATGTAGTCTTGAGTTTGATCCCTCACTTTCATCTTTTCTATCAAGTCTTTTTTTACCAACTCTTCTTCTTTTCCAACCCGGACTTTATTAGAGTATTCGAGGGATTGGGGTCTTTCTTTTCTTAGTTTATATATATATATATATATATATATATATATATATATATATATACTCGTATATAAAGCGATGATGACCGAGAGGTTTTCACTTGTACTTGTAAACAACAGGGGAAAATCATATATTTTAAATCCTAATAACTTCAAAATAGTTTGAAACTGTTATAATAAAAACAGGTTGCACCTACAGATAAACTAATGAAGTAACATGTGTAACAAAGAGTTTAAAACATTAAATGTACCTTTGTCAGTATTTAAACCAATAATAAAATTTTATATCATTTTTCATGAATAGCTAAAGATAGAGAAGAAAGATAATTGTATAAAAGAATGATTATCTTCCTGATGTCAGCGCAGTATTTATTTGTGTATCATATAACAATTTACAAAACAGACTCTAATCCAAGATGGCGGCCAAAAATATTAAACATCTTAAAACATAGTAGGAGGATTCAGGTATAAGCTGCGTTTGGTGTCAAATCAATATGACGAAAATTGTTGTAAAAAGTACCTTGGTAGCCTACGGAATACCCAGAAATCTAGAGTCTTCCGTCAAATCCTCGTCGGAACATCACGGGATGATAAAACCGTAGTGATTCACACCCATTACCATCAATGCATGATCACTTGGACATCGGAGCGAAGCTGAGCGATCAGCCATAACTAAAAGTGTTACCACGCGAGCATGTTCAGCCTGTCAGAGGTTTGCGCCTCCAGGAGTGTGTGTTGAGGTAAGGTTTCTTAGTGTCATTGGTTCTATTCTTATAGTGGATTCTCCCCGATCCCCTTCTATTCTTGTAAGTGGTAGTCGGTGATGTGTAGAAAGGCCCTCGGTGTACGTGTTCTTCTAATTCAACAACTAGAAGAGCCGGCACACAACTCATTAATTCAAATAAAAGTACAATACAATATATATTGTATTTTAATATTTTATATTGTTTTTTTAAATTACAGAAGATATTTATACTCTGATATAAATTATAACTCAAGTTACACCAGTTTCAAGAAAAAATGTAATGCATTTTTAAAAGACCGATGTTTTTACTCTGTGGAAGAGTTTATGAAGTTTAGAGGTGTCTGAGACACTTCTTCTGTTGTAGTATTTTTGTATCACTTGTTGTCTATTTTGTATCACTTATTATCTGTTTTTGTGTCACTTGTTATCTATTCTTGTATCACTTGTTATCTATTGTAATGTGTTGACAATTCCTACATTATTATTGGCATTACCAATCTTTGTAATCTAAGGAAAGCTGGATAAATAAATAAAAATATAATAATTAATCACAAATGGCAATATGTGATTAATATATAATAATTATATATAATATATAATATATAATAAAAGCAAACTTTTTTAAACTGTTTATAGAACTACTGTACCAATATATTTTTAAGTATGTAATTTCGTTAACAATATATACTCCCGATTTCAATAAACTATGGTGTTTACTTTTAGGTATTTTTTTTTTGTTTTATACATTTCTTAAAATATATATATATATATATATATATATATATATATATATATATATCTTATCATTAGTGTGCATGTTACAAATTTACAGTCGTCCCTACAGCCCAAACAAGTTAACTTATTTTCATGATTTGTATGTTTTTTGAGGGGGGGGCGGATCCAATCCTCCTTCTATTACAACTGATGAATTTAGATCGGTATTTGGTTTCTCTCTCTTGTTAAGATGTAATTGCCAAAAAACTAAAATAAAAAATTTGAAATTTCACAAAATCAGATTTATTGATTTTTCTTAAAGATCCAAACAAAATGGAACGGGGTCGTTTCTTCAAAAAATGTAGATTTTTGAGTTATTAGTCGAAAATTAAAATGAACTAAAGACACCGTCTTAGAAGTTAGAATATTTTAAAATCATCTCCAATGATTTCAATAAATTTTGGTTAAAATGTAGGCCTACGGTGGCTAGGTATGATTAAAATTAATGTCCTGTTCAAATTTTGTGAACATGTGTTTGACATGCTCTTTATAACCCAACTCATAAATCAGATTACCAGACATGTTTTCCGTGGTCAAGAGAACGATGCAGAAGTGCGAAACTGACTAGGCTCCGTTTACAACTTGTATACGGCTCAAATTTTGTGAACATGTTTGATCTCTTTATAAGTCAAAAATTTCCCGTCCACCTCTGTTCCTCGACCGGGAAGGCGCTCACTGAACTATCTATTAAGAGCGCTAAGCTAATGTTAGCCGTACACCAATTTGTCGTACAACCTGCTTAAACTCAACGAGTTACAAATTTAAAAAGGAACTGCTACTAAAAATTTTCTTATAGGTTTAAGTGTTTGTCACTCTAAAGAGGTTAACATCTAGTAGTTGACAATGTTTCATCCTGACATTTATTTGTCACCACATTTAACATTATATTTCTATTAAAGTACAAATAAAATGTATTACTCATTATCTTGGGAAAAAAGATTCATCACTATCGTTTAATGTTATTTAATGTTGACATCTGTCATCGAAGTTAGCCTTGGCTTGTATCAGAAAAACAAACTGTAAATGACAAGTAAAAAAACAAAGTTACCTCGACTTCTTTTCCGACACTTTTGACCTCGAAAAGTCATAGATTGTGTAAATAAATTTCAAAATAAATACAAACAAATTTATGTTTGAAGTATAAGAAACCAGAGTTATGAATAATTTATAACTCAGGTTTCTTATACTTCAAACATTATTTCCTATATTTAGAAAAAGTGGGTAATAATTATTATTACCCCATTTTTCCAAATATAGGAAATAATTGATAGTTTACATTATGAATACATTTGTCTTCGTTTGTCAATAACGTGGAACGACGTTTTTCAGAGTGTCGTGAAAATTACAGACTACTACACAAAATAAATATTTGTAAAAAAAAAAAAAAATTTTTTTTAAAATTGCCTGACAGTGGCTAAAATTAACGGCTCAATCCTTGCACAACCTTCCTCACACATCAGTATACAAAATTCAGTTTTAATAAATACAAATAATTGTTGCCAGATTCCAAAAATTAAATGCAGTATCTATGATTTTTCGAAGCGTTGAACGTAACTTCAGAAAAATCACAGTGCCAAGCGCTGACACAGCAGGGAAACTATTGGCAAACCCACATGGTCCCTATTGGTTTCTTCAAGGTCAGACTTTCTACTGGCTCCTCACTCAAGGGACTTGACCTATAGCAGCTTGTATAGTCTAGTGGGTTATCAGTCAAAAAGTGTAAAATTAATCATGGTTTAGAATATCTAAAAATTGCTTCAAGTTATTTCGGTAAATTTTAATAATTTGGTACACATATTAGGAATTTGAAAAACCCTTCAAAATCTGTCCTGGAGATAATGATCGGTGCACATTTCATGGTCTCTGTTCTCGGTCTCGCCATGATGGCAGCTGCTATAGTAACGTTTTATCTTACGTATATAAAATATTATGGCTTGGCATAAATCGCAAAAAAATCCTAATTAACATTGACCACATCATTTCAAACTCGACTACTCAAATACAATAATTTATGTTAAAAAATGAAGTTATGAGACAAGTTAAACAAGTTTAGATACAGATACGAGTTCCGCCAAGCCGAGAGACTGACACAAGCAAAACGAATAGAGAATGTTTAACATATTCACACCTATGAGACCAGTTGTCAAGAAAATAGTGATATACACATTTACGATTCTCAGAAAACTTGAAAGACAATAAATGATTTAAACAAATTTATTGCTTGTATTACATTGTATGATGGAACTGGGTAAGTATCCGTCAACTTGTTTAAAATCTATTTCAATCTACTGAAAGTAATAAATATATTGTATATTCAACGTTATTATATATGCTGACATAATACGATGCAAATTTCATTTCTAACCCCTTCTTTAACCTAAATCATCCTTGGTAATAATATATTACGGAGATTGTAAAGCTGTACAAAATCTACTTTTTTTCTTGTTGTAATCCATTTGTTTTTAAATTTGATATGGCTATCATAAATTTGAAATTTACCAATAAATGTATTTTTTTCTAACGTACTTAATAATCGAGGGTCATTAGTAAAATTAGTAAAAGCCTATAACGAAATTGAACAACAATTACGATCTCTACAACTTTTAGATATTATATACAGGGTTATCATAAAAGAATCATTAATTCATACGAAGACGGTACAGAAATTTTGTGGTGTTGTATTGGTATCGCTGATAGCCTATAACCCAAATGTTTGTTTAACAGCTGTTGTAACTTCAAAATTAGTTCTTGCATTGTTGTGGTAGTGATTTTTTTGTTTTCTGGAGTGTTCTGTGTGGAGTGTGCTATTATGTTCTCTAATAAAGAAAAAGCAAAGTGTGTTTTGTTGTTGGCTGAATTCAAGTCTGTAATTTCAGTGCAACATGCATTTCAACACGAATACAAAAAAGATCCACCATATGAAAATAACATATGATGTTGGTTCAAACAATTCGAAGAAACTTGATCAGTTCAAAAGCAGAAATCGTCTGCTAGGCGAGATGTATCAGATGAAAAAGTTAAACTTATTAGAAAATCTGCAATCAGAAGTCTTTAAGAAGTCAATACCTCGATAAAGCCTAGAAATAGGTATTCCAAAAACAACAATCCACAAAGTTTTACACAAAAGATTGAAATTACACGCATATAAAATCCAGCTATTAAAAGAAATGAAACCTGATGAGGGTAAAAAAGATTTTAATTTTGCTGTTGAAATGTTGAACAAGATTGATAAAAACCAATCATCTTTAGATGATATTTTTTTTCAGACGAAGCTACATTCCATAACAATGGGTCTGTTAACAGACACAATTCACACATATGGGAATCTGGAAACAAACATACATTTTTTGGGAAAATACAAGACTCGTCTAAAGTTAATGTTTGGTGTTGTGTGATGAAAAATCGTCTTATAGATCCTTTCTCCTTTGCTGAAAAGACAATTAATGGAATTGTGTATCTCAATATGTTTATCAACTATTGTTTTCCTCATGGATGAACTCGAAAACATTCAACAACTTCATTTCCAACAAAATGGCGCACCCCCCACTTTAGTGCATTTGTCACAGACACTGAATGAAAAGTTTGGACATCGATGGATAGGCCAGCAAGGACCTATAGCTGGCCTCCAACCTGACACATTGCAATTTCTTCCTGTGGGGGTACATAAATAACATTGTTTATTGAGAAAAAATTTGTGACCTAAATATTTAAGGAACAAGATTAATGAAGCAATGAAAACTGTTAATCATGTTGTTAACTAAAGTTTGGGCAGAACTTGATTATCGATTGGACATTTGCCGAGCGACTAATGGCGCATTTATTAGATATGTAAAAAAACTGTTTCAGACTACTATTTAGATAAATAAACAACTTCAGCTGAAAGTAATAATTCTGTTTTCATTTAAATCATGTTCAAAACTTCACCATTATTTTAGGATAACCCTGTACAGTTAGCCAAAATTGTTCCTGATTACTTTTTTTGAGTGAGATTACTGGATATATTGTAGTTTCGGGTACTGATGTTTCAACGAGGTAATAACTAGAATATCTTTATTATCTATTAAATTAGGCATTCATAATTATTGTAATCTTAAATATTTAGACATATAAGTAGAATTTATTTATTTATGATCAAAAACCACAATATTAAAAAAAAAATCCATGGTAAGGTCTTACTAGTCAAAGATTAAAATTGATTAAGCTCGGAATTTTATTATTTCACTTTTGGTCAAAATACGAATCTCACTTTAGATATATGTTACCACTAACAATTTCCACTACTAAAGATAGAAATTAGAGGTTTCCAAAGTAAAAGAAGTAAATTTTTGGCAATAATGAAAAAAGGAAGAAAGTTGGATTTTACCTTAAAGATTGTGTTATCATTACAAAAACAGTAGGATGTGCCAATTTTGTGATTAATTTAATTTAATATTATTTTAATGATGGACTAAATGGGAAGTGTAATCATGGCAGTATTTGTGTATGATGGTTTTCTCCTGGTTAAAGAGATATTAAGGAAATATTTAGAATTACTTATAACATTTAATTACCTTATGTGGTCTATCACATGACTTCTTAGTTGAGATTTGATATGTTTCGCAGCCATAACTCCACCATCAGGAATAGTTTAATCACTCCGAAGGTACTGTCGACATTAAAACAAAGCATACTTAAATATACATTATCTACCACAGACGTTATGTTGATGACACTTTCATTGTTTTCAATGGGACCAACAGGCAGATTAACAACCTAAAATATTACATGAACAGTATTAATCCCAAAATTCAATTCACGCTTGAATCAGAAACAAGCAACTCAACTTCCTTGATTTAACCATATAAAGGGCCACAGCAAATATGAATATAGTATATTTTGTAAACCGACCACAACAGACATCACCATCCACACTAAATCTTACCATACTTATAACCAAAAACTTTCCTTATAACAGCCTTGTGCACAGACTTCTCATAGTCTCTTTAAATAAGGAAGACTATAGACCTATAATGAAGAATTAAACATAATAAAACATATAGCCAAATGCAACAGATACAGGAGCACATTGGTTGACAAATATAAAAATTAAAAAAATAAAGTAAAAGCACATACACCGGTAAGAACAAATACATCTTCATAGAATATACCAGTTTATTACCCAACATTTTAAAAAACACATTCATGAAACAAATTATCAACGTTTTCTTCCCTACCATTAACAATATTTATAGAACACTTAAACATAAGGTACAAACTCTGATCGACAAAAACTCTGGAGTATACAAAATCAAATGTAGTGATTGCAAAAAATATTATATATGCCAAACAGGAAGAACGTTTAGAAAGCATTATAAAGAACGTCTTCCCAAAAATAACCCTAATAGTACTAAATCTAATTATGCACATCACTTAATGCCAACAATCATAATTTAGGCAACTATGATTTTACTGTGGAAGCCTTACACATGTGTGAAAGGCAGATTAATAATTAATGCTACAGAAGAGTGTGGAATATATAAAACATTCAAAAAATGAACCAGATGATATTTTAAGTGACTAATTATCATTCAGTTCACATTACCTATACGATAGGGCTCTGACCCACCTAAATAACATAAGGAATGATAACAATAGACAGTTCAGCTCAACATTTATTTGACAGTCTGTGATCGGCCATAACAAGGTGCGCACCAATACAGATACAAATCAGAGTTTGTTTTAACTATGTGAAATTATTATGTTGTGTTTTATGTACACTTTGTTTTAATGTTTGCCAATCAGTGATGAACTATTCCTGATGTTGGAGTTACAGCTCCGAAACATGTTGAATTTCAACTAAGAAGTCATGTGACAGACCACATAAGGTAATTAAAAGTTATAAGTAATTTTAAACAGTGACTTAGCTACCACAAAATGCAAATTAAATATTTAGAGAACAATGCACATGAAGCATTATGTTTTATTGAAAAGTGGGAAAGAAATAAAGTCTTTTCAGTAGAAACAACTAAAATGATGTTTTTAAAGAGATAGTTTTCAGGTACAAAAGACCAGACACAAAATTGAAAAGGAAAAATTTTCAACATATGGAAATCATAAAAACCTTTCCATAATTATTAAATTATTGTCTTAATTTTAATAAAAGTATTATAGAAGTTGAAAAGAAGGTAACTAGAATATTGTCAAAGTGTCAAGGATAGTAAGTGGAAATTGAAATATCCTGTGAACTCAATGAGAGTATAGGGGTATTGTCGAACCCATTCTAACTTATGGAAGCAATGATGGGTTTTTAGACAGATAAAACCAGGGAACTGCTGCTTAAGCATAGAGGTCTTCTTTTTTAAGTATAACAAAAGTGTATAGGAAAAATTCTATAATAGGGTTACCATTAATAGATACTAGTTGGATTAGAACATTTTGACTTGTTGAGATTAGAGAGGATGAACTTGTATGGTGACAAAACAAAATAGATGAGACTTAGAGAAGGCAAGGAGAGAAAGAGAAACAAGATAAATGTGACACTGAAGATGGGAGGATTAAAGCAAGGCAACTGAAATAATGTTACAGAATAAAGGTCAAGGTCTAGGTGTGCAAATAGTAGGTTAAATATTGATTCAAAAATATGGCACTACCAGAGTCATTATTGAGCGAGAAGGAAACTTTTACCAAAAATATGTGAAGATGGTAGAAGGATTAAAAAAAGATAAAGACTGGTAAAATAAGTCCAGGACTTGTTTCTTAGAGATGAAGGTGGACTTTGTGGGACTAAAGCCAAAAAACAAGGGTCATAAGGCAGGTTGCATTATTAAATGCCTCTTGAATGGATTTTGGGTTTTCTGGAAACATTTGTTGAGCTAAATTTCGAATTTGAACCTTATCTCTGGGGTTTTTAAAACACACAGTGTAATGAGCATTTAGTGATATATCTCCTTGCCCCTTACTCTGATGAAACAGATTTTGAGTGATGAAAATAAACACTTATATTTTTATGATGACAACCTTTAGTAAACAGTACTACAACTAATATATTCAAATTTAACATTACACATTAACTTTATATATTTTATAAAATTTATAACAAATTGTGATTTTTCCACAACCACTAGGACCTGCAGTTATTGCTGCAAATTGATGGGTCCAATCTTGAGTCCATATTTAATACTATATATGTTTATAAAATATCAAGGTGTTTTATGTTCAAACAATAATATATATTATACACAATTTTATTTTACTAAATATTTACATTATGAACATAGATAATTTGTTTATACAGACATTGTGTTAAGTTGTTGAATTTATTATTACATTTTTTCTCATTTTGTTGAAACCAATTATTTAACAATTCAATGTTACTTAGTGCACATACTAATATTGTCTCTGACTATTATGATGATAACAGGAATTGACTGATATGTTTGAGTTTTAAACTCTTCAATGAATGAATTTTAACTTATTGTCCCATCACTCCACTCTAACCCATGGTGATTTTCGTTAACCATTTATTCTCTCTTTTCATACATTCTGATAATTCTGTTAATTTAAAAGGAGGTTCTACAATCCAGTGTAGGTGAAATTTACTGTCCGTAGATGTTACACTCAATTCTTTTAGTATATATATTAGAGTTACTCTGGCCCAGGACAAGCTGGCATTTAAAAAAATCACTGTAAAGTGTCAATAATAATATTCTTCATATTAATAACACTCCGTTTTTTTAAACTGCAAAACATTTGTTTACAAGAGAAACTTAAACATTTGGTCTTGTGGCAGTTACAATTTAGAATTTGTTGGTACTGTATTTATGAATGTCTGAGAGAGTTCGTATAATATTAAAGCACAATTTGTTATGTACTGTTGACATTTGTAGGTTTTAAATAAACTAAATAAATTTTTTTTTCGAAGTGGCGATTTAACCAAAGATTTTTTTAATCTTTTCGTATTTCTAAAAATACCACACATCGTGTAACATGTTGAACATAGAGAAAGCTATGTGTACCTATATATAGATATACAAGGACATGTCGATGTCAAAAGTAACATATGATTAGAAATCTCTGACATGAACAGACAAAATCAGCTTTGGTTATATTTGACCGCCAACAAAACTTACGCTTGACTTATTGATAACAATAATCATAAATGTACGCAAAGCTTTAAATGTAGGGAATTTTCATTGAAATTAAATAAACAAGGAATGCAGTCATATTGTTCAATGCATTTTATACGAGAAATTATTGTTATTTTTGTAATTTTGTCTCAAAATTTTGGGGGAACTGATTGGTCTACTAAATTTGTTTACAGTTTCAAATTGGTTGTCATTCAAACACAAAAGAGTTTTTTAATTAACTTTAATTCTATCATTTTCACCATAGATGAATTAAAATAACAATTTTTCAACTTCACCATTTCACTGTGGATGCACAATCTGTTTTTATTTTTTATTTTTTTTAATAGTACAAATTTAATTACTACTAAATTATGAATGACAACGAAATCAAATTTAAGTGAGCCACAAGCCCAAATGCTGGCTAATTCTATGCTGTCCAATTCCACTTTTTCTTTCCTATACCAAACTTCCTAAGAGTCTAATCTAAACAAGTCATCTCCATCTAGCCATATGGATGGAAGTATACCTATCACGTAGAAGGGAGTCAGAGTGATTTTACAAATGCCAAACTGAAAAATACTTTTTATGGTTAATCAGTCCATGAAACAATATAACAGGTGAGATTTAAGAGTGAGAATATCAAACCTTACAACCTTAATAGTGAGTTACTGGTGGCTTCACTGCTGGGATTATACTGGAGATACATACTTGCAACAATTGTATGTTGTATGTAAACTGCATGGTAGTAGCTGTATCAATAACAGAAGGAATTGTTGATGGGAAAACATTTTTTGATATCTTATGATGTCTACTCGGGGTCTAAGATAAGTGTCTCAAAGTGGTAAGCTGTATGCAAACTGTATCAGCAAAAGAAGGAAATGTTGATGAGGAGTAACATGTGACATCTTCTCTGCCTACTCTGACCTAAAATTATCATACAGAAGTGGGGTCTTGCATCTGTGTCATGTCTACAGCATCTGAAACACAGCTTATAAGCAGATTAATAAGAATTTTAATTTTAATTATGTTACATTAGCTTGAGAGTTCAAGCTCAGTCATTTGTCAAGGACAGCGATCATCTGAGATTGTCAATTGTTGTGTTGCATCTGTTAGTGTTGCGGTGGGGTGAGAATGTAGTCTTTACTAAAGATTTGCACCTAAATATTGTATTATTATTTAATAATATTATACCTTTTGTTTCATTTCTCTGTTCGAAATGTTGTCAGTGGCCCAAAGTACTTGTATATGGACAGAGTTCCTAACAATACATACTAATTTGGTATTATCAAATTTAATATAAATTGTTCATATGATTGTACCTATAGGCTGTGATAATTGATTATATATTTTTCCACCTTCTTTTTTGGAGTTAATAGATAAGAAGAAGGAATTTATTGCAGTTATGAAAAAACTATGAAGATCATGGTTCAAATACTCCACATGGTTAAAAAGCCTTCCTCACTCATTCTTTTCTACAATTTTTGTTTATCGGTTTGGGACCAAATGAAATTTATAACTGAACCCTTTCCGTACTACATTTTATGACATTTACAATTTCTGCCCATCATCTTTCGTCGTTTTTACAAAAATTATATCGTACTTAATTCACATATTATTAAACATTGTTTCTCATCATTAGTCAATGGTACACATTTAAAAGCACGAGAAAAGATTTTATTTAAAAGCCTAAAGATGTTGAGAACCATCTTCTGCTATTTCTAGCTATGCTGGGATTAATTCCATCATCAAAATTTTCATATTTATTGGGTTCATTCATAAGTGGGACTCGCCTTATATGCCTCCAACACGTATTATACTAAAAAAAATATTTCATTAGCCAAGGCTTCTTCTGGATTTAATGAGAAAGATGTTATGATTTAATTCCACCCAAGAAAAAAGCAAAATGTTGACACAATATTTGGACTCATTCAAACAACTATGATCGAAACAAGCTGAAAAGACTTAGACCATTGTGAATAAATAAATTGCTTACTTGAAGAAACACTTACCACTGAGCCAGTTAAAATTTAAGTAAATAATTTAAATGGTTTGCTTTATAACAATAAGAACAATTCTTAAACAAGATATAAAAAATAAGGTATCAAACATATTTTGTTATATATAAAATACATTATTTATCAGCTGATTATTATGGTAGTAGAAATTATTCATTAAGCCAAGTTTTTGTGATTTTGGAATAACATAGTGCAAATTTAGATTTAAAATTTTGAAATGATTCAATGTTTAAACAGAATTTTGTATGTAGGCCTATAGACAAATTTTATATAACTAAAGTTTTAATTTTAAAGTTCCCATTATTTTTATTTCATTTTATAAATTTCTATCTATTACCATAACAGACTAAATAGCAAAAACAAACTTACACCTACTGTTAACAACCTAATGGAATATTGATGATTCACAAAGTGTACATAGAATAGAAATAGGAAGACTTATGAATTTGCCGGCACATCATATAACTATCAAATATTTTATACTAAACCTGGTTTTACACAGTAGAATTTTTATTGACTCCAAGTCTGATTAAAATCAAGCTAAAATATGCAAATTTAATTTTTTTAAACCAGTGTACAGTGTAATATTATTATATGAATTTCTTTGTTTCCTAAACTTATTATGAAACTCACAAAAGTTGAATAAATTGTTATTAGACTATGGTACATATTTTTCCAACATTATCTTTTAAAGATACTTATGATAAAATAGATGTGTTCTTTGTTCTTAAATTTTATTCTTTGGTTAAGAGGAACAAGTTACAATATGAGAAACTAGTTTGTGTCAATGACACAGAATTTAAGTACAGAAGCCTCAGACTAGGATTGTGTCTGATGTAAGGGGTGTGTATCCTCCCTTCTACTTGCTTCCCTAGCTTGACTTGAAGGCATTACCCATTCCAAGAAAACTAGATACACAAATTACTGCTTAGCTACATTTAATTCCTAAAGTTACAACTCTGTGACAGACTTTTGTAAATGTTTTATTTTTATTTACACTGATAAAAAAAAACGAAAGTAATGTACGCATTTACACAGAGCATTTGAGGTCTATATTTTTCTTATTGGGGTTGTACCGCTCAATGCAACAAACAAAGTGTCCCTCTTTTCCTCTCCACCCCAAACACATTCCTACCTTGAGGAAGCTGTACTTCAAGAAGTTGCTATCATTTTTAGCATGAATGAACTAAAAACAACACAAACCATACTATCTTAATAAAAAACAAGATTACTGGAGAAGTAAGGGTTAAGTGCTTTATAATTTGAGAGGATTGACATTTGTATTATCTAGCAACTCTCGCTAGATTTTGTCTTTAATACCTATAGGGTGAAGTAATACTTTTGATGATGTAATATATGAGTAGATGTTTTAAGTTATTGTTGTTTTGGTTAAATAATGAACATGTTTTTGTAGTTACCATACTAGTTATGCATTAATAGGCTATTTTATTTCACAACTATTTCCACAGAATTTGATGGAGATATTATTAATTGAATGAAGACTTAGGAGTCTAAGTGCCAACCATAAAGGAATATATAAATAATAGTTTTATCCTGACATAAAATTAATGGTCAACAAATTTTTAATAAAAAGGAACACTAAATTACTAATAAATTTGTAGGTGACCTAACAACAGTTTAATTATCTGGGAATTCTACTAATTATGCAAGTTTAACTTTGCCTCTTGAGGAACTCATTTCTATTAGTAAAACATTTCTTCACATTACAAAATCTGCAAATGTTATTAATTTCACATGTATGGTAACTTTTTAATATTTTTTAAAATTATTATAAAAGAATGCTGACCTTATAATATGTGTCACAGATGTGGTAATATATCTCAGAATAATACACGTTTGAAGACCAAAGTAAACAAGTTACATTTTCACATTCAGACATAGATATACTATTCTGTTAGATTTTGTATAATTTTATAGTTAATATCCTACAAATTAATAGTTTTAATTCTTCTGACTCTTATAATAGAAATTATTTTAGTCAACGGTGTAACTTAGTAATTTTTAATAATTTACTATCAGTAATTTTACATATTTCAACATTTACAGCACTTAATATTTATTTGAAAATACTTAAAAAAACTTACACTGGATTCTTAGTTAACTTAAAACATAATTTCCAGGTATATTTTAACAGCAATTGTGTTCAATCTCCAAATGTCTTCCTATATTTCATTTCTGCTGATGCACTTGGGATTATTTTAATGTTATGTTGTAACAGTATCAACAATCTAGCTGTAATAATGAGATCAATACTAACCAATTTCAATTACCTGATTAATTTCATGCTGCAGAGAGTAAAAGTAATTACAAATGGGTCTGGATATTATAAAACTATCACTCAGAAAAACTAAAACAATATAAGTGACAAAATAACATGAAAATGAACCAACGATCAAGAATGCATTGCAACAGTACAGTAAGACAATTGAAGATAATTGGTCATAAATCATTTAGAATTTAATGAGGCATACTATACAATTAACTATTTAATGAGTACTAATAAACAATTGACATGATTCTCAATTACTGTGATGTTTAATAATACAGATGTGATCACTCTAAATTGTGTTGACTCTGAAGCTCACTATATGAAACAATTTTTGAAGATTCAAAGCTAGACACCATGAACATATATATAATCAGAATCCCAAAAGATTACATACACAAAAGTCAACTCTATCACCAACCCAATTTATGTTAAAATGATTAAATGTAAATATCAATTTAATAGAATTCATTTTAAATTGTAACAAGGTCAGCTTCTGATGTTGAAAAAAGCATAAATTTAACATTAGGTGTTACACAAGTTAATACAGGTTTTTGGCAATGGCCAAGTTGAAGTGCCCACTGACAAAACAGGAGAAATATTTTTAAGTGAAAGATGACAGATGGCTTATCTGAATAATTGTCAAAAGTATTGGAGTATGTTTGGTTGGAGGTGATAATTGAAAGAATAAAAGGAGCCAAAAAGACAACTGGATAGTTATTTGTAATGAGTTCAGTCCTAAGAACAGGTTTTAGAAAGATAAGTAGAGAAAGAACATATACAAATATGGCAAGTCCTAAAGTATGTCGGTAAGCACTCCAGTTATCCACGAGGTGTTATGTCACTGTTCTTGTCACAAGAAACAAGGAGATGAAATAAAGATTTAAAAGCTGACCTAAAGCCTAAAATAAATGTAACATGGATGGTAAAAATAAATAAATTTGTTTTAATATAGACAGCTAATGACAAGCAAATACATAAACTCTTAGAATAAACAAAACAAACTTATAAATAAGTTTAAAATAAAGCTGATACAGAAAATTTGTTAACAAATTATAATAAATAATATGATGTGACATATTGAAAAGTGAAACGGAAGAGAATTTTTTTTTTTTTTTTATAAGTAGAACAAAAAACTGTGAGTGAAAATATAAATCTAGAGGAATATTCTACAAATTAAAAATGATTTAACAATTTGGTGGAGGATATACTTGACATGTTCCTAGAAGAACTATTATCAGATGATGAAAGTAGATGAATATGCAATAGTCCTTTGCAAGACAAGGGGAAGGTCATTACAAATTAAGGATACTGTTGGTGTAGTAGTTAAAATATTAAAGAACGGCAAAGCAATCCTATTAAATGAGATAAGGCAGAAATAATTTGTTTTTAAACGTAGAAGAGAAATGATAATTGCAAAGGATTGATTATTTTTCTTTCTGCAAACAATTATAAAGTAATAAATTTACTTGACACTCCACTAAATTTACAATAAAGGTAATAATTAACAAAATTAACTGCATAGAAGTTACAGATCATCAACATTTTAAAAGAGGAAGGTTGTTTGCATAAGTTGATGGAGAGGCCATAAAAATAATATCTCATATTTTCGTATCTCATGAAAATCAACCTTTTTTTTTTCAAAAATTGTATGTATTTTTTAAATTTGGAAATTTTTGAGTAAGGGGAAACTTAAGCACATTTTTAGAAAGGGTATCTTTTCATGAATCTAGGATAAAAATTTGGTTTATGTAGGCTATATTATGTGGTAACAATAAAACTAATTAAATATATTATAAGACTTACCGTCACAATAGTCTATGTTTGTCTGTAGTTATATCACTACGGCCGTTTCGGCTATTCAGCCATTTTCAAGTGTTATGCGGGTATTACCGTTGTCTTAGTTTAAAATCAGAAATTACGAACACACGACACATAACAAACACACAAGTTCTTTAAACATTTAAAACATTTAAAACATTTAAAACATGATGTAGTAGGCCCACTGTCACAACGCGTACTGTCAATGTTGGTTTCCTGCGCACGGTGGTAGGCATGGGGTGGGGTGGTTTAGTTCTTATCTAATTGCTTTATGATTGTGTCATAAATTAGACTAAATTTAAACTAAGACAACGGTAATACCCGCATAACACTTGAAAATGGCTAAATAGCCGAAACGGCCGTAGTGATATAACTACAGACAAACATAGACTATTGTGACGGTAAGTCTTATAATATATTTAATTATTAATCAGTAGTCGGAATGGCGAAAACAAATATGAATAAAACTAACTGTAAAACACTAATTTTTTGACGTTTTGAAACACTCTGTACATATGCAGTAAGATAAGTTACAACTTTTTTTCCAAAATGATTAGTGAACAGAGACCTTTAAAATGAGGTATCACTCGACCTACCTTTACATTAACATACCTTATTTACCAACTCGATAGTAGTTAAAATAAGGTATGTTAATTAATAAGTAGTTCTAAGGCAAAATAATGAATATTGATTTACCTTAATATTAATTTTTTTTTCCAAAAGCGACCCCCACCCCCAAAAAAACACTTTTAGGGTATTTTTGAGATGTGAAAATATTTTTAATGAATTCTTTAAGGTCGAAATAGAGGGGATTTAAGTTAAAACGAAGGTTGTTCCTCATTTGGTTCTGTCACTATACATTGTGCACATGTAGTCTGATCCACTCTGTATAGCATTAGTGTTATATGAGTGATTTAATTGTGTTTATTTAATTATACTTAGTGGTAACTAAAAGGTCTATAAAACCAAGGCCAAATAAAAGAAGTAAACATCTATCTAAGCAGCATACTGAAGAGCCTCATCAAATCAAATTTTCCACCAAATCTATTCTGAAATTGTTTTTCTTCATTTCCTCGGGTACTGTTACACTTCTTCCAAAAAGGTCTCAAAATATTCCTATTTGTATTCTATTTTATAATAACAAAACTAGGTTATTCTATATTAATTATTGAGGTAAGTTCCATTTAAATCGTTAGAGTCGTTTTTTACAGAACATTTTGTGGGGTTTCACAAAAAAGCGGTTCGTTTTTCAAAAATCCAAAAATAATTTGGTAATTTGGCTATTTTTGAAATAACATGTCCCCAAAAACATAAGAAAACTACAATCTCATTATCATTGTTAATTATTTTGAAGTTATAGTTCTAAAATATAACATTTAAGGAAATAAACAAAAATTAATGAAACAATGAAGTGCTTTTATTTTATGTCCTAATGCTAATGACAATTTCCTTTAGGCATACTTAATTTTGTAGTACTATAGATAGAGTGTATTGATTTATATAAAACACAATATATTTTTGATTGTAAACTATTTTTGAAAATTTTAATTTTAATAAAATAAAACAGCAATTATAAAAGATGTCTTGTGACAATACAATTATATTTGATACTAATTTATATGGTTACCGTTAAGTTAAAATGTTGACTAATAAAACAACAGCATATGAAAACAAACAGGGAGCCTGCTTGTAATAAAGTTGTAAATAGAAAAAGGTTGTAGACTAGTCACTAGTGAAGAAAAGAGGAGAAAAGACATATGGTTGGTTGTCTGTCTCTTCCCTTGCCGGCAGCGGCCAATGGTAGGAGAAGATGGGGAACAGGTTTTACAGAGCACACCACCAGAATAGACTAGTGCTACGACCTCTCTGAAAACAACTGACAAGAATCATGCTAGCTTCACCTTAAGTCCAATGTCTATTCACAATTCTCTTAGTAGTAAGTTATTTGGTTTTAACTTATCTAAACAATTTTTTACTAATTGAATAGTTTTTGGAATAAGTATTTCATAATAAACTATTCGAATGGCTTTTTTTGTTGAACTTATTTAATATTATTACTGTTAGCACTCTTCAATAGAAAACAAAAAAGTAGGCTAGTTAGCTGAAGTTCCGAGAATTGCAGAAAGTACATTTCTGGAGAATAGGATTTGTTTACTAGTTTACCATGATCTTTCGACTTTTCCCTCCCTAATATTAGTCGACTCACTATGTTTACGTTAGTCAGCAAACTTTACAAATAAGTAGTCAGCTGCTTCTAACGTAGTCGACTGTTTTTACAATTATTCAACTAAAACACGATTATTCACTAGCCCATCACAAATACAAAGCTCTCTGAATCAATTTACCAGAACAGAATTAAACTATTTTATAGAAACAATTCTTGCATCTGGTGGCCAAACTTTACACCCTCATTCCTATACTTATTTTGTGTTTTTATAATTCTACAAAAACGACTATCAAAATATCATTTGTATTTCTTGTCTTATGGTTATGTGTACAACTTTTGAGGCTAAAATCATTTAGATCCACTATAACATAGAGAAGAGAATGTAAAATACATAAACTAGGTAATGTTAATATATTAGTTCAGTGAAAAAAGGTTTAGAAAATTTGAAATTAGAGATACCACCATTAATCAATCTGATTGCCTGATAAGTATGAGCCCCACAGAGATTGAACCACTCGGAACCATTCACTCATGTAGAGGAGCACTAACTACTAGAACAGCTGAGGGATCCTGAAGAAATATATTTCTTACGTATGTGTTTAATTTATAAATAAATAAACGTACCTGTAGTTCCCAGATTTGTTTGCAAAAGTTCTCCATACACTTCCAATTGCATCCTTATTGCGAAGCTTGGGATGCTTCACATAGTATATTTCGTTACTTTCTCTCACTAAAATAATTAGTTTTTCAACATCCATTGTATAATGACTACACGATGCACTGACTGTAACTGATGAAAATTCAACCTGTTGAGTCCTTCCTAATCTGGACGCCACTGGTGTAAACTGGATTGGACTATTGGACTGGATGTATTTGATATGAAAGGAAAGTTACTACATAAGTCATAATAATACGTTTAAGCTTTCTTGAAAGTCTATGGGCGTCTGACGCGACTGGACTGGACTTGACTTGACTGGGTCGGAGTCTACAGTACCCTCAGACTAGGAGTGTGTCTGGTGTAATAAGCATGTCCTCTCTTCTACTTGCGTCCCTAGCCTGACTTGATGGTACAACCCATTCCAAGAAATCATGTACACAAATTACTGCTTAGCTACATTTAATTCATAAAGTTACTTCGTGACAGACTGCATTTCACTTATCATATTATTTTGCCTACTTGCACATAATATTTATTTATAAAAAGTTATAAAACTAAAAACCAACAAGGTATAAAGTTATTTAAAAAAGTAAGTTTATGTAATGATAAACTGTAAAAGGTTTTTACATAATAAAAGTAATGACACAAATATTCAAAATGAGGAAAATTTATATTTCTCAGCTAAATGATAACTTCCTGCAAGACAGTTGTAGATATTATTTTGTTGATAGATTATTTTTTACAATTAGGTAAGGTACATTCTAGAAGTATTCGAATGAATACTGGGCGTACTGGTTAGGCTAATTAAATATGTAAGAATGGCATATAATATTTACTATATTTTTGTGGTAAAGGTAAACAAGATGATAAGGGGATTGCGGAAATACTTCCCACCTTCCTGATGCCTTTGTTCTTTGACTCCAAGAATGCATTCACGTGATAACTTTAAGGTATATGCAAAATATCTGTCAATCCGTCTTTCACATAGCTTAATTCTCGCATAAAATGTTACTTGGTCGGCTGATAGGTGTTGTGCTAAGTGTGATGATGAGTAATCGTAAAGTGTTAAAGAGTCAAAGTCGTGAAATTATTTACAATGTTATGGAATTTATGAAGAAAGGAGCTGAATACGAAAACTTTGTGATAGACGACTTAGAATAAACTATTATTTATTCGTAAGTTTTAAATAATAATTTAATATTTTTACTATTGGTAGTTATTAAAAACAGTGAATAAATTTATGGTCTAAACTGTCAAAATATATTCGCTTTATAGCTATACACAGTGTCAGAAAATGTTGTGCCAAACTTTAGTTAGTGGTTACATAAAACATATTATGTTACCCACTTTCAACTTATTTAACATAAATTAAATTGTCCATACCCCTTTCTTAAATTAAAAAAAAAAAAGATTTAGTTTTTCATAAATTAACATAAATCAATATTATTTTGGTTTATGATAAATTTGGATGTTGTAGATAATTATGAAGAATTATGTTTTGAGTTTTCTGTCCATAACTCAAGATATCAATTGGCCTAGTAAAAAAATAATAGCCTAATAATACTACAGTAATAATAAATGTAATTTGGAGTTAAAGGAGGAATTTTTATCTTATGTACATTTTTCTTAAAACGAATGATTTTCGTGAAATTTAACATTAAACATTTTTAATGACAACAATTAATTTTAAAATTTATATGATAAAATTTTAGGTTTTGGTATACTGGTAAAAAAAAGCATGCAAAATTTGTATAGCTTACCAATTTTCGACTCAAAATCTTAAAAATTTCTTAACTTACAATTATTTTTCAAAAAAATTCAAAATGGGCGAAAAATAGAAAATGAAGCATTTCCCCGACAAATGTTTACAGGAACTTATTACTTTATTTTGACCCATGTAATCAATACAAAGTTTTGCATAACATTTTCTGAACACTCTGTAACGAATAGTCAAGCTTAGACCTTTGAATGAATGAGATAATTTTTACTTCATTGTAAAATAAAATATTTTTTTGTTTTAGTTAATGTTTACTATTAGTTTAAAAAGTTTTTAAATAACGATTAACATAAACACACACACACACACACACATACACACACACACACACATACACACACACACACATATATATATATATATATAAACTAATTGTTACAAGTTCTGTTCATTAACAAAAATGTGTTCATCTCTTTAATACGCACTTTGTAAACGTTTTATTTTTATTTACACTGACAAAAGAGACGAAAATAGAGGGTAGGCGTTTATACAGAAATATTTGAGGTCTATTATTTTATTGAGGCTGTACCGCTGAAAGCAAACGCAAAAACCGAAGTGTGGGGCCCCTCTTTTCCTCTCCACCCCAGACACATCCCTACCTTGAGAATACTGGAATACTGTATGTATAGTAAGAGGCCAAAGTTAAAGGTAGGCCTAAATGGTCCAAGTAGACCTGGACAGCCCTAATCCTGTGTTGTCAAAACATTCGTATTGTTGTGAACACAAGCGCCTAACCACCCGGATGCCACCGGTCATTAGCACCGATTCCATTAAAATCTTGGAAATAACACAGTCCTATACAAATGCTATAAATTGAACTGCTGATGGCATAATATAATTAAGAGTCGGGTCATTTTTCTCACATGGTTAAGACCTGTATTTACAAAACGTGAATCATAGTTCTACCCGAAATAGTCGAAGTCAAAACAAATACAACTTTAAAAATCGTTTCAAAAATCGAAATTTTTTACTTTACTCACGATAAAAATATGGATAGTTTATTTTTCTGATATATTTAGAAGATTATTTGCATTAATTATCTAGTTAATATTTTTAACAATTGTGAATTTGACTAACTCTTTTCTTTCCCATAACGATTACTATTCTTAATTTCCATTGGTTTCTCATTCTTTGACGTTCTTGTACTTTTCACCTTGCTCATCTCACGATCTCAGTTGTCTGCTCTGAGCTGGTTTTTTCGTTTATCAAATTCAATAAAATATTTATTAGAAATGTCTGCTTGGCGAGCTGTTGGATTAAAGTAAGTTGGTACATTAATGTTGTGGAATGTAATAAAGCCGGTACAATGAATAAAACCGTTCTATAACAGAATAATTTTCAGTTTCAGTTAACCTCAAATGGTTTGCTTTAAATTAACAGAATTAAGCTAGGTTATGTGGTAAAAGAAGCATTATTTATACATTACTGTTGTAAGTTGTTTCTATGAAATGTGTTATATAGGTTTAGAGACATAGGCCTTACTTTATAAATTTGTAGTGTTAAGACTGGACAGTAAAAATAGGATATGGTGATCATAAGAATTGGGGCCCTTTTGTAAAAAAATTACCCATAAGGTAAAATACAAAATTTAGCGAAATTCATTATGTACAAACCTCACTTTAAATTATAAAGAAAAATAGTATTTAGAGTTCAAAAATGAAAAGTACCAAATTCACACATACATACAGTAGGTTTTTTATGTATCTTAGAATTTGGAAGTTCCATATTCACTTCTCAAATATTCACATTTTAAAGCCCATTTTAAAAGGAACTAATTTCTAACCATGAAATTTCGACATAACTATATTTAAGAAAATAATTTTCAACCATTAAATTCTAGAGTTCTATTGCAGTACGTATTTAAACAAAACTGACTTCATTTTAACCATTAAGATTCATATAACTTATGATGCTTGTGCATTGAAGCTCATGTGAGTTTATTAGAGTAGGTACTGTATTGTGACAGTTTTAATAGTAGTAGGCCTAATATTATTTCAAAACGGTAAATATGAGCTGTTCCTGTTGTTGTGATTTACTAGTGAAATTTATGCAATTCGTATTCTACCTACCTCCTTTTTCAACAATTATATCATCCTTTATTACGCAATTCACTTTTGGATTACCGAAATCTATCTGTTGAAAACAAGCTATTTAAAAGGATGATATCCTGGGCTATGAGGTTAGTTCGGCTGTTAACGTTACTACGTATGACAACTGACAACTCATGAATTTATTGAATGTCTCATCCCTCGATGTTTATGTTCATCCATGCAAGTAGGTCTGTTTAGAGAACTATCAAACTACCTAACCAGACTTAGTTAAAGAACTACAGGTCTGCGAAGGTAATTATATATATATATATATAAGACACCAGACCAAACCTTGCCCATGTCATTTACATCCCGTTGCATAACTTACGCAACTTAGACGCAACTGTGAAATCGATTTCATACTTTAATATAGTTTAATAAACAAATGCATTTTGACTTTAAAAGTATCTTACATAATTAAAAATTATCTGATTTTTGAAAATAAGGTAGCGATAACACATACAAAAATTTGACTTAACACATTAAAAACTTGGGATTGTAACACATTTATACATATTAACTTAGGCTTTCATTATTAGACCTTAAGCTAACAACAGCTGCATTCCCTTGTTTTCTTTGGGTTATTTAACAGTTAAGAAATGTATTTTCGTACTTGAAACGTTTTTCCCGACAAATAATATGATTTGATCTTTTGACTACAAGGTAAATACTTTGTTTTCATAATTTTGTATAGAAAAATCGGAGGACGAGGTACAACCGATAATTACCAATATATAAGGTATATTTATATAACCTTCCGAGACCTAGTTCTCATGATTCTTAAATCATACCGTGGGTAAATATGCATTGTAGCATACGTGTTGACTATTTGCTTCTATTTTGTGAAATCGTTAAATATGTAGCCTACCTTATTATGTACAATTCACATCCTACTGATTATAGTATTTGTCCCAACACCATTTTCAATCACCAAAATACATTAATAACAAGAAAATCCTGCTTTGGTTATGTTAGTATAAGTGATGACGTCAATAAACTATTACCTCTGCATGACCTGAATCTGTAAGCTAATATATATACATACCTTACCTGACCTTCACGTAAATAACTTTCCTACGCCTACCTACACATTCCTTTAAACCTATTTATATTTTGCTTTATCCAAACCTACTGAATATTATTCCACAGTCAAACAATGTAAGTTAATATCTAGAAAACCTGTGAAATGTATTGTAATGTGCATACGCCCTACAAGTCATTTCACTATGTCTATGAAACTTAGACTCGTAGCACGATTGCGTACTTTAGAATGTCATGAAATCTTGAATATTGCTTATTTTGAATGTGAAACAAAAAATACACTGCATAATAAAGGTCATCTAATTGTTCCAACAGAAGGTATGTAGAACACAAATAACATAAATTTTGCTAGTAAATCACAATGACAGAAACACTGTATTACATGTACCCAGTATTCCATGTAAATAATAGTTGAATTATGTTATTTGTGTATTATACATGACAGTGCGATTTAGGCTGAAAATCATTTACTACATATCTTATTTTGAAATAATGAAATTATATTTGATGTCGGAAGACAAAAGTACCAAAATACATTAGTTAAGTAAAAAATAAGAAATGTAAAAGTACAAAATTCAGATCTGGTCAGGTTAGTATGTATGCCTACATTCGTCAAGTTAGTGAATGTCTGTCCGTATTATGTTTATGATCCAAAATATTAAGGTAAGAAATATAATTACAAAATAAATTTTACTGTAATTGTTTACTGTAGCGCCCCAATTTTAAAAAAAATTTCTCGTTATTTTTGTACTACATACTTGTCTTTATAAGAATAGTAACTTTTTTTTGGAGCAAAAATGTTTTTTACTTCAAAATTGACACATTTCAATGATATATTTGTAGGTTAAGTTTACATGGCAAACACAATTTTTATAGACTGATCACTGAAGTCAAGCAACATTGAGCGTGGTTAATACTTGGATGAGTCACCGCTTTTATACCACATGTGTAAAATTTGTTGGGATTAGTCTTGTTCAAACCATTGAACAGCCAACATGGAGTGTGAGATGTATGAATTACATTTTTTCAATATCGGTAATTTCAATGATTAACAAATTCAAGACTTTTATATTCGTCACGATATTGTAGAAAGAAAATTAATCACGATATTTTAAAAAGGAAATAAGTGCTACAGGTGTAATGCTTAGGGTTTATATAGGTTTATTTACGTGTAGGTCAAGTAAGGTGGCTATATATATATATATATAAAGTACTTACTTGGATGCGAGACCGCTTGGGAACTCCACGTGAAAAATTTCAATTATAATTAGTGTTGTCATATCATATGTAGGTTTATTTACACGTAGGTCAAAAGTAGGATGGCTCTTACATAATTCATATATATAAAATATATATGAATTATGTTCATTTGTATCCATGAAAACTCAGAAAATACACTATTATTATTTAATAAACAAATCATTTGACAAGTTTACTTTTTATTTTAGCATTAACAACAATGGAAATATGACAAATAACACACACTGTGGCTGTGACACAAATCACATTCAGTCTAAGGCACAGCTACTTAAACTTTATAAAATAAAGAAATGCACTACTAAATCAGCAAACCATTATTATTACAACATTTAATTTATATTTTCTTGGTTTCCATGGATACAAATGAACATAATTCAAAAATGTGTTGGTGTTAGACTAATTTTGATTGTAGACAATTGCTATTTTTGTAGTTTTAGTTTTTTGCCAATAATTTGGTTATCCTTCAACCAACAGAAAAATTATTTTAAAAAATTTTTGTTTGTTAGGAAAGAAAAATATATTGTCTTGTAATTTTTTTTGTAAGTTAACGGTTTTTGAGATATCTTTTGTTAAAGATTTTAAATGGCCACAATTTGAAAATCATTAAAATAAAGTCTTAGTGTTTAGTATACTTGTAAAACGTAACATACAAAATAGTTATACTAAATTTGAACTCAATATATTTAGCCTACTATTTTTGCAGTTATGTTTTTTGAAAAAACAAAATGACGGAAAATGAAGAGGAATTCGACTATGTTATTTGACATTTTTTTATTGGTTTCGATGTATATAATCATAGGCAGTCCACCTTTTTCGTTACACCTTGTATATAGTGACCTGCCCAAACCTATTTCTCATGATTCTTCAATCATACAACATAATAGCTGTCAGATGACATGTAATGTGCATGCGTCATACGATACGTGATTGTTGTCCCATTGTGTAACCTATGCAAATTAACACATAGGTTGATTTGTGACTTGAACTAGTAAAAACATATAATATGGGTAAAAATCCTATAATAATATTAAATAAAATAAATTATATAAATCTTGAAATTAATAATAAAGAATTTCCTTTCAAGTCGCGTTCCTACTTTTATATTTCTTTTGGAATAATATATTTCATTGGAATAATCGGAATAAATTATTGGATCTTTAATCTTTGCATATCTAAATTATGTGCAAAATTATAATTTTTAGCCTGTGTTCACATTCTAGAAATATAATGATTCATAATTTCATCCTTTCCTTCCTTAATACAGATAGCGCCAATTAGCATGGAGCGCGAACAGGGGAGTGTGTAAGTCTCCTACTCCGGCACCCACTAGTCTGGAGAACATTTCCCCTATCGCGGAGGTGTACAGTCGGTCGCTCCAAGCGTTTGTCTGCCTCCTGCCTATGACACTTTACAGTTACTAAAGCCATATTATCGCTCACAGCGACACAATCGTAGCATAGCGTGGCTAGACAGAGACAGCAACTGACTACTTTTTGGTGCTGATTGTACTGAAGACTCACAGTCAGATGGGAGTGGGTACGGCCTTAGAGCACATGCTCAATTGACGCTTCACGCTGCCTGGCACTATCTGTACCTCTAAATATATATGCCTTTCCATATTTAGTATTAAGTTTAAGTTGGAAATGTTCATCTAAAACTTTTATTGTCATTTCATAATCTAATTGATCATGCTTTTTTCTGCCCTTACCTTCAGAAAATGTTGATGGTTTAACCTTTTCAGGTGGTAAATTAAAATAAATTTCTTAAATAGACATACCTGTACAATGTAATAGTATTGCTTTTATCCTGCTAGGTTCTGTTATTCCTTTTGTTTCTATAAAAATTTGAAAAGCCCTCTTCCAATGAATCTGTTGATTACCAATATCGTGTTTTTTGACCTACTAAACTGGTAACCCAGTATTTGTAAAATCAATGTTATACAAATATTATCCCATCCTCGTCACCAATGTGTGAAAAATATTTCTATTTAAATAAACAATTTAATTTGATATCCCTTTTGTATTTTTACCTAACTAAGGTACATTTTTTATATTTCAACAATCCCCTCTCAACATCTGTTCATCCTATCTTTATGGTCTATATATATATATATATATATATATATATATATATATAATTATATATATTTATATATATATATATATATATATATATATATATATATATATAACAATATTAGACATGAGCGTAACCGTAGTGTTTATAATATACCAATTGGTGGGAATTTGTTCTTAGTAGGTCCTGCTGTATATATAATAGGTCGTTACATATTTAAGTTTCCTAGCTTTCATTTAAATATTTAATTATAATCTCTGCCTTTCAAATATAATTCTTCATTGTTGTGGTATCAACTACAAAGGCTGTGACTACTTATCACCTAATCAGGAGATCAATAGTTAACAGTCCAGTGGTCGTGCCCCTCATTTTGACACCAGTGGTCATGTGGGGTAATTTCTTACCCCTCATAGAATTCCATTTTATTTCTTGTTTAAATTTTTTTTTTTAATACACTTCAGTGAAATACTTACCATGAAAAGTTTTAACACCATATTAGGCCCTATTTAATAAAATTATAGAACCTGTGTGTTAGATTAAAATTGAATTTTAAACTTTTTGTAACTAGTTTCACTTTATTTACATTACATCTTTCACACACATAATAACCAAACATAGGGTTACAATTTTAAAGTTTAAAGGAAAACGAATTCAAAATAAGGACAGTGTTTTACCTTAAAATAAAACAGAAACAACTTCTCATATTATACTGTCTTCATTGATAAACAGTCTTCAGATGATTCTGGGACACACGATTTTTGCATTTGTTGCAAGGTTTTCTTGTTTTTATATCTGCTGCTCTTGGACAATTTACACTTCGACTACCAGTTGCATTTCCTCTCTATGGCTGTACTCGTGTCTCCTCCTGTTCTTCAATGTCTAAGAAAAGTTTGCATCTACTCTGAAGTTGCCTTTGTAATGTGTCAAGACTCATCCGACGGTGAACAGCAGGTTTCATCAACTCTATGGCCAAAGTTGTAAAATATTCTCCTCTGACAATATTTTGGTAGTTGTTATTTACCCGAAAAATATTTATGGCTTTTACACCACCAACATTCACATTAGTATCAATATATTAAAATATGTAAAACTTGTATATATTTCGGTTTTTATGATAAAGAAAATCAAATTCGTCAAATGTTTGCTAGTCGCTAGAAAATGTTATGTAGTCAAATCAAACACCTTATCAAGGTCAATAATAGTATTAAAATTTTTTATTTCTATTTATTGTGCTCATTATGTTTTTATTAACCAAGTAATTACATAGCTGCTAAATGTTTTACCTTTCTTAAAACCAAATAGACCTTCTGATATAGTCTAACCCTTTAGTAATCCTGTGTCTTATATTTGTTATAACTAACCTAGGATAATCATATTTTCTTAATCACATGTTTTTTTTTGTTTTTTTTATTACAGAAACATTATTTTTTAAGTTTTTACAATTATGTAATTTTAAATTTGTCTTAACATTTTAAATTATTTTTAATGCTAATGTTTATAATTAGAGTCTTCAAATTGTACTATATCTAAAATTAAGATATTGCCTCTACAATGTTAAAAATAAAAACCAATAAGGACAGATATTTCTGTGCAGTTACATCCAATATTCAAACATTGCTGCAAAGGTGTTGAGGCGAGCATTAAAGCCTGAATTTAAAGCGGATGCAGCCAAGCGTGATGATTCTACTGTGAAATTCACACCATGGAAAGATGGAAAGCCTATCAGTGAGTAAAACTTTAAGGCTAGCCTTTAATAATTTTAATTTATTATTTATGAATATAGTGGAACATTGATAATCTAAAACCTGGTAATCCAAACGTCCGTTAATCTGAACACAGTAGGCATGAATAATCAGTAACAGCTACAGTTACAGTAACTAGCTACAGTTACAGTAACAGAATTTTTTTCCAAGCTTCTTTGTCACATCGTTAAAAAACTGCAAAACAGCGTTTGTGACAAGCGAGCAGTCTATTTCAGGAGTATATGTTCAGGACCTATTACCACTATCCCATAGTTCTTACCTAGAGACTTGCCTATTCTTATACTCAGACATGATTTGCCTGCTACATTGATTTGTTTTTTTATTGTATCCCCACATTTTGTTACCGAGTTGGAAGTTTATTTGTTTTATTACTGATGTGGAATTTATTTTTTTGGTACTGATTTTAAAGTTATTTGTTTTGTTACTGAATTTAAAGTTTATTTGTTTTTTTACTGTGATATTTTAGTTCATGATGACAACATAAACATAATACAGTACTTTGATTATTGAGACAAAATGAAAATTTTTACAGAGACTTCAAAATGGGCAAGAATTTATTTTGTAGGGAAATCCGCTAAAAACAATTTTGTTTTTAAATACACAAGAACCTATACTACAACATGCTTCAAAATTATAATCAGATCTAAAAAGAACCTTAAAACCTCCTTAGAAAACAGCTCTTGAAGACACTGTTGATTTATGGTTTATGCAAGAGAAGGAGCTTGGGAGAACCAATAACGGCCCCCATTTGTTGTTGCAAAAGCTCTTGATTTTAATAGAAAATTTAAGAGGTTAACAATTTTAAATCTAACAGTGGTTGGCTGCAAAAATTTTTTAACTACGTCATGGTATTAGACAGGTTGAAATACAGAGGGAAAGCTTATCAGGAGATGCAATTACCACTGAAACATTTAGAAACAAATTGGAAGAATTTATCAGTGTCCAAGGATTTTTTAAAGACGATACTTTTAATGCAGGTGAGATGGGCATAAACTGATGCTCCTTTCTAAGAAAGTCACTTGCATCTAGTGACGAATAGTGAGCTTGTGAATATAAAATCAGTAACGACAGAATAATGGGAATAGTTTGCTATAGTGCAAGCGTCATACATGTTCTTCCACTACTGGTGATCGTTAAAAGTAAAAAACCCGTTGCTTTAAAAATGTGACTTACCTTCCTGGTAGGACTAATTAATTACAGGACACAGAAGAGCTTTTGCATGACATTTGGCATCTTTTTTGACTGTTACTCGAACATTTTCATTCCAGAAGTTAAAAGTTACAGAGAAAAAGAAGGGAAAACAGTAATCCTTTTGATTGACAATGCTCCCCATACATCCTGACATTGAACCTTTAAAAAGAGTCAATGAAAACTTTACATTGATGTTTTTCCCACCAAATTTGATAATCCTCCAACAACTGATGGAGTAGGACATTATTGTGAAAACCAAACATATATACAGAAAGAAATGCTTCGACAACTGCTTCCGCTAATAGAGATGGGGACAGTGTAATTACATTTTGAAACGAGTTAAACGTTAAGTACAGTTGCTATATGCTGGTTGTTTTTTGGAAAAGCCTTATACAAGAAAAGTTTAAAAATGGTTGGAATAAGCTTTGGCCTTAGTCTTTTATTAATGAAGATAGAATTGTTGATGTCACTAATAAAATAGATGATGAAGTATCCTCCATATATTCCAGATTAAGCACCATCAGACTTACACCTTTTGACTACTTATAGAATTATTAGACGGGATGAAATTAAACTCTTATGAGGAAGTTATTGCTGCTGTACACGAATGGGTCAGCATGTAGTTACAACAGTCTTCTAGAATTAAAAACTTCTTGAGCACTAGAACAAGTATTTTGCAGTGGCAGAGTACTATATAAAAAAATAGTGTGCAAGTCAATAAATAATTTTAATAATACAAAGTTCATTGTATTCATTAAATAAGTTAGCTGATAAATTCTTGCTTATATTTGATTGGTCCACATATATTAAAAACCTAAGTAAATTTGTGTGTGTTACATCCTGTAATGAATGCCTCATGTGGAAAAAACCTTCAACTCAAATGTTTTACAGGAGCCTACAACTTCAAACATTTAAGGGTTAAAAAAAAAAAAAAAAAAATTGTGTTATTTAATTATGAAAATTTGTGGTAGGCCTAATTTGAAGAAAATATTGGATATTGTATTTGATGGAAGTGCATTAATTTATTAAATTTTTACATACCAAGATTTCTAATTTACATATGGGAATGACCTGTTTTGTCCATGTTTAAGGTCGGTAGGGATAGCAGATGATTCATAAAATGTCTAAAGATGATAAAGATATGATTAGGAAAATGGTTGTCTATGTATGTCTGTGAAGATAGATGAGGAAGATTAGTGGAGTCAAATAAGTGAAATATTTTAGTAATGTTGTGATAATATTTAGGTTATCTTTGTAAGAGCCTATGAATGATAAACAGAAAAGAGACAACATTTTCAGTCAGCAGTTCTGTCTATTAACCTGTATACTTTTATCTTATTCTGTCTTATTTATCCTGTAACCTTTTGCAACAGGTGGATCACGCAGCTAAACCATCATGAGTCAACTCAATCTTATGTATGTGATTTTGTTTGTGTTTATGTAACATGTGTTAGATAGAAAGGAGTGTATAATCTAATAATAGAAATTGAAGTTTTAAAAAAACATTTCTTATATGTGACTGATATAATATGCTTCTTAGATTAACTCATAAGTGTAAATTTTATTATATAGTTTATATTACTAAACTCGTGCACTAAATGTTAATTTTTCACTATTATTTTCAGATCAAGAATAAATTATTCACAGCTTTTAGTAAGTTATTGCTAATGAAGCATGTGTTTGAAAATTGATGATTGGAGAGTCCCTTTTTAACATTCTGTAAAAAACTGTTAGATCTAAACAAACAAATATTCTCTTTTAAGACAAGTTTTAAGTATATCTAATAATGAAATTCATACATTTTATTTTTATTGTATCCATAATCTTGTGGTTCAATTTTACCTGCAGACTAAAACTAATTGTACTAACCCATCCATAGCTCATAAGAAAACATGAGGGAGAGAGAATTTTCTTTTTTTAAAGTAATACAATGAAAATGATTGATTTTAATAATGTTAATAAAGTTCTGAATTATACATGAAAGTTTTTGTCACAAGCATGATTTTTGCTTATTTTAATTTGGTTGTGTTCATGAAAAAACTCAACATTATTATAATGAATGTTTACCAAAATTTGTTTAAAATGGATTATTTATAATTTATGCAAACAGATACTCATTAACAAAATGCATCCAATGTCAAATACAACTGTATACTATTTTGCAGACAAGCTTTTAATACTTAGTTTTATTCATTAAGTACGAGTATTAATAAAACATTATTTAAAGTGTGTAACCATTTTTAAACTAGACTCAGTGTTTATTATAAATAACAATACAATTTGGTGAAGAAAAACAATATGTTATTTACTGATCAACGATTGTCACATTATGTAAAGTATTTGTATCCGGTACTCCAATCCTGATCTCAAAAACTGTTTATGCAAGTTGGAAGTGTCATTCTATAACAGTAGCTTTTGTATAATCACAGCTATATTCTGTTGCCAGAATAACACACAATTATAATATATTTTATATACACATTAATGTTTTCCATTTAAAATAAAGTATTTCCATGTTGAAAATCATCAGTGTAGGAATGGTACCATAACAATGTAACAAAATTTGTAAATTTCACTGTAAACAATCGTAGTCAATTTAAATAAATTGGTTACAAAAATAATAACTGTGGTATAACAGTTAATTTTCATTCTAACTAACTTTAGCTAAATCACTGATAGATTACGAATCAAATAGGGGTATTTTTAAAACTTTAAAAAAGAAAAATAGGGAGTATAAAATAGAGATACCTAGCTTTTGAATACTCTACTAGATCAGGTTGGAAGAGGCTATAAGTAACCCCCTGGGGATTTTTTAAGGTGATTATGACTGCAAGGTTTTTCAACTTTAAATAACAACAAAAATGATCAAACTTATTTTATCTGAGATATGTAATCAAATCAGTGAATACCTTGGAAAGGGGTGTACCTTGGAAAGGTACACTTTAAGCCAGCTCCAATAAATATGTGTTGCAGATATTATGTAGTGCAATATTGTTTAAGAATACTCTGTACAAAATTTACATATTTTGCTTTAAAAATTGTATAGTTACATGAGAAAAACTGCATGTCTATCCTTTTTTACAAATATGTGTGACTTTAGTAATGGTAGATTTTGGCGTGTCCAATTCAGATTAAATGCTATTTTTAACTCTTAACATGCCTGCTTAATACCATAAAAATGTTTGAGTGTTTCTAATGTTTGTATTTACATATATCTAATACCTAATTCTTTAACTAAAAATGTCATTGTCAGATAAAGTTAACTCTCTAAGATAGTAAGATTTGAGATGTAACATTAACTAAGGTTTATTTTCCTAATATTTCAAAATGAAAAAGAAAAAATTCTTTAAGCCCCAATTATTTATATTTACTATGAATTTATGAACTGTAGTTAGTTTAGTTAGGTCTATTTATTTAATTTAAGGTAAGTTGACATTTGAATTATATTGTATGAAGTTGTAATTCCTTAAAATTTTAATAATTTAATCTACCATCTGAATTTTCTTACCATAACTTTCTTTCCAACAGGATTTTTTTCCTCATAAGTTTTTTTTTGCAAATCAGATTTATTTTGTGTGTAATTTATTTCATATGAGTTCACACTTCATGAGTTTTAAATATTTTAGAAATGAGTAGTGAACTATAATTTTATTTTTCATATGGTTTGGTACGTTGTTTCTGTTCCCAAGTCTTCACATTTCAAAATTTGGTTGAAAATACACCTGGATCAATTTTTGTAAATACAAACTTTCTTATCTGAGTCTATTTTTCATTTAATTTTTTTTACCAATAACATCTGATTTGAAAAAGTCATTTTGTAAAGTGATTTGTGATTATTTTGAATAATAAACAATCACAAGCTTTCTTTCACATTAAAACCCAAGCAAAGAAAAAGTGTTGGTCAATATCTCTCCAAAAATTACAATTCTGGAAGTTATGGTGAATGTTCAAAGTTTGTAGACCCATACCTTCTAAATGAGTTAAAACTAATTTACTATTTAAAAGACAAGTTTGGTTCAAACATAATTGTTTAAATTTCAAAATAACCATGATGTCAAATTTATTAGAGAACAGATAATTTAGTGTATTATTAATTAACTAGTTGACTCGTACGAATAATTTACACTGTATCTTGATTAGTCACCGAATGGTAATATAAAAATAGGGAAATAAGTAAATGCAAGTATTTATGAATGAAAGATATTTTATTTTAGAGAGTAGTCATAAATATCAGTCTATTTTATTATTATAAATAGTCGTTATCATTATATACAATATGTTTAATTGTAAAACATTTAAAAAGCAGATATTAATTGTGCTTTATTAATGGTCATAGCGAAGGCTACTTTGATTGTAATTTTTTCTTCTTATCATTTGGAAAGGCATGGATCAAGAAGGTGTGAGGTTAATATGTTTTTAAAATAAAGTTTATTAACGCAAACATTAATTTTAAACTATTTGTTTATTTTTTGTCATTAGTTAAGTTATAAAAGTATACGGTACTTACTTGTGATGAGATACAGTGATTTAATTTGGTTTATTCGCATGATAAACTACGCTTGTGTAAAGAATTTAAACAAAACCAATAGCTGCCGTGCATGTTAGTTAAAGAGTTTGTCAATAGATAGTGTCTTCTACATTTTTTACATCGACGTAAAAAAAACTACCTTTGAGAAGTAATATATAAAGATTATAATTCATGTTAGTTTATTATTCTTTTGAATGATTTTACAATTAGTAACATTTGTTCAATTATAATGATTTAATCTTGTGTTTTCAGAAACTGCTACTGCTGCATCAGCATCTTCGTCATGAAATTGGCAGAATGAAGTCATTATTTTATAGTGTACATTTAATTCCTTATTTATAAAAATATGTGAACTTTATGTTGGTTTATGTAAATAAAAAAATCTTTTGATTTTGAAAAATCATCCAATTGAGATTTATTTGAATTCTTTTCATTCCAAGCCACTTTTTAGAGATGTTTGTTACAAAAACCATATATAGGCCTATGAATAAAAATGAGTAAATGCTTTTTATACTCAACTATTTTGGAGTAAATATTTATATAATATGAAAAAAATGAGCATTTGCTTATACTCATGTAAATATGAAATACAAACCTTTTTCTCTGAGTCTGAGCATGTTCCTGGGCACTCTATGAATAAAAAGGAGCAAATTCTCTTTGATGTGAGTAATTGCTCTTAAAATCACGAGTCTGGTCAGTAGGTAAACTCAACTTGGAAATGGGACAGTTACCAATTAACTTGCATGGTCAAAAGGTGTACAAAACTCATGACAGGAGAGACTACAAAACATTGTATCAATTTGATAAAGTTAATATGGCTTGGATTAGTGAATATTTTATGGGAGTGAGTGAAGAGACAAGGTTATATTTTAAGAATCCTGATTTAACAATAAAAGGAATTTTCTTAGTTTTTTTATCAAGAAACGGGTATGAAACTGACAATGAAATATAAAACATTTTAAAGTTTTTTAGAAACAAATTTTACCACAGCTCAGACGAAAACTAATGTATGTAATTTTTGCACCGAGTATGAAAAGAAACAAATGTTTGTTACAATACAATGTTCACACACAAAACAACAAAAACTGAAAGAAGAGTTTCTAGACAAATTTAACGAATGTGATGATGTTTTGGTACTTGAGTTTGACTATTGTCATAACCTTCCCCTAAATAAATTAAATAAAACAAAACAATTCTATAAAAGATTGCTCTGGTTATATGTTTTCAACATACTCATCATACTTCTACACTTTTCTAGAAAGTCAAGTTAAAAAAGGCTCATAGTCTGTAGTTTCTTTCATGTTTGATTGCTGAAAACAATTTCAAAAGAAATTCCTTAATGTAAATTTGCCAGATTGAGCTGGTGGATCAAACAAAAATTTAAATACTTTGGTATGTGTATACTTTCAAAGTCAAGATTACCTACATGTTTCCAGTCAGAGAACATTCTTTTGGCGACAGGAACTTTGGTTTAATGAAATCAGGAGTAAAAAACAAACCATTGATCAAGACAGTTGAGGCCTACTTATAAAACATTTGCACATGTCATAAGACCCCTTCTTTTATTTTAACCCATGGTTCAAAAATCCTTTATCAGCGGGAAAAAAGGACTTGAACCATATTTCTGAAAACTTCTTTACAGCCAAAAATTATACTTTTGATAGTTAAACATATGTAATGATGCTGTGGATCTTTGAGATGTTCTTCCTCATTGAGGTATGGCAGGCGTTGAGGTATATTAAAAAACACCCACAAGAAATAATTATAGACCTTGCTCCTCAAGTAAAAGATAACAAAGTTAAGTTTCCGATATTTTGTCATTTTGCCTTATGTCAGTGAAGGACACTGTCAGTTTTATGTTAAATATTTTGAAAAAAATTCTGGAAACCAGACAAAAACAAATCAAGACCTGCCTCAATCATCTGGAAATTCAAGAAAACTTCTAAGAGTTTCTGCAATAAGTGCTCTGTAAAATGTTGCTTCACCAAAGTTACATACAATCACATTGAAGCCCAGGAAAGTAATTATACAGTTACCTCAAGTTTTAAGAATATTGATGATGAATAATATGATTTTAAAGAATGATTTTTAAGCTTATGTAGTGACAAACTTTAAGAATAAAAAGTTAACTTTACGGGAAATTATCCATACTCAGATCTATTTAATTTTATTTTGGTATTAACAGCCAAATTAGTGAACAATTTTCAGTTAAAAATAAGTAAAATATACAACATCTACATTTTTATAATCTTATACTAGAGTTAATATTGGCTCTTTAATATAATTTTTATTGATTTTTTTCCAAATATACTATGGGTCTTATATGGATTCTATGTAATAAGGGCTTATAAAAACTCAGTCTGTGCAAAAATAATGTATAACCGATTTTGAATAGAACTAAATATTGTGAATTAAACCTATTCAATACAGAAAGCCAAATTATTGTATGCTTTATAGATTACTACAATATAAATTCAATACTGGAGAAACTAAATCCTAGACTAAATGTGAACAAGGACACTAATATTTCGCATGTTTTTCTCAAAACTGTTTTGGCACATACATCCTTCTTGCAGCTACCTCTTCAATATTTACTTTGGTCCACAGCAGCTTCATTTTGTGCTTTTGCAGTGGCTAGTTCATCTAAGTTCACTATTAATAGTGGCTACACAATATAGTTTAATTAATTATTATTGTAAGGCCAATAATCTCATTTGTTATATATTTGTCGGTTTTGCAGTTTTTTGGTTTTCTTTGATTTAATTTTTGTTTAATAAAGGGATACTTATAATTGTTGGATGTGTCTGAATATATCAACTAGTTGATGCTCAGCCTCAGTACTGAGCTACAATCATAACTTTCCATTATTGAATTTATTTCAGAAGACCTAGAGTATCTATATAGATTAGCATTAAGCCTAATGCATTATATAGTAAGCCTATAATAAGTAGAATATAGTTTTAGATTTTGTGTGGATAGGAGACACAGGCTTACCTTGGAAAGTGGTACTTGGTATAGCTAGTAGTATTCAAATAGGAAAACCCACAATAAAATACTAAAGTTCTAAAATATTTCATAAACACTGACTGTTCATTTTCTCAATCAGTAGAGAGTATAAAAAGAAGACTAAATTGTTGTCTTATATATTGTGAATAACACGAGTGGATTAAATGAGCATTAGTACATTTTGTGATTTTCATTACCTAACCTAATGATATTACTATTTGTTTTATTAAAGCTGAATTTATATAATAATTATTTACAATATTCATATGTACCAACATTAAAATAATATGTGAAAGATGGATAGATGATGGTGAATGATAAATTATTCTAAGTGTCAAATTAGTTGCATAAATTTTGTATCATCATACTTCAGGAATCATACGTATGTAATGGAATTAACATACGAAGCGTGGGGAAACTTTTTCTCTAATTTGATTAAATTTCATTTTTTTACCTGGCAATCTAAAGTAATAAAAAAGTGTTAACCTTTTCTGCTTTACTACAAGTAAATATCATTAATTAAGCAATCGTCTAATAAAATAAAAGGTGAATGGTAATGCATACAACATTGAGAGTACAAAAATGTTTTTATTTATTTTATAAATATAATATAATAAAATAATTTTACTATTATTACCATTTTTTATTTATAAATAGACCCTTTACTTTTCATAAAAATATTTTTTATTTTTTTTTTATTTTTTATATTTGAACAAAAAAAATATAAAACTAAAAACATAACTTTCAAATATAATGGTTATATAACAAAATTGTTTGAAATACAGTAGAACCTTGATCTATTGTTTTGGAAGTGACTTAGTAAAAAAATGATAGATCTGGGAAAATGATTAAAGCAGGAAGGCTTGTATAGCAGCCAGAGAAGAGGTAATATTATTAAGAAGACATTTATTTGGTGAAGTGAGGGTAAGTAGCTATAACATCCAATAAAATTGTTTCATTCATTTAGCGTAAACAATTTGTTTACTTTCGAAAATAGTTAATTTTGTTTGTATGTAACTACGTTATTCTTATTTTCTCCCTCCCTCTCTCTCTAAAAATAAAAGGTAATTTGAATTTTTTGTTTTTAATTACGACTTTTTTTTTCCTTTTCAATTTTTATGTTATCTTTTGTCTTTGGGTTAAAGTTTTTATTGTATACAACATAAATATAAATTGTAAATACAATTGATGTATTTATTTTGAAGGGGTCAAGTGAAAGACGGAACGTGATGGTCCGAACTTCATCCCAGTTGGATTATATCTTTTTTCATGTAGTCTTGGGTTAAATCTTTCTCTTTTATCAGGTTTATCTTGATTGTTCTTTTCCAACCCTTGCGGTATTAGAGTATTGAGAGCTAGGGATCATTACTTTATATTCTTTTCTTTTATAAGGTGATAATGACAGAGGTTTTTCATTTTTAAAAACAAGAGGGAAAAAAAAGAAATACAGCTGTTCACCAAAATAACAATCTAACCCAAGACCAAAGGAAGAAAGTGTAGATTCAGGTAGGATACCATGGCACATTCACACCAGTTCTAGTATACACCACAGTACTTTCCACACCATTATTAGTAGCATGTTTCAAAGGAAAAATTTCTCCAACTCCCAGGTATTATAGACTCTTTTCCACATAGAAGACTCCAGGAAAAAATAAAGAGAATGTGGAGAGCGTGATAAATAAAAAGTGGTGATGTCAGAATGGAGATGCACACACATTGAACTGAGAGATAAATATGAGAATTCGATCAGAACTATAAGGGTTCAAAATTTGTAGTACATAGTCAATGCAATAGTGTGAAATAATGGAAAAATTAAAATAGTACAAATCAATTAAAACCATACAGAGTAGATTTTGATTATAGGAAGAAATTAGAAAAGTTTAATTTACAGTTAAATTAATCTAGAAGATGACAGAAACAAACTAATGTCATGGGATGTAGAGATTTGTTATGTAAAATCTACTAATTTTAGTGTAATAGTTTGTTTTATTTAAAATAATGTAACCACTAACAAGTAGGGTAAGAAAAGATAAAACTATTTATATACTAATCAACATGTGTTGAGTTGCATAGCCAGTCAACCAACCACACAATAATAATGACCGTGATAAACCACACCAACAACTGAAGTTCCATTCTTAGCGTAGATTTTATTTATGTTTTGAAGAACCACTCGACACTTTGTGACTGAGGAGACCACAGTTGTAATCCAGATAAGAAATTAAATAAAAGTCGTATTTAGTTATTTAATTTGTGTTATTCGATACCAGAATTTCTCACTACACTTAACACTGAGATGTAAGCTCTCTTAATCAACCAAACCAATAGTAAACCAGTAAGTTTACGTTATCACCTGTTCATGAACAGTGTCGTTTACTTAACCTCGACCTACGATAATCGTGGTACCGATATTTTTTAGGTTGACCCAGGAAAACAATGGTTTGAGGAATGATTTATGCAGCAAAAATAAGTGTTGTTTATATGTGTGGACTTGGGGCTGTAGTATTTGAACAATTAATGCAGGAAAATGATACTTTCTGGAAACGATAAATTGAGGTTTTACTGTAGTACAAATTTAATACATTATTGTATATATAACTAAAAATACTATTTGTAATTTTAATCTGCCACTAATTGATCATAATGAATTATTTAATATTAAACCTGTATTTGTTATTACATCACAAATAGATTAGGTTTTGATTACATAATTATAAACTTATACTTGGTAAATATTCAGAAACTGTCTCGGAAGCACTGATTGTATAATGCTCAAACTCCAATGAAATTCAGAGCAACATAAGTTAGAGATAAAGTTTCAGGAAAGTGATTTTGGTATTCCATCAGCATTGAGCAGATGTTCATTGTGTTCTGCCAATTGTCGAGGACCTTCTCCTAATCTGGTAAGAATGATATATTTTAACAGCCCTGGTTCATGTGGGCCATACTTCTTATTTAGAATGTCCTGAAAAAAATGTATTATAGATGTTAAAAGTAAAACTATAATACATACATTTATATATACAGGATGTTAGGAAAGTATGAAACCGGTTTAATATTTCATGAATTATTTAATGTAACACTAAATTGTATTAAATTCTTCACCCCTTCTAAAACCTATCCTTAACATAGTTCATCAACCTTCCTCTACCTGCTAGGCCATTCCCCAACCCTTCCCAATTTCTCTTATTATATTTCAGTTTTTCTGTTACTTGTGTATGAATAAATATTTGTCAATTCTTGTTAATTATCAATTGCCCGATTATGCTGCAAGGCGAAACAAACAATTGTAGTTCGTTTATATTATTAAAATAATTTTTAAACTTTAGCTTTATTGCTTTATTTAATCCTTTTCATAAACTACTTTAGGTAGAAAGATGTCTGACCTTTCATTTTAAAGATCTTAACCTGAGCTATCTATAGAGTGGTACAAAAGTTTTTAGGATATACAGAGTGTTTCAAAAAATGTACAAAACATTATTTTTGTCAACTTTGAATGTAATAATTTGTACATATTCTAATAGGTTATATTATGATACTTAAATATTACCATTATATAACTGCACATTGAGTCTTTTTACAGTTATTCCTTTCATTCTTACATACCCAGTCTGATTAGCATATTTTACACCTACGACATAAATCACATGATTTTATATTAAGTTGTATAGTTTTATTCATCTTCTGAAAATTCAATGTTTCTTGTAATATTTTGTAACTCCTCTTTGTTCTACAATGTAAATAAAATTCATAACATGATATTATTAATTTTCAAACTAAATCTTTTGGTATTATTATCTTCCAATTGTTTATACATCTTTTTAACAATATTCCATTGAATCATTTATATTTGTCTGCCTATTGCTCTAAATTTTCGACTACGGCTCTCAAATTTTCATCTTTGTTCTGCGATTCCAATATATTATTGATATTCCTTAATATGTTTCTATCCATGATGCCTGTTAAATCCATCACAACTATTTCTAATTCACTCTATATTTTATTTGTTTCTTCACTACCATATGAATCATGCTCAGCATGTCACTAACCACATTATCATTATCTTCTCCTTTATAATGTTCAATTGTGAAATGATATCATTATTATACATTGATAATAACGATGTATACAATCTGGAATTCAAACTTTGTACTTTTTTATAAATGTTAATGCCTGCTGATCAGTTACTTTCTTCCTAAAGAACTAATGGACTCACATTCTGTAAGCAAAAGAAAATAACTACTATTTCATTTTCTGTTGTAAAACATCTAATCTCACTACCATTCAATCTCCTTTTAATAAACATAATGTGGCCTTATTGCTGTCATGATACTCACTCAGTCATTAGGAATTAGTCTTATCTTTCCAATTATTGATCTTCTATTTTTCATAAACATATTTCTCTTGTATGCACATGGTGTTACTTCCTGAATCTTTTAAAGTTTTTTTTTTGTATTTCCAGGGTATTTAGTTGTATCCTTCTTCTTTAATGTTTTACTCATTATCACAATTGATCAAAAATCCCTATCGAATAAAGTTGTTGCTATGCTTAATTCATTTTTACTTAAATTTTCAATAGGCTTTATATTTTAAATGATATTACTCCTTTTCAGTGAAAATTTTTCTCTATGTGCATTCTAGGAATTATCATTTCTTAAGCCTATTATCATATTTTCAGTGCCCTTTTTTAGTTTACCACTCTTGAAGTGCTTGGAGCCGTCTTTCTCTTATTCGGTTATCTGCAGTTTGTATATTTACTCTTCTATCATCATTCTGTCTAACTTCCTCTTGTTGTTTTTCTCTGTGCTCTCTCAGGCAGCAAAGTTACTAATGTCCATTGTATTCTTTAACCTTATAGCATGATTAGGTAAATGCTAGTAGTGCTGGTATCTCGACTCTCGAGATAATTAGAAGAAACCAAGCAAAAATGAGACTTAATTTACTCCAGTGGAATGCTGGAGGATTGATGAGAAGCAAAATAAGTGAAAATTTTTAAAATTATAATAATAATAAACGAAGCCAATTTCACAGCTGAAAATATGTAATAACTATTATAAGAAGTACATTATTTTTAATGAAAGGCTATTAACACTGAATACATAAACAGGAAGTTTATGTAAAAAATCTCCCAGAGGATGTGACAGATTGGAGAAAGACAACTGTGATTATGAAAAAATCCTGGAAGGAGTTTCTCAGCGGTATCTGTTATACAACTGACAACATAAGGGCACACAGAGTTATTAACTCCCTAAACAACAAGCCAAACAATCACAACCTTTCACAGTTGGAAACAAAGACATAACAAACAACCGACAGATTGCCACGATCTTCAACAATTATTTTGTATCACAGTTCACTTAGCCAGAGAATGCAAGAAAACAAAAATTTACTATACTAAGAAACAAGATCCCACCGAACAAAACAATAGACACCATATTTCTCCAAGATTTTTCTAGAAAGGAACTAAATGAAGCCATAAGAAATACAGAAGCCAAAAACAACCTGGTTCTGACCTAATTTTCCCAGAGTTTGTTAAGAACCTTGGTTATAAAACACTAAAAGTCCTTTTTGATATCTATAATATACTCTGAAATTACAAGGGAAGCTTACCACCTGATTGAACAAAGGGTATCATAATTCCAATACCAAACTGAGGAAAACCAAAGAACCTAATAAACTTCTACCCACTAATAACACTAATATCCATTTTAGTCAAAATTCAAGAAAAGATGATCATGGCACAACTCAACTGGTATTTAGAGAAACAAAACATACTGGAAGAAGAATCGGCTGGGTTTAGATGTAACCATTAAACAACCTACCAGACTACATGACTCTGTTAAGATATAAATGAAGTCTTCAACAGAAAAAAAAAAGTTTGTGGAGCTTGTATTCACTTTCAGGAAGCTTATATATGATACTATGTGGAGAACTACACTTATAGATAAATTACAAAAATTAAACATTATGGATAACATGCTGAACTGGCTAAGACGGATGCTATACCAAAAGTGGATAAAGTAAAACATGAAAACTGTGACTTGAGATACAAACAAACCAAAACAGGACTACCACAGGGCTCAGTATCAAGTAAAACCATATTTAATATTTATATCAACCTAAGACCATCAAGACAGTGAATGGAATTAACATCAGCATTTTACACATTCATTTTAGCAGTTATTTGGACAGTGCAAGGAATAACAAAATTCACAAATGAACAAGGTCTCTTCCAAAATACATTGAACAAAGCACTGAAGCTGCTTAGCAATTGGGTAACAGAAAATAACATCTTAATTAGCCCTAGAATTCCAATTGTTCTCTTTACGCCATAATAACAACATATTCAACCTGAATATCAATTAACAAAATATTACCAAAAAGTTAAAAAGCCATATATCTAGGAATGTACCTGGATAATAAACTTACCTGGACACACCAAGTGGCCAACACAAATTGAAATCAAACAAAAGATTACCTATATTTAACCATTTGACAGGAGCAAAATGAGGAAGCATACAGGATACTTTGAATAACACATTTAAAGTTTATATCAAACCAATTCTGAAATATGGCAGCAAAGTTTAATAACAGCAGAGAAGTCTAAAAATAAATAAATAAAAAAGTAGAAAAAAACGCAGAACAGTGCCCTGAGGCTAATGTGCAGTGCAGTAAAAACATCCCCAGTAAGAGACCTACTGTTATATACACATAATCTTCCAATAATTACAGAGATAGAGCAGCAGGTAACCTATTCAAATATTACTTTACAAGCCCTACCAAATACAAACTGGGCAAAAAGGAAGCTACAACAACAGACCCTCAAAACTAGAGATCCTCTATGAATAACTAAAGTACAATGAGATCACTATAATATCATACAGGAAATCGAAGCATTCTGCTCAACAAAAAAATCCATATATATATTGTGTTAATATAGAACAAATTCAGTTATGAAAGAGGATCACCACCTTCAATGCTCTAAACTTGAGGCAGACCAAAGAAGATCGAAGTATGTTAATAAATTGTATTGGGGATGCAAGAAGACTAATGGATTAGGTTCCAAATATTTCTATGGGAAATCAACCTGTTTTTGCTCACTCCATTTTGTTTACTTTCTGGAACCTGACAATGTTTCTATCCTCATCTGTGTTTGGCCTAAATCCTTTTTCTTCTTTGAAACTGGAATTCCCCAATATTTTTATTCTGTTCCTCTCTCTCTCCTATATTGGTCAACCGATATACGTTGATAATTATTATGAAATGCCCTTCCTTCAAATGGTCTTTAATATCTTCTTTCTTCTTGATAGTTATAATTTACATTATTTTGCCTTTGCTCTTTCTTTCTACTAATAGTCATGTCCTGTTTGCCCATTCTTCTGTCCTCTTATCTCTCTTCCCTTTTTTATATCCAGTTATTATTTTCTTTGATCTTCTCTCCATTTAAAAACTTTCCATTTGTCTAATTCTCATTATGTTTTGTACCTTCCTTGCCAATTGTACCTTTCATCGAAATACCTAATTAAATTTTTAACTATCTCTTCTTATGATTACTCATTCTATAAAACAGTTTCGCTCCGCTCAACATCCTTCCATGTATATATCTTTCGATTTCTATTCTGCTTTCCACCACTTTTTGAATTTAATCTCCTTAATATTTCTCTTGAAACCTTTCTACAGATTCTTCAAAATCATACACTTCATCTCTGATTTTCTGCCAACATTATGCTGCATTCTCTTCCCCATCTTCCTTTTCTTGTTCTCTTCTCCTGTATTTATTTATCAAATATATCTTCTTAAATCCTTAATAAACTCAATCCAATTCATTATTCTTCTACTAAATTTTGGATACCATCTGTTTTATGTTATTGTTGTTACAAAATAAATAGATTATTTGCAGTTTGTTGTTTCCTTGCATACTGCTCCTATTCTTTTCTTCCTCCATTATCTGTATCTCAACTAAATCCTTTATTCTAAAATACACATTCTTAAATCCTTTCTTAATTCTGTGTATTGCACCTTATTTTTTTGTTTTGACTTCCCTAATCTGTTGACGTTGTTCATTTCCTTGTTTATTTAGTTTTTCTATATTTTCTTAGGCTTCTTCTATCTTCTTATATTGCAGCTCCATGACTCTTTGGCATTCTTTCAATACTCTCTCCACTATTATACCAATTTCTTCCTTATTATTCTCCAGTCCTCTTTCTTTATTTCTCCACACTTTTACTTTACTCTTCTTCCAAACTCTACTTGATCACTCTTTAATTATTTTTTCATACTCTCCATGTTGTTTATTAACTCTGTCATCCATAGTTTTGTTTCTCTTATATTCTCTTCTTTATATTTTCCATGAATTCTTTCCTATTCTTCCATTATTTTAGTCATCCTCATATCCATGTTTACTATGTTATAATCCACCCTTTCTTGCATCTCTTCAAATTTCGTACTCATGTAATCTCCTGTCCTTCCTCTAATTTCTCCTCTCCATGCAACGGCAGGGATAGTATTGGGATTGCATTGGGGGACGATTTGGGTGGTCCGCGGATCTACTTGGGTAATGTATTACCGGGTCCCGATCGCGTGGTAAAATTAATTAAGTACACTGGGCGGATCTCAACTTAGGCTAGCCATTTTTGACAAGTATTACTAGAAACTAATTTACTTAAAATAAGAGGATTACACTAATACCAATATTAATATTAACTACACTGTATTGCAACAACATGTCGGTCTATAGCAGGGCCTAACGTAGCCGCGTATAGTTCGACTAATAATTATACGATATTCCAAAAGTCGCGATGCGCCCAGTAATAAACCCAAGGGCCGAACGGCCCTATTCCTTTGGGTTTAGCAAGGCATAATAGAAATTGACCGCACTATAATGTAATTAGGAGGATCGCTGAAGACGTCCTTAGTCACAGCTGTCTCGAGCACTACTCTGCTCTTATCAGCTGGCCGGGCGGATATGTCCAGATTCACGAAGGGGAGGGGGAGTGGTGGTAATCACCACAGTCACCCCCTCTAACCAAAAAAAAACCAAAAAAAAAGAAGCGCCGTGCGCGGGACGGGAGTGAAGGTATGGGGATGGGACAAGGTATAAAGTTAGTCAGTGTTAAGTGACATTGTCATAGTGGTCAGCTCGCGTAGAAAAAAATTAAACGCGAACACTTACACGCGAAGTGCTCGCCCTAACGACTGTAACTTAGAACAAACTGGAAGCCTAAAAACCACTGAATGAAAGGGCAGAGTTGACAGTGAATTTTATAATTGGGGTAAAAGGAAGAGAACCGATATGGGTAAAGGAGAAAAAAAAGGAAGGGGGAAATCCTCCCCCGGTGCCAGGAAAAAAAAAATTATAATTTTTTTTTTTTTTTTTTTTTTATATATACTAACTGTCTGGTCTGAAGGTGTACAACTTTCGTACAATATAATATAATGTAAATATGACTATATTTAATTTTAAAAAAAAATTATTTATTTTTTGTACCCAGTTTTTTTTTTTTTTTTTTTTTTTTTAACTGGGGTTACTTAGAAGGTAAGGTAGAAATAAACAGAAAGATTATGCCGCGAAATGAGGCTGTGGAATTGAATGGGATTGCTATGGGATAGGATTAGCCGTACAATTGTTTATTAAAACTTAAACTAAAAGTGGTTTGTTAACAAAAAAATTTGAAAATGGCTGATGGAAAACTGAGTAAAATGCAGGGTGGAAGAGAGTTTAGAGAAGTATGGTGTGCAGATTGGAAGAATAAACAAATGGGAATGGGTGAAAGAACAGGCAAAAAAGGTATATTAGTGAGCCACGCCTTAGGTAGTATAGTAACCGAGTCCCGGAGTTGTCACATGAAGCTCTTATCCAAACATTGTACATATTGGCACAGGAACTAAGAAATAGGTCTCCCAATTAAGATGCAATTCCCAGTAAACAGGTAGGAGGCACTGATGACGTCATATATGAATTGTTCACTGTAGCAGCCAAAAGAGCGTATAGGCAAAAATACCTTAATGTCATCCATTATAGCGAAGCGTAACCCTGGAGACTCTCTGGTACCTTTCTATATATTTGGCTTTAGGCGAGATTTGGCTCTGATTTTCATCCTGTTGATTTGGTTTTAAAAATGAAGAAGGTGGGTGGTTTAAAGAATCGGAAAAGGATATTGATAACGAAAAATGAGGTGATGTTCACAAGTGGGTTTTGTAAGGTGTAGATCTGTAGTTTGGTTAAATTTCAAGGTTACTTACAGTCTCATTTTACAGGTTAAACGGTTCCTTATAAACTAAAAAAAAGTTTGTAATTAAAATTTTGTGTAACAGTGTCATTTTACAAGTTAAAGGATTCCTTATCAACTAAAAAATTAAGTTTGTAATTGTTACATTAAGTATGGTTGTGGTGAATATGAAGGGTGCTTAATTATCTACGAGCCACTTATCGTTAAATACTCATGTTTTTTTTTTTTTTTTTTTTTTTTTTTTTTTTTTTTTTTTTTTTTTTAATTTACACTTTGTTCTATTTATTATTTATTTTTTTATTGTTTATATATAATTTTTTTATTTTTTTTTTTATTATTTATTTTTTTTTTTTTGTGGCATTTAAATTACTACAATAAATCGATGGGATAGGCAATCACAATACTGTTGCCCATGCCATGATTGTAAGACCCACGGACCAGATACTTAAAGAAAACAAATTCGTGATTTTCACTAAAAATTAGTGGAAATACAGTAGATATTAGGTGATAAATTGAACTTGGAATGATATCGCTTATTAGCGATTAAACCTATGAAATTTCAGCGGGTTGAGCAGAGGTTGTAGAAAAAAGGATTAAGAGTTGGTTAAGTGGGAAGTAATGGAATGAGCTACATGACCCTAACAATTAGGCTAATTTATAAATATAAATATATATCTGATACCAAATATATAACAACTTATGTTGAACTTGATCAAACACAAAAGGCAATTAAAATGCCAAAGAGAAAAGAAAACTTACAACTCGTCCTACACTAACCATAGACAAAAATTAATACCAAACAACTATAAGAAAAATACGAATGCTTGACCACTGACAAACTTTTTAAATTTCGCTCATAGAACCAAAAATTATTAGTAGGTCAACAAGAGGCTTAAGGAGTTGAAGGAAGGAAAGGGGGAATTAGAGCTAGGTAAAGTCGCAGCAATAAGGTTCCTTGGCTTGGTCGGCATCGTGCTGAGGGGCGTTACAGCCGACCAAAAGCCAGAGGTCATACATATGCCGGTAGTTCTGGGATTGAAGTTACTTAACGAAAATTTAAAAAAAATTGCGCACATACAGTAGGGGGGGGGGGGGAACATTACACAATTGAATTAAAAAAAAATTGGTTAATGCCAACACCATTAATACATATAACCCACACAAATAATTATATATTTTAATTCCTTAAACTAAAAAGACCAAGATTGGTGATAGAGAAAAAAAAAAGGAGGTAAGTCTAGTGTGTCAAGGGGTGGAATGTTTGAAAGGAAGTAAGGGTTTATATGGATAATAATAAGGTGGGGGTATATAAATGAGTGATGAATGAGGTTTGAGAGAGGAAGCTCGGACTACTCCGGATTAGTCGTTATGCAGTGCTTGGCGGATCGGTCGGGCGACCCAAGCGAGGGGAAGGCACCACAAAAAAAAATATATTGGGGATAGGAAAACAAAAAAGGCTAAAAAAAAAACCAAATCCCCAAAAGTAAAAAAAAGTGTAATACCATTCCATTCACAAGGGAAGGCCGACAAACCCGAGGCTGCATTGAGCTTGCCCTCTCGTTGGGGTGGATAAAAAAAAGACTGACAACCCCTAAATGGTCCCATCCACCAAGGCGCCGTTTCGTAGAGGTGCGCCCTTAGCAAGGACGCACCTTAGCCATACTGGGCCCGCATGGTAGACGAAACCAGAATAGGGGGGGGGGGGTTATGGAGTGAATGGTAAAAGATGATATAGGGAAGGTGTTTTGAGTGATGTGACAATTATAAGAGGAAGAAGAAGGAAGAATTGAAAAAGAACTAAACTAATATCACCTAAGCCGGTTGAGACTGGCCCAAGTGTAGAGAAAAAAGTGTAAGGCGGTATATAGGGTGTAACTTTTCTATTTAATATTTGGGGTGGAAAAATCTCTTTAAGTGGGATATATGGGTTGTGCGAACCTGTCTACCAGAGGTGGGGTCGATCAGCGCCACGGTCACGGGGGAGGTAAATGCACCGATAACTAAGGGACGGGACCATAAGGGTAGCAGCTTGGCATTGACCCTGTTGGTGGCATTACTGAGGTGATGTTCCCTAAACATAACCCAATCGCCTACCTGGTATGGGTTGGGGTGTCGGTGTGCGTCATAAGTGACCTTGCGCGCGAAATGAGCCTTGGTGAGGTGGCGAAGAGCTGACGACCAAACGTCCTCGTTGGTTAATAAAGGTGGGGGTGGAATTAATTCGTCCAAATTCCAGGCCAATTGGAGAGGGTCACGGATATGGTGTCTTAAAAACAAACCCGCTGGGGAATTTCCTGTGCTGGTATGGGTGGCTGTATTAAATGCTAGCTGGAACCAGTGAATGAATTGGTCCCAACCAGTTTGGTTTTTTGCATGAAAAACGCGAAGGGCGACCTTTAGATTTTTATTAACCCTCTCAGCATGAGAGGGGTTAGGGTAATAGGGGGAAGTAGAAATATGTTTTATTCCTAGTTCAAGGCACATTTGGCCCATAGCGGCCGACTTGAAGCTTGGCACGTTATCAGTGACTATAATTTTGGGAAATCCGAATACGCCGAAAACATTTTTAGTCAATATGTTAATTGTCGTTTGAGTTTTAGTGTTACGGGTAGGGAATAACAAGGTGAATTTAGAAAAAGCATCAACCACAGTTAGTAAATATTTATTACGGTTTTTACTCGCGGGTAACGGTCCAATGTGGTCGATGTAAATACGTTCGAACGGGGCGGTGGGAATCTCGGATGATTGAAAACCAACACGAGTGTTCTGGGCCTGTTTGGCCCTTTGACACTGCACGCAGGCTTTCACTCTTTGGGTTATTTGATCCTTGAGATCTTTAGCCCAAAAGTGTTTCGACACACGGGCCAAGGTTTTGGCAATACCAAGGTGGGCAGAAATGGGAAGTTCATGATAAAATTTGAACACCATGTCGGTTAACCTTGACGGCAAGACCACTCTCCCTGTGCGCTGGCCTGGGGCCCGATGTAGAAGTGTGTGTTGGATAATTGAAAATTCACTTGGGAGTGGTTTTGTCTTCATAATTTTAGACAGGGTAGGGTCTTCACGTTGATGGATATGGATATCCTTAAACGCTGTGGGCAAGGTTGTCAGAAAACATATAGTTGAATTGGACGAGGGGGTAACAATAGGTGCTGAAAAAGGAATAGCTGTAGGGGCGGAAGGTTCAAAAAGTCGTGACAAGGAGTCTGCGACTATGTTATCGGCTCCTTTAATATGTTGGACCGAAAACTGAAAAGAGTTGATAAATTCTATCCAACGGGCCAGTTTCCCCACTTGCCGAGGATGATTTAACAGCCAGGAAAGTGCGGAATTATCCGTGAATAATTGGAAATGCCTGTGTTCCAAATACTGTTGGAACTTGGTTAAGGCAAACACAATGGCGAGGCACTCTAATTCCATAGTGGAATAATTAATTTCATGGACATTTAATGGTCTAGAGGCAAAGGCGACCGGCAAGAGATCCCCATCGTAATCTTGTGACAGGGATACTCCAAGTGCCGTTCCCGAAGCGTCCGAGTGAACCACAAACGGTTTATTAAAGTCTGGCAGGCGGAGGATTAGATTACTGGTCAAAATTTGTTTTAATTTTAAAAAGGCGTTATTTTGATCGGATCCCCACTCAAACTTAACACCCTTACGTTTTAGCTTGTTGAGTGGGTGTGCTATTTGGGCGAAATTATCAATAAATTTCGCGTAGAATGCTGCGAGACCGAGGAATCTGGCTGTTTGTTTAAGGTTTTTGGGGGTTGGGTATTCCGCTATAGGTTGGACTCTATCTGGGTGTAACGAAACGGACTGATTTTTAAAAACGTGGCCTAAAAACTGAACCGAATCCGATGCGAGGGTTAGTTTCTCAGGATTGACCGTGAGTCCCGCGTCGCGAAGTCTCACCAAGACCCCTTCAACTTTCTTGACGTGATCGTCAAAGGAACCGTTTGAGTAGACGCATATGTCGTCAAAAAAGGAAAATAAATGTTTATATTTAATATCTCCAAAAATCTTTTCGATAAGACGGGTGAGGACTAGTCCGCCGCTGGCTAACCCGAAAGGGAGGAAGTTATATTCGTACTGGCCAAAGGGGCAAACGAAAGAAGTATATTTTTTGGACTCCTCGTCAAGAGGAATTTGAAGGTAGGCCTGATTCAAATCCAATAGGGAAAACCATTTGGCTTTGCCCAAATATTGGAAGGCGGATTCTAATGTAGGAATAGGGGTTACCTCGAGCTCTGTGAGCTCGTTTATGGGCTTATAATTAACGACCATTCTGGTCTTACCACCTTTCTTTGGGACTAAAAAGGCGGGGCAGGCGTAAGGGGAATTAGAGTGTGATATAACACCCTTGTTTAGAAGCTCGTCAATATGCTCTCGTAGAGCCTGTAGCTTCGGGGGAGCATATTGATAAGGACGTGAACGGACCCGTGTACTTTTGTCCTTAATATTGATATGGTAGGTTAATAAGTTGGTTTTTCCCAGTTTCTTGGTAACCGTATTAGGAAATTTATTAATGAGGTCCGCAAGTTGGGCCTTTTGGGAGGCCGTCAGATTGCAACCCATTTGCGGGGGTTGGGGGGTATTTAAATTCTTGAGGATAGGGGATAATGTGCAAACTAAAGGGGACGCGTATGGGAAATGGACCTGCTGACTCTTGAAGTCAATAGAGGCCTTGGTCTTACGTAAAAAGTTACAGCCCAAAATTATTTCAAAAGGTAACTTAGGTGCGACTAGGAAAGAATAATCCCAAGAGAGGTTACCCAGTTTAAGGTGGAACGATACCTTTTGGTTAAAATTCAGTCGGTGGTTGTTGACTGTTAGGGCTGAGAGGTGGACTGGGGAGGCTTGTTTAATCAGTTTATGTTCCTGAAGGGATTTATAAAAATTATGGGAAATTAAGGAATAAGTTGACCCCGTGTCAATTAAACACTGGGTGTTTAATGGGCCAATGTAAGCGTTGATGGTGACGGTGGTCGAGATTGGTATAGATAATTTTTTACTGACGGTTGACGGGGCACTGTGTGTTAAATGAATTATAGGTTTGGTTTTGTTTGCTTTGTGAGCCGCATTTACTAACGGATGACGCTGATCGACTCCAAGAGCGCTCCGCACTAGTTTAAATGCCCTCTAGGCTGATTCGGGGCCTTTGACGTGTTGACACCGGTGTTGGTGTACCGAGAGTTTAAGGGTGGTCGTGTTTGCCATCTCGGTGGCATCAGTGGCGGGGGAGATGGGCCCTGTGGACCTCTATGATCATTATAAAAATGATTAGGTCTTCTATTGCTCTGGTCCCCATGGTAAAGCCACTGGTGGCGGTTATTCATACTGTAGTTAGTATTATAAGTGCGGGGTTGGTAAACATGGCGTGGTGGCACGGATTGGCCCTGTTGAGAGCCATGAGTGCGGTTATTCTCCACGCTATGGTTGATCGTTGGGACCAAGGCCAACAGTTCAGATAAAGAAGTGGGTCTATCGACCGTAGCTAGGCGGGCTGCCGCCTCCGTACGAAGTCCAGATAGAATGGTACGAAGTAGCTCCGTCTCACACAGGTCCGGCTGAAATAAATTGGCCATATCCCTTATATTAATTATGTAATCGTCTAAATTTTCGCTCGGACGTTGGGGGCGGTAAACATATTGCGCTAACGCTTGATGGTAATTCTGTGTGGGAAAAAACGTGTTTATAATATACTGTTTAAAAGTTGTAATGGAATAACCGCATTCGATGGCTTTCTCTACCGAATAGAGGAACAACCCAGACGCACCTGTCTGGAGGTCGAGTAGAATTGCCTGGTCAAAACCGGGGTTTAATCGGGCAGTTTTAACGATGGTGGACAGTTTGGTTAAGAACTGTTCCGTAGGATTAGCGGTAATTGGTTTAACCTGTTTTAGAATATGGGTAAGATGGGGAGGCATAAGGCTTTGCCTATCACCCGGAACAGGAGAAGCGGATAGTTGGCAGTCTTTGATTGCTCTTACTAAATCTGCGACGACAGAGTCACCGGCAGGAGCAGGCTTTGGCTCTGTTAACACCGGATTGGTATTAACATGCTCTGTTAGTCGAGTTCGAGCACTTAGGTGGCAGGAATCGGCAAAAGTATCCAATTCAGACCGAATCAAGCCCCGGTTCAACTCGAGCGTGTCAGCCGGACTCAATTCCCAAGAAACTAGTAGGGATTTGGCTTGGTCGGCAGTTAATTTATTTATCCATTTCCTATTTGGTATTGTAGTTGCCAGAGGAAAAGGAAATGGGGCTGGCAGGTCACCGGTAAAATCTACCTGTTCCATAATTAATTAAATAAAAATTACCAATTGTTCTTAAAGTTTTTAAAAGTTTGGGCAGTTAGAGAATTGTTTTAGGTAATTTAAGAAAATATGATGTATATAAGGAAGGGCCGTTGGGTAGCCCGGGCAATAAAAAAGGCGCATAGGTAAATAAATAAAGGGGTTATGGGGAGGGTACCGTAAATCTCGTTAAGATCGGGAATAAAAGAGAGTAAAGACAATAGCGGGGGTGGAGTAGGCTTAAGTTCATTAATATGTTTTAAAAAAAAATTATAAAATTAAATAATTAATTTAGAAATTAAGGTTTAATAAATAAAGGAATGGAGTGAGTGTCTTCTGTGACCGTCAGTGCGGGAAAAAAATATTTTTTGGAAAAGTTTCATCAACATCCTATCCTCGATGTATGAGCCACTACGTTTGGTGAAATTAGCGACCAGTAGGGATTGCTTCCTAATATTATCTAACTGATAGGCTAAAAGTTCGCTAAAAAGAGCGATGTATAATGTAGCGTCAATTAATCGGAAAAGTTATGCGTAATACTTGTTTGTTTTAAATTAAATAAGACCTACATCTAATATTCGTAGTTTATAGTAGAAGATATTGAGAAATGATTTCTATCTACGATGCGCTATCAGCTGTATAAGATAAAAAACCAAGGTCGATAACCACTGTAAACTGGTTTGACGGGTCTAAACTGTCGTTTAAAGACGGAAATAAATTACTAAAAACTACGTTATGTGAATTTACGCTGGAAAAAAAAATGTTACAAGTCGTAACATAATTTATACATATTATATCTAAACATTCTAAACCTATATACTTTTATAATTAATTACCAAAGTACACAATTATTAATAGATCGGTGAATAAAAGAATGAAAACAAATGATTTAAATGAATTTACATTTAACGTATGCGAACAGCGAAAGAAAAAGAAAAAAATCTTTAATTAATTATTTTAAACGATGCAATACGTTATTTCCTTCAATAAATAAATATATTTTACTCTTTTTCACATTATTTTACAAACTAAAATATTTTAACAATAATTTAATAATGAAATTTATTAATTTTATGCGGAAATAATTTTAAACTAGTAACTTATAACATGAATTAAATTTGGAGAATAAACAATAATATTTCTAACTATAGATAAAAATTGTAATTAAATAGTTAACTCACCATTTTGCCAGACAGGATGTTAACAAAAATAGGCCGAATTTATATTGGTTACTTACCATTTAATATACGCGGGGATAAAAATAAAAAGGTTAATTAGGAGTTATAATTAATTAGAGAGACGGAATTTAGATTTCGCGAAAAAAATGTTGTGCAATACTAATGAAACGCTAAGGGTTAGTTTTATCTATAAAAAATAATAATTTAATTTACTGAAAATTTTATAAAACAAAATTTAGCAAAAAAGAAGACACGTGTGGCCAGCCATTCGAGACATGTCGCCCAGCGCACAAAAACCATATTAACTCGTAAAAATTAAGGTCTTTTATTAATATTTTTTAATTTTTCGTTTAGACACGACCAAAAGAACCCGGAACACAAGACAAAGCCCTTCTCTCTGCTACCATTCTGCAACGGCAGGGATAGTATTGGGATTGCATTGGGGGACGATTTGGGTGGTCCGCGGATCTACTTGGGTAATGTATTACCGGGTCCCGATCGCGTGGTAAAATAATTAAGTACACTGGGCGGATCTCAACTTAGGCTAGCCATTTTTGACAAGTATTACTAGAAACTAATTTACTTAAAATAAGAGGATTACACTAATACCAATATTAATATTAACTACACTGTATTGCAACAACATGTCGGTCTATAGCAGGGCCTAACGTAGCCGCGTATAGTTCGACTAATAATTATACGATATTCCAAAAGTCGCGATGCGCCCAGTAATAAACCCAAGGGCCGAACGGCCCTATTCCTTTGGGTTTAGCAAGGCATAATAGAAATTGACCGCACTATAATGTAATTAGGAGGATCGCTGAAGACGTCCTTAGTCACAGCTGTCTCGAGCACTACTCTGCTCTTATCAGCTGGCCGGGCGGATATGTCCAGATTCACGAAGGGGAGGGGGAGTGGTGGTAATCACCACATCCATATTCTCCATAAATTTCTTAGTAGACTCTTCGATTATTTTAGTCATTCTCATACACATCCTTTCCTGCAGCTCGTATAAATTTTCTTCTATTCTTCCTAAATTTGATTTTCATATCATCTTCTAAACTTTTCTGTCCTTCTCTAATTCCCTAGTCTGACCTCTTATGTCCTACTATAATACAAAATAATCTTTCCAACATTTCGTCCACCTTACTTACCACAATGTCTCCACTTTTATCCCCTCATTTGTTATATCTTTTTGCTCTGCTATCTTCCATCTGAATACCAATATGTTTATTTTCTTCCTCGTCTCCTTATGCATCTAATTCTTTTTCCATATAGCATTCCTGATTGCTTGCATCTTGTACCTTTTCATCACTGTCCTTCTGATCAGTCACCTCCATTGTTCTATCTTCTATATTAGATTCTATTTCCTCTTCCTCAAAAGTTACAAATTCTCCTTTTATTTCATTTTGTTTTTTCTTAGGCCTACTTTTTCTCTTAATCTCTTCCATTTGTTACTTCTTCTCAATCTCCTTGGGGTCTTTTCTTAAATTACATTTTTTTTTAAACTTCCATTTTCTTTTAAGTTTAATAATTTCCAACCTTATATTTATAAATAAATACTGACTTTGACTTGTGAGATGGTATACTTAATAGAATAAAATTTGAACACAAATTCTTACAAATAGTACGTTTATTTATTCAAACTTGTTTCAACAACAAAGTTGCCATCTTCAGTGATGTACAAGCTACAATAACTAAACTAAACTTTTTACACTTTCTCATTGAAGATGGCGACTTTGTGGTTGAAACACGTTTGAGAATAAATAAACATACTATTTGTGTTCAAGTCTTATTGTAACCTTGTATTTATTTATTTTAAATTATTACTATTGATAAATAGGCCCTATAATTGTTTTAAAATTAAATACTTGCCAATATTTAAAATTTGTACATAGACCTGAAAACCTAACTGTTAAAATCTAAATATATATCCTAGCCTTATTGAATTCCTTATTATCTAAATCTAGTCTATATATTTTTTTATTACCATAGATTAACATAATCCCAAGTATTACAAATTAGATTATACTTTAAAACAATATGACATTTAAATTTTTTTTTTTAATATATATATAATGTAAATTTGTTCAAATTTTTATATCTTCTTAAAATTTTTATATTTTCTTAACATTTTTGAAAACTTTTACTGTACTTACTACTTTGACTAAGGAAGAAGTGCAGCCAACCTCCATGTTTGATGCATTAGCAAATCACAGGTCTTTTATTAACGTTTACTTTAGATGGAAAGAGAACTTAATAAATCTTAGGGCTATTATTAAACCAGCAATGATATATTTTATGTTAAAAAAAACTTAAAATTATCAAATATATAACAAAGGTTACTTTAAAAAAATAATATAAATAGTGTACCGGTAAATGAAAAGGAACACCCTTAGCTGTTATTTGTAACAAATACTATATCCATGTGAGAAAGTAGCTCACATGTTAATTTTAGTTTGGGAATTTTTTAAAAACAAATTAAATATTAGTTAGTATATAACTATCAGCAAATATACAGTAGTTCAATGATGACCATATTACATAACTCTAGTTGGTTAACCCTCAATAATAATTGTATTTTATGTTAAGCATAACCAATCGGGTGTTATTAAATACTGTATGTGCATTTTGGTTCCTATGGCGAAGAATCTAAAAAGTGATTTAAACATTCAATAAACACAAATAACTTGCTGCCGATTGGCCTAATGTCATATAAGAAAATGTGTGTTTTTAAAGGTAAAGGTTTCTGAATGATTATTTACTTAAATTGTCAATTTTAAATTTTTTTCAGCCCAGAAGAAATCATAACCTTTCCACAAATTTTAAAATGGCTTGGTACAATTCTATAAAAATAAAGTTGCGTAGAATCCTCATTTCAAATACATGGGTTACTATTACGATAAATAAGATAGTTTTAATAATTTTAACTTACTTGTTTAGTGTTTTCTATTGTTACTGGGATTCCTCTGATATATTCTAGAGTATTTTTTTCTGGAGGAAAAGTTTGTTTAATTAATGATAATACTTCAGGTACATCATGTTCTTGAAGAAATAAAAATGCATTAGGACCTGCATCAAATGTATAGGCAACCTGAAAACAATAAATTTTTTATACAGGATGTTCGGAATATATTGTTTTAATTTTTAAGTTGTGGTTATATGGGTCAAAACAAAGACAAAATAAGGACAAATAAACATTTGTTCTTCATCTGTCGGCCATTTTGTGTTTAGATATTTTTCATGCAATGGTTTACCAGTATGCCAAGAATCAAAACTTTATCTTATAGATGTTCAAAATCTCGACTGTTTACATTATTTGTAAAGTTAATGGTTTTAGAGATATTCAATATTACATTTTATTAACAGTCACCATTTTGACAATTTATAGATCAAGTTTTGATTCTTGATATTCTGATAAAAATGTAGCATAAAAAATGTGTATATCAAATTTTGACTCAAAATCTTAATTTCAAAAGCTCTAATTATTTTTCAAAATAACACAAAATGAGTGACAGATGGAAAATATATGTATACAGGAACTTTTTTTTCTTTATTTTGACCACTTTTAAAGTTTAGCACAACATTTTCTGAACACTGTATATAATTATCTTGAGAGAGATTATCTTATAGATTAAGGTGATATCCTTTCAGTCTTAAATAAGCAAAACTCAAGTTATTTTAGATACAACAATCAATTTGACATTTAAAATATCCTAAGACCAATGTCTGAGTTGGATATCCTATCAGTAACTTAAATTAATAGAGAATAAGTGTAAATTATAAATACAAGATAAATAAAAATAGATAACCTTATCCAAAATAGAAAAGAAGAAAAAAGCCTGAACAGTTTATAGTAACAATACACAATTTAAATTAAAACATTTTTTGAACTTAATGCTTTCACAAGACTAAGACCAATTTCTTAATACTTTTTGAAATTATTGTGATGAAGCTGGCAGCTTTATTTGTTAACCTGTTGAAGAGTTGCTCAAAAATGATCCCAAAAGAGTACTGACGGTTATAGCCGTTTGAGCCCAATAGAGTACTGACGGTTTTAACCGTTCAGAACAGGCTAATTTACATTAACAATATTATGAGTGCTTTCGCTTTCTAGTGGCATTTCTATATACTAATGTGAAAATGAAACCAGGTGACGTTGCTGTGCGTAACAAAAATAACATGATTGCGGTCAAATGGTATGATAAGAGGTCCAGTGGGCGGAGCTCAGCAGCCGCTACGCTTGTCAGAACTTCATTTCCCCCACCCACTACCTGCTCGGGAAAATGGCAGGAAAAAAGCTCAAACGCTGCTTTGTGTGCTCGAACACCTCTCGAAGTGAGCATAAAAGAAAAGAAACTGCATACGAATGTTCTAAGTGCAAAATAGCTCTTTGCGTATATCTGTGCTTCGAGCATTTTCATACATTAGAAAAGTTCTAACAAACTGTAGTATAGGCCTACTGTATAATTTGTTTACTTATAAATAGTAAAAATGTATTATTTTAGTATTTTTTAGTGTTTCAATACATTTTGAAAGAAAAAAGAGAGAAAAAATCTTTTCACCCTGTGGTCCATCAGTGATACTTTGGTCTACTGCTATAGGCCTAATAGGCTAGACGGTTATAGCCATCAGTACTCCTCAACAGGTTAATCTAAAATAAGTCTTGGAAGAATTATAAAGGTCAAAGCATATGAAAGGCATTTTAAAAGGTTATTTATTTATCATGAATACATTAAAGCTCTTTTTTTTAAAGCCATATTGATTCATCAAACCTATCATATTCATTACGATTATGGATTATTTATTTTAAAATAATTTAAATTCTACTCTTCGTTTTGATAAATTTAGTTCAAAGTAAGTATAATAAACTATTGTAAGTATAATAGAAACATACTCTATTTTTTTCAAACATTTTGTTATAGCTATGAACAAGTTCCACTATAGCATGTGAAGTATCATTCATGTACACAGAAGGAGGGTATGTATCCAAACACACAGCATGGAACTGGTTGCTGTCTTTCATTGTTAATTCTGCAAATGTGTGGAAATCCTTTTCATCAATTGCCTGAAAGAAAAATATTCAGTTACTGGATTAACTATTTTAAAAAAGTTCTGCAAAAAGGGTATATTTATTATTATAAATTTGATTGTACTTTAGCATATTCTGGCTAAATATTTTCCCCTTCACAGATTGTCTGGGCTGTGGAAATTAAATATAATGTAAGGTTTAGTTTAAGGTATTAAATATAAATCTTATGATTGTATTATACATAACACTGTCGCTAATAATTATAATTATACTTGTGAAATCAGGAATAAAACTGAAAAAAATGTTAGTTAACATATGTAAATGTTCCAACAATTGAACAAATTAATAATAAAAATTAAAATTATATTTTAACACAGTTAAAAACTGCTGCACAGTTGGAAGGACAATTGTTAGGGTTCATTAAATAACACATTGTCAAGTTCTATTTGTAAGATTAAAATGTTTTACAAATTTAATAAAGATTATTTTGATATATTAAATAAATGATTTTGCTAAGTACTTATCCATTATTTGGTTTGTTAGAAATGCATAACAAGCAGGTAAGAAATAACAGTGGAAACTTAAAGAAATAAACAAGCTTCTATCGATTAAAGGAGACCGCTAAAGAGAAATCTAATTCAAGTAAAAGAAGAATGGCAAAAAAAGTAATGGAAAATTTTTAAAACAGACATTATACAAAAATGTCAGGTGATTATTTTTTGAATAAGTAAATGAATTATCTTATCGGTACGTCAACTAATCCTTCCAAAAGGATTAGTTGACGTACCGATAAGGTAATTCATTTACTTATTCATAAATTTACTAATCCGTTGGCTACAATGTTAAATTTAAGATTATTTTTTAACATTTTCATTGACTTTTGAATATTAGCATCTGGTGTTTTATGTGGATGTTGACCAGGATGCATAATCTCCAATATTATATTACTAGAATTATTAACATTATTTATTATTGATATTAGTTAACCTTTTGAATCCCAGGTATAGCAGAGCCAGGCATTCCCCCCAGCCCGGGTTTTTTTGTTAATTTGCAGACTATATTTTAAAAGTTTGTACAAAATCTAAAAATGAAGTAAACATAATAATATATGTATGTGTTTTGTTCGGAAAGAACAGGAGAAGCTGAAAGTAGTATAAAATATAACATATACAATTTTTTTTCTAAAAAAATCTAAAAAACAAAAAAAAATTCAAATTTTTACCAGAAATTTCAAAAGCAAAGTTACAGTAAAATTAAACATTTTTTTTTAAATCATATATATATATATATATATATATATATATATATTTATATATATTGTAGGAAATTCAATTACAGTAGAACCTCCCATATCCGACCTTCCCACATCCGACTCCTCCCGATATCCGACCTAGTGTCCGACCGTCCTTCTGTCTATTGTTTACTCGCGCTCTCACAGTCCGTTTCCGTTCGCGAGCCTGTACAGACTTGAAAAAGTGACTCATCGATACAGTAGAGTCCCGCAAACTCAGCGTAATGTGAACCGGAAGTGGGCCGAGTTTTTGAAATGCTGGGTTATCGGGAATACGGGCAAAAAATAAATTGTAATTTAAACCCAAAGCGGCGGCGATATCAAAAGACTTTGTCGAAAGCGGTATCCCATTGTCGGCAGTGTAAAAACACTGCGGCACCAAAGCGGCGGCAATATCAAACGACTTTGTCGATCCCGGTATCCCAAAGTCGGCGACGTAAAAACACCGCGGCACCAAAGCGGCGGCGATATCAAACGACTTTTTCGTTAGCGGTATCCCATTGTCGGCGGCATAATAACACCGCGGCATTGGCACCCGTCGATATAGCAGACATACACCTGCAAAAACGTTTGATGGGTCGCTTTTTTTCCACGAATCAATTTAGTATGCATTATGGAAAATATAACATTTCTTTTCAGTTTTCTTTGACAGGTACGCACAGTATATACAGTAAATAAAAATGAGCGAGTTACGAAAACGGAAGCGTGTGTTGGTTCCGTTTGAGACGCGGTTAAATGTGTTAAAAAGACTTGACAGAGGGGAATCTGTAAAAAAAGCTTTGTGACGAGTTTAACGTAAAAGTAAAAGTTTAACGTAACAGTAAAAGTTTGAAATGTAAAATCATTACAACTTATAAATGATAATCAATAGTTTTACAAGTTGAATATACAATATTTACGTATTTAATTTCATGTCAGAAAATGTTTGAAATGTATACACAATATTTTTAAAGGTGTAATAAAGTTGTATTACAGTACTGTGTGGCATTTTTTGTACCTGGGAACGGCATTTAACGCTCCTCCCGATATCCGACCTTTTGGCCGTTCCGACCACGGCCCGGTCCCGTCATGGTCGGATATGGGAAGTTCTACTGTACCTACATAGAAATGTTATAAAATTAAAAAATCTTATCACCAAAATGAATTATGTCCAAAAATTGCAGTACGCTGTAAAAGTAAAAAATTCAGATTTTAGTGCCATTCTGTAACATTGCTGAAATAAATCATTTCATTTCACTGAAAATACATATTTATTTTCATTGAGTAAAAAACACAGGCTAAATATTCAAAATAAAAAATAAAAACTTAGATTATCAATGTCTAAATATTCAGTTGTCATAGTCACAAAGGGTTCGAGACGGACACGCATGACTCGCCATAGTAAACAAACATCCAATACTACGCAACAGATGATCTACAAATAATACGACAACAGCTGAAGTTTATCGATCGCTGCAGGGATGCCGTTCCAGCTAGAGCAAAACGAAATATACCAATGGAAAGGACAGATTGTCCCAAACAGAACGGTAAAAAACACGTCATATTTCTTCATCTTACTTCGATTTAGAAAGCGCGGCAAGTTCAAACTGTACCACGGACACGGCACCGCGTCGCTGGGCTGGTAGCGAGACTAGTGCACGGACGCGCAGCCGCGTCGATGGGATTCAACAGGTTAACAATCAATTAAGTTTTTATAATCTTTCATGTTTCGCTAGAGCTTATATAATTAATTATATCAAGTATAGTTATTGCTATTCTCAACTTAACCCTTTAGGCTTCATGCTAAAATTGGTGGATTTGAAATAGCATTACTATATGAAAAAAAATATATGTCATAAGGATGAGTTTCCTAAGCTGTCTAGGGGATAAGGAAGTTAAAAAAAATTTTAAACCTTTTTTCAAGTAATAGTTTAATTTTGATAAAGAATTTAATATTTATAGAGTATGCCTACAAAAAATATAACAAATCTATTACAAATTATACTAAAATAGAATAATCATTTTAGCATAACACAATACATTGTTACATTGAAATAAAAGTTCATAAGTAATTGGAAATATTGATACTAATGGTTCAAGTTAGTAATTGGTTTTAGTGTGGTAATCCTCAAAATAATATTCACGATGAATCTGGGGGGGGGGGAGGTTCATTTGTTCAGATCTTGCACATCTAGCACATTTCTCAGCAAAGAAACAAAGACTGTAGCTTGTCCATTTATTACCCTTTCCTTGAGGAAATATGATACAATTAGAATATAAAAGTAATAAAACAATTCAGTGACTACCAGTCAACTGTAAATAACAGCGAGACGCAGTTAACTAGACTGAATTACTGGAATCACTGGAATCACTGGACACAAGGTTCCATCAATCCTGTGCTTAAGTAGGAAAGTCGCAGCGTTCATAGCCATTTTGCAAATATATTAAGTAGCTACAACTGCCATTAGTCTCAAAACATAAAGGAAGCATACACTGACAACAATTTTATAGAAAAATTCAAGGAATTAATGGTTAAATGTGGTGCAAGGGATATATGAGAGCCAATCATGAATAGGGTGAAGCTTATTGATAGTAGAAAGGTGTGGGGGTCACATAATAATTGGTATATACAATGAGTCCCACTTAATGATGAATCCAGTGCAAAGGAAGTTTTGATGGAGTTATTCCGAAACACAACAACTGAAGATGTTTAAACAAAACTAGAAATGGTAGACAATTATACTCAATAAAATCAATTTAGTATTATTAATTACTTATATTAGTATTGGGATTCATTGAATCTGAAAAGATAGTTTTGTAGTTTAATTTCTAACTAATGTGTTCTGATTCTCTTACTATGCATAATTTATAATATAATTGACCCTCAGGCATTCACTTATAATGATTACGGGTATGGCAATTCTAAGGGATCTTAGCTTTTTTCCAAGGGATCCTACACTTTTTTTCATATAGTCTTGGGTTAGATCCCTCACTTTCATCTTTTCTACAAGGTCTCTCTTGATCAACTCTTGTTATTTTCTGGCCACGACCCTATTAGAATATTCAAGGGCTAGGGGTCTTTATTTTATGTCATTTTCTTCCTTTTTTTCCCGATAAGGTGATGGATGACTGGGAAGTTTCTCGCCTCTAAACAACAAGGACAAAATTTATAATAGTGATAATTATTGTATTAATCAAACATATTTTGAATAAAGTTTATGAATATTTGATGGATAATTTTATATTACCTGTCACCACAGGAAAGTAAAAACCAAGAAAAATATTTGTAAAGATTTTACAGTTGGCTCAAATACTCTTGGTGAGCCAACTGGAAAATCTTAGCATACTTAGTATCCAGAAAAAAAATTAATGTACATAATATGTTGTAAGAAATATTGAAATCCAATCTAAGTCAGAGTTTTATTATATTATTTAAAAAGTATAAAAATACATACAAATGGGTTATCAGGGCAGTCAAAGTTTTGATATAAATAAGCGAAAAGAAAATCAAATAACATATCTAAGTCGTCTTGGGGAGAAATAAAAAAATAAAATAAGGTTGTAATTCAGTTGTTGAATTAGTGGTGAAAAGATCAATTTATTCTAATTCCTATTGATACTGCAAAAATTGTCAATTTTTTATTTTACTTCAATTGCAAATTATAATGGAAGAACACAAAATTGCCTGACTGAGTTATATGATAAGGTTTCATCATGACACTGTTCATTTGTGTCTGTGGAGTATTGTACTCTTAAAGGTATAAATGGAGTATTGTTTTAAGTAAATAAATAATTATTTTAAATATTATTTAAAATAAAAAGTCAACCAATATAAATGATATTTCAATGTGGCTCGTAAAACAATGATTTAAGGAACTAGGAGAATTTTTAACATATTTAATTAATTTGTCTTTTTCTAAACGAATTTTCCCTGATTACCTTAAATGTGGCAAAGTCATTCCTTTGTTTAAGAAAGATAAAGAATTGACTCCCAAATTTATATAGACCTAATCATTGTTGCCCATTTTCATTACGGATATGAAAAACTTTTTGTTTAACTAGTACATATAATGTTTTTTTTTTTGTTAAAATTTAATTTACTTCCAAAATATTAGAATGGATTTAAAAAAGAAAAATCTACAATTGATGCAACAGTCAGCTTGCTTGACTTCGTTGAAAGCCTTGAAAGTAAATAAGAGGGTATGAGTTTTTTTTTACCTATCTGATACTTTTTACTTTGTGGATTTCCAAACTTTGTTCATTATATTAGAAAGATGACCTACCACTTCCATGGATAAAATCCTTTATATGTGGTACGACTCAGGATTCAAGTACCAGGAAGGCTGTCAAAACAGGTTCAAGTAAAATTTGAGATTCCTGTTTTATCATTTTATATACGATTTCATATATTTCAATTCATATATGATTCAGAATTTATCATCATGTGTAAATGAACCATTTGGTTCAATATGGTGATGATACAACAGTTATTGTTCAAGATGAGTCCACTAGAGCAAAATGCAATTTTAAATGTGAATAAAACAAATCAGTACTTTTCAGTAAATAAGTAGTTGATAAATCCAGATAAAACCGTTGTTATGGGTTATAACTTGAAACAAAATTAACATAATTTAACACATATAATTTGTTATGTGGTGATGTCATTAAAGAGGTGAAAAATACCAAATTTTTATGTCTAATGACAGACAGTGGTCTATCATGGAATAAGCATATAGATGCTGTATGTATCAAGATTTGCTCTAGAATTTTTGTTCTAAGGAATCTGAAATGTTACTGTACTAGACAAACATGTCTTATGTCCTACTATGGACTTATCCACCCACATCTGAATTATGAAGTCATCTGGGATGACTCTACAAGAATATTCACAAAAGAACCCCCCAAAATATAAGTAAGGGTTATGGCTGGTTTAAGAAAAAGAACTCCTATAAGAAGGCTTTCAAAGATTTGGAAATATTAACTGTTTCAAGTCTATTTTTGAGACCGTTAAATATAACTGGATCAAATCTAAACCCGTTTATAACAAAAAATTTGATGATTATAACACCATAAGAGCAAACCATTTATGTCAGCCTCATAGACTAGATGTTTACACAGAAAGCCTCATAGGTTTATTACACAGAAAGCTTCCCTCACAGGCTGGTGTACAACTATAAAAATACATATAATGTTAAACTTACTAAGATTTATTTTAAATAATATGAACATTTTTAAATAATTGAACTACCTTGGTCATATCTTTAATTCGTTGGGGAACACAGTGAGACACCCTGTACTTAAGAAGATCACTTGTTTCTACAGTTCGTTGCATACCCACTGTACTGCTAATCTTCTTATGATGTTCATTTACCTAAATAAAAAAAGAAATTAAATTGTAACAAACAATATAACACGAACATTAAAATAAAAAAGTTGTTTTCAAAAAGTTCTCTCTATTCTTGTCTTGTACAAGATTAATATCAGCAATTAGGAAAGAGTTTCACTTGAAAGCTACCAAAATGTGATTATGAATAAGAGATTAATAAATACCATATATAAAACAAATGAAAATTTGGTGATAGTTATTAATGAAGAAATAAAAACAGCAAAAAGAGTATATAAAATGAAGATTGATATAATTTTCATGCATAATACATTTTTCAAAAACTAAGTTTCTTCAAATACGAGTATAAAGCTGTAACATCAGGTATCATGTGATGCTGTGATGCAATGTAGAAATGAGCTTAGTTTTTTTTATTGCTCATTTTAGCCTTACAAACTGCTAATATACTACATAATTAATTACATTTTAAATTGATAGCAGTTCTACTTTAACATTTTTCATCTTGAATATTGATTAAATATTATCATAGCATAAACTTAAATTGTATTCAACTTGCCTAATTACATACTAATTTAAGGTGACTTCACTAATAACTATTTTGTCTCTTCCTTTCAGACAACTTCAACAAGGTATTTGTACATTTAAACACAAAAATAGCATACAAATATAATATGACATTTACACAATTTTATAAACACAACATTCAAATAAAAATGCAGCATAATGAGACTGTGTAAGTCTTAAATAATAAAATATGTGTAAAACCTTAGTGAAAGAATAATCACAGTTAAAACTTGATTGAAAATGAGAACTTTAATGAATGGAACATCAACGTGCTTACATATTGGAACACAAAGTAATAAAAACACAGTAGAGAAGTTAAGATAATAGATCAATTACTAGATGAAATACAGAGATAGCAAACCTATAAAATATATATATTATATATATTACATCATTATATTATACAAAAAACTATGTAGATTAATAACACCCTCCCTTAATATGTGATACTTTAACTATAGTCTATTTAAATTAGGCAGTCGGTAGCAGTAAACATTGTCACTCACTGTTCATGTGATACAAATAAACGTCAAAAAAACCTCACATTTTCTACAGTTGTATTTATTCGTTTAGTGAAAAAAGGATATATATTTTTTTATTTACAATCACTAAATACACTATTTACAAACACATATAAATTATTAAAGTAACCTTTCCATCAATAAAACACCACTGATATATTTTTTAAAAAAAACTTAGTAAAACATCATCGGAAGTAACAACAACACACATCAATAAGGAGACAAACGTCGACTGTAAACAGCTGATTAGACGTGCTTGTAGCCAGTGATCCAAAGATTCCAAATGTCACAGATATGAACCAATAAACATGACGAGAATGCCTGAACCCGAATATATGCCAACTGAGTTGAGCTGTAGAACTAAAAAGCGAGGCTCGACAAATACTCTGGCATTGGTAGCTGGCGCCACAGACCCAGCCCAACATATACTCGGGCTCTGGGTTCAAAGTGTTAACAATTTAAAAATATTCTTCTATTCTAATACGATGAAATAGTTATTACAACAACAATAAAATCTTGTATTTTGTACTGACTGATATCATCTCAAAAATTGTTTGATTTTCTTGTTATATTAACAAGATTCCCAGTTTTTTTCTTAATATTCCTAAATGCTTAAAGCTCCTGACTTTTTCCTGATTTTACAGTTTTTCCCAGTTGGTAATGACCCTGCACCAGTTTGACAATAAAGACTTACTTTTATTAACAAATTACATAAGTACACTTACAACTATTATAAGAACCCTGAGTTGTGGCCAATGATTAGATGTTACAAGTTGTTTCGCTACAGAGTCTGAACCATCATTTTCACTTCCTCTGTGCCACCGGACAAATCCTCCAAGCACACTGCGACAAGCACTCCCAGATCCTAACCTAGCAATATTTGAGATATTTTCTTCCACGTTGAACACTTTAGAAAGACTATAAACTGAAACATAATACAACTCAACTGTATTACTGGATAGTTGCCAATTTATCAATCATATATCAGAAGAAGAAAGTTTTACTATAGCACAAAACCTGAAATAAAATAATTTGTATAGTATTTAAATACAATTATTATTACCTTTTAATTATGAATATCTTGCAGTCATAAATTATGAATGATACAATTTACATGTAACATAAAATGATAAATAGAATATAATAATAGATGCTAAATCTATATGATGTTAAGTATTGCTACTCTTCTCTTCTATACCTTATTTTAACAAATTAAGCCTAAACAATAAGTAGAAACTTTTACTTTCTTAAAAATTAATAAAGATTTGTTCACTGGAATTAAGTACTGTTCTATATCCCTTGAGCCCTTAACAGTGGTTTTTTGGAATAACGAGTATCTGTTGTCTGTGCACTGATCTTCGGCCCAAACGAGTAGATTTATTTTAATCAAATTATTATGTGAGTAAATCTCAAGGTATGTTTTGTTTTTCATTTTTTGGATAATTCAATCATTCATTGGTAGCTCTATAAGACCAAATTCCCATTTTCTCAAAATAAACTCTTAATGATAAAAACCAAAAAATCGTCTATTAAGCTCTTATAAAAAACCTAATTTAGCATTATAAAATGGACTCTACTGATTATGTTTAAATATTGGTGACCTGTCACGGTCGCCTAATGTAAGAAGAAAAAAATATTATAAATAAAAGCTATTTATAGTATTGTAGAGGAGAAAACAGTCAAACTAAAACTGAATACTAAAAAACTTTAATTATACAAAATGTATAATAATTTAATAACCCAAACTTTTTTTAATACATATCTTTTACAACAACTTTAACAATTAATTTTTCCTTACAATCATAAAAATGTTACTTCACAAACAACTGGCGATGTTGTTATATGTGTTCATAACAATCATTATAATATGATATAACAATAGAGTTATTTATATTATGATATCAACTATACATTAACAATAGAGTTTGTCAACAAATATGTCAAGCTTATCTTACAACATACCTCCTCCAAACAAACCAAAAAGTTAATGAAGATAAGGTAAACATGAATTCTATACATGGGTTTCAAACTTAATATCAATTGATGTTGATACGAAATGGCAGTTCTCGATAAGGGTCTAAAATACAATGTCCCACATAACAATAGCAATCATTTAATAAGTAAGATTTTTTTTTTTTTTTTTTTTTTTTTTTTTTTTATAACACTACAACTAGCTTTATCAGCTAACCAGCAGCTTATTTTCTAACAGCAATCGTGACAGTTTATTAGGTTATTTCCCAATGTCAATACCTATGTTCACAGCTCCACACCCACAACTGTGAACTTTAAACCAAGTCAAAAGGCTTCAGTCTTTTAAGGCGTCGCACTAACTCTGCGTTGTCAAGCAGCTGAAGTACTTCAACGTTTTGGTGGTTATGGAGTCGAGACTCATGCTTTTTAGCTTGCTTTTGTATTTCGGCCTCTACCGTTTCGATCTTCAAGTCCCTGTGAATAGTGTCATTGCTGACATACCAAGGAGCTTTCACTAAATTCCTTAATACTTTATTTTGAAAGGTCTGAATAATTTTGATATTAGACTTCTTAGTGCAGCCCCATAGCTGTATACCATATAACCATACCGGTTTTAGCACTTGCTTGTATAGCACTAGTTTGTTATGTACTGATAATTCTGACTTTCTTCCAATCAGCCAATGCATTTTCTTTAATTGAATACCCAGTTGTTCAAGTTTCTTCTTAACATGTTCCTTCCAACGTAGCTTAGCATCAAGGGTCATACCAAGATATTTTGCACTGTTGGCATACGGTACTATATTTTGATCAATATATACTGGCTTATAAACACCTTTTCTATTTGTAAAGTTTACATGCACTGATTTTGTCTCATTAATCTTGATACGCCATTTTTTAGTCCAAGCAGTGACATGGTCAGTCGCATTTTGCAGTTTACTTGTTGCATCTCCTACATCTTTCCCTACAGCCAGGATAGCCGTATCATCAGCAAATGTGGCAATTAAGACGTCACCATCCTGAGGCAAATCATGAGTATAGATTAAGTACAGTATAGGTCCAAGTACGCTACCTTGAGGCACTCCAGCTTTGATGTTCCTTAGCTCTGAATATTCTGAATTCATCCGAACTCTAAAAAGTCTATCTGCTAAATACGAACTCAATAATTTACTCAGTTTTTGCGGAAGTATAGCTTTTAATTTGTTATTAATTCCAACATGCCAAACTTTATCAAAAGCTTGAGCAACGTCTAGAAATAAAGCCGAACATATATTTTTTTCTTCTAAGGCCTTTTCAACAGTGCTTGTTAATCTGTGCACCTGATCTATTGTCGAGTGCTTTTGGCGAAATCCAAACTGATGCAATGGTATAATCATTTTTTCTTGAATTACTGCCATAAGTCTTGTCAAAATAATTCCTTCAAATACCTTAGATAGGACAGGCAGCAACGATATTGGACGGTATGAGGTTTTTTCTGTGGTTGGCTTTCCAGGTTTCGGAATCATCACAATTTCCGCCACCTTCCACTGACGAGGAACATAAGTTAATCTTATTGCTGCGTTAATAATGGATGTTAATTTTACAATAGCTTTCTTTGAAAGCTCTTTAACAACTTTACCAGTGATCAGGTCATAACCTGAAGCTTTTTTCTGTTTAACTTTCGTTTTGATTTCTCGAATCACCTCTTTCACTGTTGCAGGACTGATATTCGATTTATCTGAGTTGATCATTTTATCTAGGTTTTCCTTTGCTGTTTGCCTTGTAGGAGCACAGAAAGTATCTTCCAAGTAATCTGCAAATAATTCCACCTTTTCTTTGCTATCTCTAGCCCAAGTTCCATCTTCTTTCTTCAAAGGAGGAGACTGAGTAATAGGTCTCTTAAGAGATCTAGCTGCTTTCCACAAGGAATAGTCACTGGTTTTATCGTATGACAAATTACCCATGTAGTTACTAAAGGTTTCGTTCTTTATTTCAATAATCATATTTTTCAATTCCTTACCTAACCGGTTTAACACATTTTTGGACAGTGGTGTTCGTGATTCTTGCCACCTTCGTCTTGCTTTTCTTTTTTCTTTTATTTTTTCCCGAATTTCGATAGGATAGTTAATTCCTCTGGTTTTTCCTTCGACTTTTGGAGTATTTTCCCAAGCCGATAATTGGATGTTAGCAATTAGGTTTTGAAGCTCAGTCTCCAGTTGTTCTATTGTTTTAAGAGGCGATTTAAGGTTTATTCTGCGATCCAAATCATTTTTAAATCCATCCCAGTCGGTATGAATGTTTACCAGAGTGGAAGGTTTTTGTTTCCTTATAACTGTTTGGCTGACAGTAAGAATAATGGGCGTATGGTCAGATGAAAGCTCCTCAGTCGCCTCAATGTCTGTGTAGTTGCTATTAATTCCCTTCAAAATGAAGAAATCTATTAGGTCTGGAATTTTCCTATTATCAGTCGGCCAGTATGTAGGTGTGCTTGTTGACTGAAATTCACACCGATAACTTATCGCAGCCTCATACAGTTCCTTTCCTCTGGGTGATATTAACCTGGAACCCCAATATGTGTGCTTGGCATTTAAATCTCCGCCCACAATAAAGTGGTTACCCATCCCTTGAAAAAATGCTTCAAATTGAGTATTCTTTATTATATGTCTAGGTGGGCAGTATATCGCTACTACTGTCACATCCTTAGACTCAGTTTTGACTCTAACTAAGGTAGCTTGAATTTCATTTGTCTCATATTTAATATCTTCATAATGACTAATGTTTTCCTTAATAATGACAGCAGTTCCACCACACGATTTATTGCTAGGATGAATAGTATTATATATCTGGTAGCCTTTTATTTTAATATAAGATTCTTTAGTGAAATGGGTCTCCGAGATAAGGCATATATCAATTTTATGGCTTTCAAGAAATATTTCCAACTCATGTTTGTGTTTCAAGAGGCCGTTAGAGTTCCAGGCTGCTATTCTCAAAGTCTCCATCACCATCATTTTTGTTTCCCTACTAAAGGCATGTTATTAATTGATTTTCTAAAACCACTTTCTAATTTAGTGAGTCTGTCGAGTACCCTTTCGTTTAGCTTTTCTTGTTGGTCAATTTTTTTAATTAATTTTTGAAGCAGCTGATTAGTTGATGTCTCCTCAAGTTCATCTTTTTTATTAGTGATAGCAGTTCCTACCTTGTTCGCATAAGAGTCGAATTGTTTTGTTTGCCTTAATTTGCTTTCCTCAATGTTTGTTTTTACTAGAATTTCTTCTTGAAAATGGCTTAGCTGAGTACTCTCTGTTGATTTAGTATTTCTTTTGCTAATAGTCTTTTCCCTCATTTTCTGTATATGCTTTGCTACTTCACAACCTCTGTAGCTTGCTGGGTGAGCCTCACCACAATTAATACATCTTGGTGGAGTATCTTTGCTTTTTAGACAGTCGGTAGAAATATGATTCCCGGCACACTTAACACATTTTGCATCTCTTCCACAGAACCTTTGAGTATGGCCATGTCTCTGGCATCGTTTGCACTGAGGCACCATTCTTGGTTTCCTCAACGCTTCAATCTTAACTTTCATACCCATTATATTAACAATCGTATATATTTTTTGCACACTTTCCTCTTTGCTAAAACATAACATAAACAAAGGCAAAGGCAATTTTGTTTTCCTTTCCAGGATATGCACAACATTTAATATTTTAAATCCCTTTTCTGTTAGCTCTTGCTTAATATCCTCTGGTTTACATGAAGGATGTAAGTGCCTAGCCATGACTTTTATTTCTCTGTTGTTTTTATCTTCATACGTAAACCATTTAAAGTTTTTCTCATTTAGTATTTTCACCAAGTTTCTATAGCAACTCTCTCCAACAACATTAACTTTAAGTTCGCCACTGCTGAGATAGGTGACCTTGAAACCCTGCTGACAATTGCTTGACAAAAGACTATGAACTATTCCGTAGTCCACGCATCCTTCCAGAGTTATTGGTGGTGGAGATTGTTTTCCTTTGTCTTTCACTTGTATTGACCGCTCCGTTTTCTCACTACAGCCTCCCGCTCGATTTATACCTGAAGTAGATGGAGTCAATGAGATTTCAGGAGAATCGCTAGCTTTCCTTTTCTTATTCCTTTTCCTTTTATTAAGTATCCATTCCGTTTCTTTTGTGAGCTCTTCCTCATCGGTTTCATAGACTATGTTCTCACGTTGACTTACTTCCCTACGCTCTAAAAGTTTAATTCTCTGCATTACCTGGGCTAGTTCTTGTTTTAGTACAGAATTTTCCTGCTTCAATGCCTGAACATCCTGTTGAGCTACTTGAAGATGGTTCCATAGAGCGAGTTCCTTCTGGGTTACCAATTCTTTATCAGTTATGGTTAACTCTTTTAGTTTAAATAACTCATTTTCTGCAACTTCATTGTGTTCCTTTTGAAGATTCTCATTCTCTCTGGAGTCCTCAAGAAGTGAACTTTTGACATTTGTCTTCAAACTTTTGTTTTCTGATGGCGATCGAGTTAATATCGAACTTCTTTTAAAAGGGTCTTCTTTCTCCATCTCTACTGATACAGTTTTGTCCTTGCAGTAGCTTGCTGACGACCCGGGTAAAGCCTGCTCGCTCGCTCCCCGTGCCGGTACTGGGGTCTAAAATACAATGTCCCACATAACAATAGCAATCATTTAATAAGTAAGATGATCAATGCTAAGGCTGTCATAAAATCTACAATAATATAACTTTATATTTCCTAAAAGTCTTCAAGTTGGAATGCCAAATATAATTCCAAATAAAAAGCACTTTGTATTTTATTTATGGAATGAAATGCTCACGTTTGAAGTCAAATTATAACAAAGATAATATATGTTTATTTAATATAGACTTTACCTTTTTTATATCTGGTAAAATAATTTAAAAAAAAAAACAATTATAATAAATAAATCTGTGTTCTTTAATTGCAAACAAATAAATATTCAATATTAAGGAATGTCGTTTTGACATGAATATATTTACAAATTGTTACAGTATAATAGATTGCTCAGAATTGTTCATTAACTTTTATAAGCACTTTATCTCGAGGTTCAGATTGGTGCCGTCTTTTCCCAAGCTTAATTAAGTATTAACAAGAAAAACATATATACAGTAGAACCCCTCTTAACCGGTCTAGTCGGGACTGACACCCGGGCCGGTTGCCCGTTTGGCCGGTTAATCCGAGGTTCCCGTGAAAAATCGGTTTTCATTCAAAGAAAGCTCATTTAATCAGGTAGCACTAAGAATTATGCATTTAAGATGTTATTGCAACTCATTTTATTGTACATAAATTTATCGTATATATTATGTTATGTATATTATACATCAAACATGAAAGAATTAAACACTACAAAGCTTTTTTACAGATTCCCCTCTGTCAAGTCTTTTGACACATTTAACCGCGTCTCAAACGAAACCAACACACGCTTCCGAAAACTGAAAAGAAATGTTATATTTTCCATAATGTATACTAAAATGATTCGTGGAAAAAAAGCGCCTCATCAAAGGTTTTTGTGGGTGTATGTCTGCTATACCGACGGGTGCCAATGCCGCGGTGTTTTTATGCTGCCGACAATAGGATACCGCTATCGACATAATCGTTTGACTCGCCGCTGCTTTGGTGCCGCGGTGTTTTTATGCCACCGACAATGGGATACCGCTATCGACAAAGTCGTTTGATATCGCCGCCGCTTTGGTGCCGCGGTGTTTTTACGCCGCCGACAATGGGATACCGCTATTGACAAAGTCGTTTGATATCGCCGCCGCTTTGGTGTTTCAATTACAATTTATTTTCGGAAACTCTCATCCAACCAGTACACTACGATATAGGCCGGTTAATCCGAGAACCGGTTAATCCGAGGCCGGTTAACAGAGGTTCTACTGTAGATATCTAGTTTTAAACACAAAAGGGGTATCAAATAATAATAAAATGTCAACTGGTGGAGTGTAGTATGGGTGAATGAAAGTACATATGAGAAACACTGGATTAATAGTTCAGGCTACAATTTATTATCATTTAATTGTGAAGGTAATAATGTTCAAGAATATCAAATTTATGCTATAGTCTGTGTTTTCACTATTAGTATAAAGGGATTCACAACTTAGCCTAGTAATAATTGGAAAGATCTCACCATAGGTTAATGTTTCTTTTTTTTATAGTATTACTTGGTTTTTGGTTAGATTATCTTGGATTAAACCTTTTGGATTCTTCCTTCCATTGTCTGGTATAGCTTCAATGGTTAATTTCGGTTTAATTATTCAATTTCTTCACTTATGTATCACAGACCAAATGAGCAACTGATTATTCTGACAGCTCTCACAAGAACGAAAAATAATTAACTGTTGTTACACTCTCGGAACTTTCACGCACTTGCTTATTAGATATTGCACTTTGGAGTAGTGGTGTTTGTGTGTCTGTATTGGGGAATTAGATCAAATTTTGGTCTCTTGTATTTATGATTAGTATTTATTTTATAGTGGGAAATAATAGTTACATTAAATAAATACTTAAATAACTCCATTTTACTGGTACCTCATTTTATATCTAATTTTTGATATTCAGAACTTAAAGAAATTAACAAATATGATTTCATATTTGGTGAAAACTCGTGGACCAATCACAGATCTCCCGTAGTAGGTGTGATTACCATAATATAAGATGTCTTCCTTGGTACATTGTAAATAAGTTTTGAGTTGTTTTTCCGGTTGTCCTGTGTTAACGGTATGTTTTTGATAATTTTGTCAAAGACTTTTTATATGTAAAAATATCCGTTCTGTCTATAGGCTTTATCAGTTTTTATCCGGAGTTTATAGTTCTCATGTAAATTGCATTTCTTTGTGGTTCCCGCTTTGATATTGATGTTTGTTGAGCAAAGATTTTGACCTTTAAATATAGATATTTAATTAATAGTTTACTGTAGTTTTGAGCGAAAGTAGTAATTTTCCTGGAAGGATGTATGAATTTTGCGTGATTTTGATATGAGAAGTGTATGTCGAAATTATCGGGAAGTAATTTTAATTAGTTCATTTCTGATTTGAAATCGGATTATTTAACATGTTTGCATCTTTTCTGGGAGTTCGCATATTTCCCGCTAGGTGTCGTTTGGTTACAAGTTTAGGTATGAAATCCTTGAGATCGTTTCTTCTTCTGGTTATTTTAATAGGACTATTTATTTATGTATTAAAGTTTTATAATATATTTTGAATTGTTACATATCATTTACCGAATACCAAAATTCAGAATGAAACAAGACTACTAATGAACAACAAACTTAATAACTGTTTAAAATAATTAAAAAATAACAATAGACTGAACAATCTAAACCATAAATATTTTCGTGAACATAAATTTCTAAGCATATAAATAGGAAAATAAAAAACAACAATGCCCTCATCACCAAATCTGATAAAGGTAACACTATGGTTATAATGAATAACGAACATGTATATGTCAAAATTAACTAATTTATTTAGGACAACAACATTAACAAGAAAGACTTGACTAAAGATTATGTTAAAACTTTAAATATGTTGAACTCTTGCACACATTTATTTGACATAACCATACATCACACATTAAAACCTATAAATGTTCACGCACCACAGTTCATAGCTCTCCCAAAAATTTAAAAAATCAACATACCCATCAGACCACTTATAAACTATACCACCACACCTGGATACAGTACCATAAAAAATTAGAAGGAATAATTAAAACATCATTATAGTAAAAAATAACCATAGAATTAAAATCAGCATAGATTTCATTCATGTGGTAGAGGATATAAAAATGCAGCCTAATTACATAATTCCCTCTTTCAACATAATAAATTTATACACGAATGTACCTGTACATGAAACTGTAAACATTTTGAAAAATTACCTTGTTGAACCCAATATACTAAGTTCCAAATATATCAATGAGCTAATAAATTTATTGCTATTCATTTTAAAACAAAACTATTTCTCTTTTGACAATAAGCACTTTATTCCAAAAGAAGGTCTAGCCATGGGCTTGAAATTGTTGGGCTTTGTTAGCCAACTTTTATCTGAACCATTATGAGAATATATACCTATCCAATGGTAATAAATTAAAAATTAAAATAGTTCACTACTGCCTGATATTTAGATGACATGTTAATAATTTGCTATGGTACCGTAAATAAAACAATTAAAATACTATATTAACGGCATAAATAATAATATACAATTTACTCTCGAAACTGAAAAAGACAATAGGCAAAACTTTTTTAACACAACCATCATAAAGCAATTTAGTAAAATATACAGGAAACCCACCACTACAAATACCACAATTCAAACTGTTTTCCATCAACCAAACAAATGGCAGCGTACAATAGCTTTATCTACAGACTACTCACAATACCTCTTAAAGGCAATAATTATTAGGAAGAATTAAATAACATCATCAAGCACATAGCCATAGCCAACACTGCCAACAGTTATATAAAATTCAAAGATTAACAAGCTATTTTAAAACATAAAATAAAATAAACACCTTAAGAGGAAAAAAACATTATATATATCCTCAGAGTACGGCAATATTTTTCGTAAAATCCTAAGCAACAACCTCCGAAAACTAAATGTGATCATGGTCTTCAACACCAACAGGATACAAAACATATTCATCGATAAAGTTTCCAGATCTATAGAGGAATATAGAATCACTTGTAGTGATTGTGATAACTTCTATATAGATCAAACCATAAGGCCACTCTTAAAATGGTTTAAGAAATATCTGCCAAAGAAAAACATAAACATCAATAAATCAAATTATCCACATCATTTAGACAGAAACCATACATTTACCAATTTTGATACAAATTCAAACCAATCCATATTTGTAATGAAGGCAAATACATGAACGCTGTAGAAGAGTCCAAGATTTATAAGGCATTCAAAAACACCAAAAACGAATACTAGTCTAACATCCAGTCTAACATACTATATGATTCAGCGATAAGGATCTTGGAATAGGAAGCCTACGTTGAACTTTACATAATCTCGGTCAGTAGTTGGTTGACCACTAGAATATGTAAATTATAATGTAGAATATGTTGTATGTGTGTTGTGTATTATTTGTTCTGTGTTGTGATATGAACACTGAACACTTTTAAAGATTTTACACATCTGATGATGAAACATATGTTTCAAAACGATCATAAACAGCTAGAAAAACAAAATCTTTGTTTGGCTATAGTTATTTTTATATCAAGTTACTACAAAAAAATTCAGCATTTCTCTTTTTTATTTCATCTGCGTAATGAACAGTGATCTATTTTGTAACAAACACAGTTTCTCATCACTAAGAATTCTTAAATGTATTAAGAAATATTTTCAAGATATACAGCCTTGCTATATAGAATAAATTTTTGTCTTACTTATTCTGAAATCTAATCTGCCAACATAGTGTAAGAGCGAGGATAGTAAATTAATGAAGCTATACTTTTAAGTATGGTAAAAGAGCCCTCCCAGTATTCATACAAATCCTAAGCTCCATACATCCTCTGCTTTTAAAATACCCTATATTGATATTAACTCACCTAAGCAAGCAAACCCTGCGGCTGATGACGCAAGACCTGCAGCGGTGGGGAAATTGTTTTCTGAACAAATATGGATTTTGCATTCACTGTATTTTAGTTTATCTCCTCCGTTTTTTAAATTATGTGCAAGAGCCTTTCTACGAACTGAAACAAAATAAAAAATAAATAATTTGAGTTAATTTACTAAAATTCTAAATAACATGCCAATATTAAGGTTATCTCATATTTATACAAATTTACTAGTGTTGCATCAAACTGAGTTAACATTTTAAGAAATTGTTCTCAGAAGAAATATAGTTAAATCATCTTCAGAAATATGAAAAAAAAAACGTATTAAATTATGTAGCCTATGATGATTTCAATATATGCACATTAACAAATATAATTTCATTTTAAAGATTCCTAAAAAATATAAGAGTAAAAATTAGTGAATAAAATTGACATGCTACATTTTAGGTGATTCAAAATGTCAATATCGATATGGTATTTTGTTAATTAGTTAATCATAATTTAGTTTTAGAATTATAATTAACTATTAGTTTCAAAGTCAGACGTTTATTTCCACCCGCTTTCAAAGTTACAATGTGTTTAATTAACCCCTTTTTGTACATAATTGATGTTATGTATGGGTCATTTTTCTTCTTTTTTTTATGTCACCTTTACTATATGCCCGTTAGATAATGAAGATGATGGTGCACAAAAAAACACATTCTTAACAACCAGGCTCTTTATGTTTTGTGTTCATACCCTATAGCTGTCCCTAAATTTACACAATATATATATATATATATATATATATATATATATATATATATATAAGTAGTTAGGGAAATGGGGATTCTAGCTCAATTGTGAAATCAACAAAACTATCTGACCCAATTTCGCCTTTGCCCAATCGCTACCAACTTTCTGACATAATTTCAAGTTGAGATTTATAAATCCATCGATAATTCATTTAAATATTACAACTAATATTCAATCGTTCTAAATTCAAAAATTTTAGATAAAAAAAACTAAAATTTATAAATCGATTCCCAATTTTACTCATACCGATCTGATAATTTCAACGGTGCACTTTCAGCATTCCATCATTGAATTCACTCTTGACTTTCATGTCAAACTTCATTTTGTTTTATGTCTATTAAGTTTTTCTTTATATTTGATTAATTTTCTTCTGTAATTACAATTAATGATGTTGAAAGGGCTTCACCTCAATGCTCAAAGGCTCTTTAATAAAAATATGTCCATCATATTGAGAAATATTGTGATAGAATATGGGAATTTTAGTTGGAAGTTGTCTTTTAATATAAATGCGCTGCTCTTAAAATTTTCTGCTCAAGTGACCATGATCTTTCACTTTGACTCTTTCAGCATTAAATTCTACTTCACAAATATGACTTTCCAGTGCATTCTCATATCTTTCTTTATCTCTTTACTGAAAATCATTGAACATTTTTTTACATATTTAGTTGAAACCAATCTATTATTTTAAAGAGTTCTTTGCTCAATTTCTTGGGAGCGGTATGTAGGTCCGACTCCTCTTTCATTCTCCTGACCGCTCATAGTTAACTTGAGGAATGAGATAAAAAGTGAATCCATAAGGATTGTGAATTTTCTTTCTTAGAGTTTTCAAATCACTATTGTTTTCTTCATGAATATTTTCTAACAAACACTCAAAGTCTATATATCGCATATGGATGCTCGAATTTATAATTGTGATTCCTGAACTTTTCCAAAACAGTAAAAAAAATGTTTGAGCATTATTGGTGGTATCGCTTTTTGCAACTTACAATCTTTCAAGTTTTCATTCAATTTCAATTCTCGATCAAAATGTAAGAGACATCGTCTACATATATACGATACTGCTTTGTGCTTAGATATTTTCATACCGACTAGTCTACTTAAATTTTTGATGTATACGTAATGAGAGTTTGTTTAGTTTTGTATATAAAGGGGATGTTCATCACTGTATTGATCAGATACTCATAGGGGTCTAATTTTAAATTTAATATCATAATCGTAAATTTTAATTGAAATTGAAGGGTAGCCATCATATAGATTTTTCTCAAACACTCTGATATCACATAACTTCATAGGATATTAACCCTTTAAAGATACCCTCCTTTACATTTATTTTATACAAACTAGCTCCTTCTGAATTTTTGATTGGAGTGTTTAGTGCACAGCAAACTGAGTAAATGAAGCAAAAATCATCTTCTGTATTTTGTATATTGATGCAAGCATTTGGTTAATATCATTGTATTTAGTAAATCGATATTTGAAATTCCAGATATCGGATTGTAAATATTTAGTATCAAATGTTTGCCTTTATGAAATGTTCAACCTGATCCTAGAGATAGCTTCTTTATTTTTCAGATACATGAAATTATTTGTTATAAATTCACTGATATTTTTTATTTAGAATATCTTTAACGCTTTCGTACTGAAAGTTATGCTACCGGTTTTTTCTTACACGTAACTCCATCCAGAGAAGAAGTAAGTTTATTCGTTTTACTAAAGTCACTTTGAGTATTCATCTTCTTATATTGAACTGAGGGTGAAGATTGATTATTCTTTTTCTAGTAATCTATAAGATACTCTTGTTAAGAACCTTACAGAGAATGGTGGAGAATGAAATTGAAAACAGATCTCATATAATCTGAACAATGTTTATACTTCTTCTTCTCCTTTGTAATCAATCTGACCTATATTCATACTTCTTCTCTTCCATTCGTATCCGATCTGACCTATTTGTTTAGTTGTTCGTACTTCTTCTTTTCCTTTTGAAACCGATCTGAACTACATGTTTAATGTTTGTACTTCTTCTACTTTCATAACCAATCTCAGTAGTTAGGGAAATGGGGATTCTAGCTCAATTATGAGATCGACAAAATTATCTCATTCAATCCTCACCATTTACCCATAAATAGTTTGGATAAGATTTCAAGTTGAGATTTATATATCAATCAAAAATTGGATTAACCCTTCGCACGCTGAATAAAATTTGCCTTATTTCACCTCAACGCCGGAATAACTTTAAAATATTTTGTTTTGTTTTTCAAAGTTAATTTTTGTGTTCGTTTTGTATGTGAAAGGTTAATTTAAAAAAATGTCATCATTGGTTTTCGGCTGCATTGAACATTCTTTTTATGACACAACAAAATAGTAAAAAATTGCAAAAAAAAATTTAGTTTTTATTAATTTTTGTAAATTAATTGGAACAGTTATATTGTGAAATAATATATAAAAAATACAAGGTAATGTTAAAAAAAACAAAAAACAATACTTCTTCAAAACAATGCTCAAATGCAAACACGGAGGTCGTTACCTATCAAACTAATGAGACTGCAAGTATAGCCGTTATCCGCTCTGTAGAAGCTATAGAGTGTGTGCGCCGCCGGGCAATTCCAGACAAAATAGTGTCCCCCTCCACTGCCTCGAGGCATAGAACTTTCAACAAAATGTTTTTCTATTCCTGAATAGACAGCGGACATGCCTCTGCATTCTACCGGAACTTTGGTGAACTAATTAACCAACCATAAGCTAAAATATATTTTTGCGACTTTAATCGTCATACGCGTTTGGGTTAAAGTCTACCATTGCGGCTATACTCGTTTGCCGTGTGGGAAGGGTTAAATATTATACCTAAAATTCAATTATTTTCTATATCAATATATCTGTAATTTATAAATCAATTTCTAATGCTACTCTAACTGATTTGATGATTTCAATGGTGCACTTTCAGCCGATCCACTGTTGACTTCACCAAAAGTTTACTAAATTATCGGGGTCACAGATAAATTAGTTAGGGCAATTTCGATGGTGTACATGAGAAAAATACCCCTTTGGGAATTTATTCTGAGTTCGGATGAGATAATTTTGTCGATCTCACAATTGAACTAGAAAACCCATTTCCCTAACTACTTGCACATACAACAGTTACATTGTAAAATTAACTAAAGCTAAAGTAGATAATGTACAGCCGACCAAGCTCCAAAATAAGCAATATATTTACATAGGATTATAATTATTTTACATACCTTGAATGTTCTCTAAAAGGTGCAGATTATAGTACATACATTTCACTTCATACATTAAGAAATATATTTTCAACATTTATTAGATATTTAACATACTGAAAAGAAACTATTTGACTTTAAAAATATCCTGTAAATTATTTTAAGGGCAATTTTAATACTCACTTTCTTCCAAACACCTTTTGTATCGTGGGTTGTCGAAAGATTCTTCTCTGAAACAAAATCATATTTGACACCATACTACATTATTATTATTAGAAAGACACTCTAAGTTTGAGATTAAACATACATTATAAAAGAAAAGATATCCAACTATAAAGAGTAAAATAGGAATTGTAGTGAAAGTACTGTTCAAATAAAAAAATAAATGGTTAAACCATTAATCATTCATCAGTCGTGAATGAGCGCAGAGCTCACTTTCAAATTCAAACTTGTGTTTTGAATTTATTTGTGTACATGCATTTTTATCTTGTGGTGATGTCTAGCTGACATGATAAATTAGGAGTCGAGGAACTTAAACTTCTGAGATTAACGTCAACGTCACTTCGAGTTATGACTTTCGTTGTGGGTATAATGTTGTATTACTGAGCTCTGCGCTCACCAGCGACTGACCATGTGTCTTTTTTAGTACTGAATTTTTCACATATTTTTTTATTTCTTCTATATTTTTAAATATGAGTAGTGCTTTCTTAATTTATTTAGAGTTTGTGAACTTATCAAGTTGTTGCTATCCTTGCGTTGAAGATATGTGATATACAGATGGGTCTGCTCTCGAATACTGTAGGGTAGTTTGGAGTATAGGCGGTATTTTACTTCTGTTGAGAGCTCTTTGTTTTGATGAAGCTGACATAAGAGAGGTTAGGAAGACTGTAAACAACGTTTGAAAAATTTGTTCAACAATGTAAAAACAACTAGAGTATTAGCAAATTCATTATATTGGACAAAATGTTTAAGTGATTTCATAGAAAATGCAGTTTAAGCAATATTTTGGAAATAGAAGTGGTAAATATATGACCACATCCTACATATAGGAGTCTATCTGCTTTTGGTGAAGAATCCACATTGGTTTCCTTTGTCCCAAAAAAGTATAAGAACATAATTTCGATCTCCAGTATGGAAGATTCGGATTAAATCAATGAGATAACAGAAGAATTTTTTTGCCATTTCATGTTTTTTTAATAAATAATAGCAAGTTAAGAAACATTATTTCAACAATTTAATATCTTTAAAAAATTTTGAAAAACAAAAGTTTGTTAGTAACAAATACTACTAGTTTAGAGGCTAGCAAACAGATCATGCTTACATGCGACTGATCACGTCACTACTTGACTATAACCGATAAAAGGTTAAAGTTGATTTTATTTAATAAATTATTTTGTTGATAGAGAAACTAAATAAATGATCCAAAAACATTGCACAAACTATCTCACTCACGCTAAAACCAAATAAAAAGGAACTGAAACTAATCATCACAAAAATTGTTAGTTCAGTACTTATCAATCAAAAAGTGAAAATGAACTATGAACAACCATCTCTGAAAAAATATTTATATATGGGCCTAAACTTGCTTCTCTTGTGCCAAAAATGCATTCCTACCAGCTTTTTAAAAATTAAATATTGTAATATTTAAAGCAAAAATATCAATTGACATAGTCATTTAATTTGTAGTTGTGTTGTTAATTATGAATTATTGTTTATTATTATCATTGTTATTATTAGTACTGTATGAAGTTCTTTATTGAATATATTCTGCATGAAAAACACAAAAGTTTGGACAGCACATTTTACCCTATTTTATTGCTAATGTGATTTTTCTGTCATGGCAACTTTGAATGCTTACAACTCAAAAACGAAGACATTTATCGAAAAACGGGTTTCACTATTGTTTTTCTTGTCCATTTATACATGAAAATTTCAATTTAAAAAAATTAAAATTTGATTCAATATGGAGGATCTCAAATGGCGGACAAAAAATTTTAAAACCTACAAAAAAGTATAATTTTTAAACTATGTAGATCCACATTTGTTTCTGCCTCCAAATACCTCTCAGTTATATACAATATAAATCCATTTCCATACTTTAAAATCTTTCATACTAAACATAGTGAAACTCTTATTCAATACAAAAATATTGCACTACTTTCTCTCACATA